>CM054060.1:97056352-97472926 GCA_028641055.1 Alopecurus myosuroides
GCAGTTAGCTGCGCATCAGGCGGCGACTGCTCGGAGGTGAGGTCTACTTCAATCCTGGCGCTATCGTTCTCGGTGCCAATGTCTTGTTCTTCATCAGCTGGGGAGGGCGCACGCGCCCTTTCCCGGGTCTCTTGGTTTTCTTCATCATCCGAGAGCTCAACGGTCTCCTCTCGGGGCGGGGCTATCCGCGTTTGAGGAATTGGCGCAGTAGTGGTGTCCGCATCAAGTGCGTCGTTGAAGAGGAACACGAGAAGATAACGCAAGGTCGGAGAAGGAAACCAAAGGAAGAAACCAAGAGAAGAAGACAAGGAAGGAGAACAGCAATAAGTCAAGGTTTGCTCGGAGAACACTTACCCGTCAATGGTGGGGGCCTTCCTCTTGCGGGAAGCAACGGCTTTGGTCGCTGGCTTCTTCTTGGTCCTCTGTGGAGGAGGTGCCTGGGCACCGCTGCCAACCCTCTTCCGAGTATTGGGAGCAGCCACCGATGGAGGATCGACAATCAGGGGTTCCTCCCTGTCATCCAACTCAGGTTCCTCTGCAGAGAAGAAGGGGGAGTTCAAAACAAGCAGGAGAAAAGAGAATCAAAGCATGCTGCTAGTAAGCAGAGAGGTGAACTCAATCACCTTCTTCATCTTCGGACCAATCCCGAATAGAGGCATCAGCTCGGGACTTACCAGGCTGATTGGCGTTAGGGATACACAAGGTATCTTGGGTATCGTAGGCGGTCTTGTCATCTTCATCTCTGTCCTTGGTCCAGTTGCCCTTGAAGAGTTCACTGTCCTCTTCTCTCTGACGGCTGATGTGCTCTTGATGCAGACATAAAGCACAGTGAGTTGAATTTCAGATAAATGATTCTACTCGGTTTAGCATGCAAACACAAAGCATATTAAGCTAAGGGATACTACTCGGTTTAGCATGCAAACACAAAGCATATTAAGCTAAGTCATACTACTCGGATTAGCATGCAAACACAAAGCATATCAGGCTAAGTAATCCTATCTGGTATCTGAATGCAAACACAAAGCATGCGAAGTAAGGAACTAACCTGGGAGATAGGTTTGGTGCGGCTATACGGCATGAAGCCGTAAGCCCAGTTCTAGGTGAGCGTGGTGTAACAGCCCAATTTTTGGAAGACAGGAAAAAGCTTGTTTTCAATAACCCAAAAATCAGGGCCAACAGAAACTTTTTAATATGTTTGACTTATGCTTGTGTTTTCATTTCTATTTGGTTGTTGTATGTGTTTGTGTTTGAGTTTGTTAACAACTAACATTAAAACCAATGCTTATAACTTTCTTAAAACTCAACCTTTGTGATCAAGTCATGACAAGAAAACTTATCATTTTCACCTATCACACTGTTTTGGCAAAAACCTTTTTGAAAGTGTTTTGATTTTAAAAGAAACCCAAAGACCAAGTTTTGAGGAAAACAAAAGATAATTTCCAAAACTATATGAAAAGTATTTTGGAGATAATCATCTCCAACATGTTTTCAACCAAGATGTTTTTGCAAGTATTTCAAAAACTCCTTCTCACTTCCTTCTTTTGCAAAAACAATGAGAGGGGGCTATGTTACCCCTGTGTTTGACCTAAATTATAATCTTTTGGAAATAACAAGCTTTGAGATAAACATTTTTACAAAAACCCTCTTGTCATGGTATGCCTTGATCACTACCTCTAATTAACACTTGAGAGCAACACCTGGAAACTAATTTGAAGAACTCAGTTGTTTGAGTGATCTTGTGTGATTTGTTATGTTACCTGCTTGCTGTGTGATCTTGTCCTGTGTTTGCTTGAGGTATTTATTTCTGTTTGTTGATAAGTGTGTGCTGTTTTAAAGATAATAAAACTTAGTAATAACAAGATCAAGCATCTATATCATATTCCATCACATGTCCATATTATCCTCTGTTTTCCTAAAACCTCCAACTTTGGAGACATGCCTTTATGTCAAATGTTGTTCTATTTATCAATGTTCCCTCATCTATATCATGTTTAACATCTATGCTATATATCCAAGTTGTTATCTTGGATGTTGAAACCCTTTTGTATCATCTATCAACGTCCTATTGAAGGCATTCCCAAAATAATGACCATATCACCTTTATCATGAAGCACTTTGTCTATGTTACTCCAAATCACTCCTTATTGTTTTCAGGCCCAGTGAACCTTCCCTTTTCATACCCATTACCTATAAATCACCTCCATGTGGTCCATTTATTTTCCAATGGCCATTTAATTATTCTTCTCTCATGGTTTTTATTCTATTAAATGAACTCCTGTTTTCACCCTTTTTCCACTTGGTGTCTCAAATATTTCCAAAAGAGTTGTTCATTAAAAATCACTTTTGAGACCTATATTATGTACTACCTCATCCCAACTCAAAAATATTTGTTTTAAAAGCATTTTACTATTTATTATTTTCCATTTTCCAAAAGGACAGAAATGGACATTAAAATATTTTGTTAAGAAAATTATTTCCTAAAATCTTGGAAAAATTACCCAACATGCCTATGGTCATGTGGGACTTAATTATACAAAAACATTTGGTAGTTGTGTTTAAAATTTTGGAGAAAACATTTAAAAAATGTTTCTGCCATTTTTGAATTTCCAAAATTTTGTGAAAGAAATATTTCTCAAAACACTTGAGACCATCATCCCTAGACTCCATTTTTCATCCTCTATCCAGTGGACATGATTTTGCATCTATGTTCCATTCAACATTTTGGTGAAAACAAGCAAAAACCATTTCTGGTATCTCTGGTCACTGTTGAGAGCAGGCCTATCCTGGACTATTCTCACTCTCTCCCGTCCTCTATCCTACACCTGGGCATTGGATCTTAGTCCCCCAACCTCCTAGACATGGTCTACCCTCACCATTTCTTCTCTCTCTCTATCTAACTCAACCAAACGCTTATGGACAAGGGTGGTGATCACCCTCCCCTTCTCTGTCCATGTCCTCAACGCATCCCCGAAGGAAACCTCGCGCCAGCACACTCCTATAGCCTCCCGTGACTCCCTGGTAAGTGCATACCCCCTCCCCTTGTCCTCTTCTTCCTTGCTCATGCGCTGGCCATGGCGCCCAGGACGTCCACGACACGTCGCCCGTGTTCCAACGCGTGGGCATCGCTCCTCGACACCTCTACTTGTCTACTAGCTTCACGGAACATCCACGATCACGCCCGTGCCCCTCCTTTTCCCCAGCTCGCTCTCCTTCCTCCTCTTGTGGCTGTCGAACACCTGCGGGTGCCGAGATGCAACGTCGATTCTCCCCCACTCCAAAACATCTCCTCCATCTTTGGTTGTTCCTAGAGGACCTCCTGGCCATTATCCACCACCCAGGAAGCCATTTCTCCCCCCTTGAAGCCGCAGTGCGAGCCGCCATGGTCGACGTTGATCTTGTACGGCTGGCCCCGATGCGCGGCCGATCTGGGCCACCTCCGTGCTCAAAACCATGCCCCACATCCTCCTCTCCCACTCAATCGATGCCAGAGCTGAAATCCCCATCTCATTCCCTCGTGATCGTGAGAATCGAACTCGAGCCGCCGCGGACGGCCTCCTCGTCGAGCCACCGTTGCAGGCCCTCTCCACACCCGCCGTATGCTTCATTCGCTCTTCCTTGTACTCTATAGGCTCTTGTCCTTGTTAATTTTGAGACTTATCCTCTGCAGGTGTGACCCCGACGATGGCCTTGGTCGCCGGCCGCCGCACCCACGGGGGGAAGATTCTCTGGTCATCTCTGTTCAAATCTGAGGACGGCAATCGACGGGCGAGGAGATTCACTGCCCTCCCGTGTCTTTCTCGTTTCCAGGTGGTCCCTGGAGCGCCCTACGGCGATATTCCGGCGAAGAACCGCCTCGGGCCGCCGTCCCTTGCTTTTCCGCCGCCCGGAAATGGTCACCGTCGGAGCACTTGAACGCGGCCCCTCCTCAACCGTTGGATCTGCATCCAACGAGCGTTTTCAAATCCTGGAGTATCTAATCGCGGCCACTGACTTTTGATCCTACGGCAGCTTACCGGTTCGCTGCGCGCGCGCTGGCTAGCGGGCCGGCCTGCCTCTGTGCGGCCCGGTACTCTTCAGATCTGGCCCGTTAACAATTTTTCTGCAGGTTGTTTCTTTTTACTCTGTGCATCTGTTTCTGGCTGATTACTTTAATTCGAAATAAAAATGCTAACAATTGAATCTTGCCAAACTAAAAATCACAGCACTAGTGATACAAAATATTAACCACCTCCAACTTGTAGATCTGCATTTTGTGCAATATTTTAGGAGAACTAAAATAAATGGCAGAGGTACTCTGTTTCACTATTTAATCCATAACTTGAGTTTTATGTATCCAAATCTTGAAAACTCAACTGTTCTGAGTAGCCCTTGATAATATCTATCTGTTGCAGTTGGCCTTGTGTTTACTTGATTTGTTGTTTGAAAATGGCATGCATGTTAGTTTTTAGGCCAGATCGCACTTCTGTGAATTATTTAATTTTATTGGTGATGAATTTTTGTGTGAATCCAATTGTGTTGGTTTTATAATGACTAGGAGCACATTATGCTAGTTTTTCATGATGTTAGGAGTTACAGAATAGGATTGGTGCAATATTTAGTGTTTAACTCTTTTCTGCATTTTATTGCTATGCCCTTATTTAAATTGTGTGTTATATTATTTTGTTATAAAATTTATTCCTAGCATGTGTAGGGTATCAATACATGTTTTATTGGTATTTTGAGTGTGTCATGATCATTGTAGGAAAATGTGTGTGAAGAGCATGTTGTTGTAGTATTTTTTCCATAGGGTTGTTTTCCTTGTAATATTAGGATAAATCTTGTATTTCTTCTTATGGGTATGATGTTTTTCTTAAATGCTTTAGTATTGTTTTCCCTAGCATAGCTACTGTTATTTTACCATATTATAATTGCTGGCATGCTTGAGTGAGCTCTAGATAATTTTGGCATGCCATGCTAGTTTTAGGTGATTTCTGCCATAATAGTTATTTGCATGCTTAGTTTTGTTATTTTGATATTACTAGCATGTCTAGGTGTTGTTTCTCTGTTATTTGGATGTCATCTTACATATCCATCATGTTAGAATAAATCATGTTTAATGATCTCTTATGGTTAGGCATGTCTGCTTGTCTAGGTAGCCTTTTTCATGTCTAGTTTTAATTGTTGTTCTGCTCCATGATTATTTTCATGCATTGAGTGATGCCATGGTATTTTTGGTATTGTTTTGTCTCTGTTATTAGGTTGCTTAGGTACTGGTTATAGTAATTCTCCTTGATTAGAAAAGCATTAGTTACTATGGGCTTGCAGTATTGCTTGATAATATTTTCCTATGCATGTATATGTGTTCCTAGGTTATTTTCTTGTTATTTTGCTCATCCTCATGAATGACCAGAGAGCCATTTAACCTTATTTGAGCATGATATGAGAGTAGAACACCCACTGAACTCATGCCATTTTGGTTGAGGATCCATAACATTAATTCTAGTGCCATTCATGTGTGTTGTCTGTGCATGTTTTGCTTGTTGGTGTGCACCCTAGTATTTTTGTTCGTGAGTGTACTTGTTTGATGAAATGCTTGCTGTATGTTTACATTTTATCAAGTGCTTGCCTTTGTTTGGTTCTGATTGGGTGTTTTCCTTTTTATGTTTACGACGTTAGATAACGAAGACGGTATTATTTCCCAGAGAGGTTTTTATTGCAACTCTTGTTTATTTCAAGAGCAAGACCAAGACCAGTGCCAAGGCAAGCCATTCTAAATGCTTGCTGTTGTTTTACTTATCATTATCTATCATGCATGTTTTACTTCTGAAGTTTTACAAAAGTTTGATTCAAAAACTATTCTTTTAAGTGGACTATATCACTATCTATTTTATGTATCTAATATGCTATATCCACTATATAATCTTGGTGTTACCAAGCCCTTTAGATATTTTATTATCATCACTTAATCAACTTAAGTCCCCTAGTGGACATTTTAACTTGATGTTTTTGGAAAGCAAAAGCTTGGAAAAACCCCGAGGAAAGGTGGGACCTTGTCCGAGGGAGGTTTGTGAAGAAGGAAATGTTTTCGACTTGTTTTCCAAAAATGACACATAACCTAGTCTTCGCCGGACAACCAAGCCGTGCTGCCACATTACCTCAATATGGGAACGGGGTCTAGCTAATTGCTTGTCGGTGTTAGTCCGTGTCTACCTCAAAGTGCTATAGGGGTTAGAGTCCCCCGAACCGAATTGTCGCCATGAGGGAGAATGGGACATTCACAGTGTGGGATTAAGTTCACTACCGGTTGCAGCAATTGGGTCTCCTGCCATGGCGGTGTGTTGTCAGGGGAAACCGGATCGATACGGCTGACCCACTCGGTGCCGGGGAGAACAAACCCAGTTGAGGAGGTAGTCATTTACTAGCACTGACATAGTGGATGGTTAGGACCAGTTATCCGATGTTTGCATACTGTCTCGGACAGTCCGTGGTTGTTCACGGCGGATGTACTGGATCTTGTGGATTGTGTACACCTCTGCAGAGTAAAACTATTCAGAATAGCCGCGCCCTCGGATATGGGCAGTTGAATGGCCATGTAGCTAGTATTGGGTCAATGTTTTCAAAAAGCTGGAAAGGTGTTTTGGAACTTGTACCTGGGAGGTACATTGAAAGGGAATGATTGTACCTTTGAGGTACCGGATAAATGATGATCTTAAAGATGTGTTCTTTTCCAAGAAGTTTTGCAAAGAGAAATGTTTTCTTGATCTAGAATGTTTTATCAAAACCTTGTGGACATGCTTTATCTACAAGAGAAATGAAATATCTTTTGAAGTATCTTCTTCACCAAAGGAGAATTAAAACTTGTGCAACTATGATGAGTCTTAAATTCATCATGGCTAGTTGAGCCCTAATTAAAGCCTTCCTACCACCTTTATACCTGCATACTTGCATGTTTAGCTTTCATTTAGGGTGACTTGCAGGAGTACATTCAAACGTACTCATGAATGGTTTCGTCCCTGGCTATTGTCTTAGCCAGACTTTGAGCAGAAACCCGGAGAACCTGAAGAAGATGGTGTCGCTGACGGCTATGCGAACTAGGCACGTCTCCGAGTCAGTAGCCTGTGGGTGGTCAAGGCGTGACTTGGGTTTACCACGAGTGTGTTTTGCAATCTTCCGCTGTTTTTAAGTGTGTGTGCCTGCCCTGCGTGGCAGTTGTTTTCAACTGAGTCAAGTGACCAGTTGTGTAAGCCGTGTATTCGTGTAGTGGATGTTGTTATCTGCAATGCCAACTCGAGTATGTTGTTCACGACTAACTGATCTTGGGATCGTGAATGTATGCATACTGGAGGTCTCGGACTGCTAGTCTGGGGTCCCCACAGAGTTGGTATCAGAGCCATCCTGACTTTAGGAGACCTTAGTTTAGCATGGACGTCAGATAGGAAAAAAAAAAAAAAAAAACTATTTTTTTGTAAAAACTATATTACTACCTAAAATGTTTTATCTAAGGAACCCTAAGCATGGTTTCCATTTTTCCTCTTATTTCCAAAAATTACTGCCCGGTTTATAAAACAGAAGTTTTGAAGAAAAACAGAGAAAATAGGAAACATATCTTTTTGTCCTTTGTTTTCATGGCTCCAAATGTTTTGTAAATAAATAAACATGAGTTTATAAAATTTTGGTTTTCATTTAAAATTATATCAAAAAAATATTCTTCTGTTATCTTTCTATTAAACAATTACATACTTGGCGATATCCCGAGAAGACCTTAGTAGTTAGCAACCCGAAGAAAAAGGAGCTTTGTGCCGAAGATCTCAACATCATGGTGATTCCTATGCAAGTCCCGAAGACTCTGCCATGTATAAAAATCTACAAAGATATTTAACGACATGAAGACTTCAACAACCCTTTTGTCGACCCAGACCCATAGGAATTGATAGGTTTCGCTCAGTTGTTTTACTTGAGCTAACCCGTTCTTCCGCAGTAATAGACGTTTGCTGGTACTAGAGGTACCTTGTTTGTTCTTCGTTTGTGCGTTGTTGGTGTGGTTTACATTTGTGTAGTGTTTTTACTTGCTCCCTTGTTTGGTGTGCTTTTGAATTTGTTTGCTTGAGTGTCTCACAAGCACGCCTTTTCGGCAAAAACAAAGTCACCACACATCTACCTTTTGCTTTGTTCCCGCTTGAGTGCAAAAAAATCTTTTTGCCAGGTCGGCCTTAGCTACCCTTTTTGGTATCTCTTCAAAAGTATGACTTAGCAAAAGCCCTTTAAAAAAGTTTTATCTCCCATTCCCTCATGAGAACTGCAAAATTGTGGAGCGCTCTCTACTTCAACCCGAGAGCCCAAGATCTCTTAAATTTTCTTCAAGATGGATGACGAACTTCACGCGCCATTTAGTGCAACTACATCAAGAGCTGTCATGAAGAACGACAAAATTCAGATTCAAGCCCGAGAAGATGCGAGATGTGTCTCGCGACACCAACAAAAAACTTTTACTAGTCTAACCATACTAACATAACTATCTAATTTTTAGACTGACATCTAACCGAAGGTTTGCAAAAGGCACTAGCTAGTTTTTTCGAGGGAAAGCTAACTATGTGACCCTAAACCACCTGAGAAGACACCTGCAAAGCTCCATGAAGATCAAGACCCAACAAATTCTTCCACGACCTGCCGTCGCCACCAAGCAAAAATGAGACGAAGACGAAGGTAATCCCCGACAACCTACAAAGACCAATCAAAGGGGGGAAGCATCCGCACTTCAACGAGGTCGACCACTCAAGAAGCCAAGAAGCACATAGGAGTTTCTAACGGCTTTCATAGAAATAATCGGAGAGAGTCAAGTCTACGGACCTGACGCCCTGTGAGTCCAGATGGTTGCCGTGAGTAACTATCTGCGATACCCCCAAAAGAAGGCCAAATCCAGACAACGACAGAAGGTCATCGAAGCAGCAAAATCAAGACCCTTCATTTGCTTGTGTCATTCCACCAACATCAACAACAAGGACATGGAGTGTCAAGTGAATATATCCATATCCTCGACCAGCAACAATCTGACAACATCGACACCTCGAGTTCTCAGAAGGCCACCTCGTCAAAGGATCTTCATTTACAAAAGTTGAAGAAACCCGAGACTCTTGTTTTTAGTTACACTCTTAAGTACCCACTTACGAATCTCGGGGACGAGATTCATTTTAAGGGGGGAAGAGCTGTAACAGCCCAATTTTTGGAAGACCGGAAAAAGCTTGTTTTCAATAACCCAAAAATCAGGGCCAACAGAAACTTTTTAATATGTTTGACTTATGCTTGTGTTTTCATTTATATTTGGTTGTTGTATGTGTTTGTGTTTGAGTTTGTTAACAACTAACATTAAAACCAATGCTTATAACTTTCTTAAAACCCAACCTTTGTGATCAAGTCATGACAAGAAAACTTATCATTTTCACCTATCACACTGTTTTGGCAAAAACCTTTTTGAAAGTGTTTTGATTTTAAAAGAAACCCAAAGACCAAGTTTTGAGGAAAACAAAAGATAATTTCCAAAACTATATGAAAAGTATTTTGGAGATAATCATCTCCAACATGTTTTCAACCAAGATGTTTTTGCAAGTATTTCAAAAACTCCTTCTCACTTCCTTCTTTTGCAAAAACAATGAGAGGGGGCTATGTTACCCCTGTGTTTGACCTAAATTATAATCTTTTGGAAATAACAAGCTTTGAGATAAACATTTTTACAAAAACCCTCTTGTCATGGTATGCCTTGATCACTACCTCTAATTAACACTTGAGAGCAACACCTGGAAACTAATTTGAAGAACTCAGTTGTTTGAGTGATCTTGTGTGATTTGTTATGTTACCTGCTTGCTGTGTGATCTTGTCCTGTGTTTGCTTGAGGTATTTATTTCTGTTTGTTGATAAGTGTGTGCTGTTTTAAAGATAATAAAACTTAGTAATAACAAGATCAAGCATCTATATCATATTCCATCACATGTCCATATTATCCTCTGTTTTCCTAAAACCTCCAACTTTGGAGACATGCCTTTATGTCAAATGTTGTTCTATTTATCAATGTTCCCTCATCTATATCATGTTTAACATCTATGCTATATATCCAAGTTGTTATCTTGGATGTTGAAACCCTTTTGTATCATCTATCAAAGTCCTATTGAAGGCATTCCCAAAATAATGACCATATCACCTTTATCATGAAGCACTTTGTCTATGTTACTCCAAATCACTCCTTATTGTTTTCAGGCCCAGTGAACCTTCCCTTTTCATACCCATTACCTATAAATCACCTCCATGTGGTCCATTTATTTTCCAATGGCCATTTAATTATTCTTCTCTCATGGTTTTTATTCTATTAAATGAACTCCTGTTTTCACCCTTTTTCCACTTGGTGTCTCAAATATTTCCAAAAGAGTTGTTCATTAAAAATCACTTTTGAGACCTATATTATGTACTACCTCATCCCAACTCAAAAATATTTGTTTTAAAAGCATTTTACTATTTATTATTTTCCATTTTCCAAAAGGACAGAAATGGACATTAAAATATTTTGTTAAGAAAATTATTTCCTAAAATCTTGGAAAAATTACCCAACATGCCTATGGTCATGTGGGACTTACTTATACAAAAACATTTGGTAGTTGTGTTTAAAATTTTGGAGAAAACATTTAAAAACTGTTTCTGCCATTTTTGAATTTCCAAAATTTTGTGAAAGAAATATTTCTCAAAACACTTGAGA
Organism: Alopecurus myosuroides; assembly: GCA_028641055.1. Taxonomy (NCBI): domain Eukaryota; kingdom Viridiplantae; phylum Streptophyta; class Magnoliopsida; order Poales; family Poaceae; genus Alopecurus; species Alopecurus myosuroides. Next base: position 97,067,073 of record CM054060.1, read on the forward strand.
CCATCATCCCTACACTCCATTTTTCATCCTCTATCCAGTGGACATGATTTTGCATCTATGTTCCATTCAACATTTTGGTGAAAACAAGCAAAAACCATTTCTGGTATCTCTGGTCACTGTTGAGAGCAGGCCTATCCTGGACTATTCTCACTCTCTCCCCTCCTCTATCCTACACCTGGGCATTGGATCTTAGTCCCCCAACCTCCTAGACATGGTCTACCCTCACCATTTCTTCTCTCTCTCTATCTAACTCAACCAAACGCTTATGGACAAGGGTGGTGATCACCCTCCCCTTCTCTGTCCATGTCCTCAACGCATCCCCGAAGGAAACCTCGCGCCAGCACACTCCTATAGCCTCCCGTGACTCCCTGGCAAGTGCATACCCCCTCCCCTTGTCCTCTTCTTCCTTGCTCATGCGCTGGCCATGGCGCCCAGGACGTCCACGACACGTCGCCCGTGTTCCAACGCGTGGGCATCGCTCCTCGACACCTCTACTTGTCTACTAGCTTCACGGAACATCCACGATCACGCCCGTGCCCCTCCTTTTCCCCAGCTCGCTCTCCTTCCTCCTCTTGTGGCTGTCGAACACCTGCGGGTGCCGAGATGCAACGTCGATTCTCCCCCACTCCAAAACATCTCCTCCATCTTTGGCTGTTCCTAGAGGACCTCCTGGCCATTATCCACCACCCAGGAAGCCATTTCTCCCCCCTTGAAGCCGCAGTGCGAGCCGCCATGGTCGACGTTGATCTTGTACGGCTGGCCCCGATGCGCGGCCGATCTGGGCCACCTCCGTGCTCAAAACCATGCCCCACATCCTCCTCTCCCACTCAATCGATGCCAGAGCTGAAATCCCCATCTCATTCCCTCGTGATCGTGAGAATCGAACTCGAGCCGCCGCGGACGGCCTCCTCGTCGAGCCACCGTTGCAGGCCCTCTCCACACCCGTCGTATGCTTCATTCGCTCTTCCTTGTACTCTATAGGCTCTTGTCCTTGTTAATTTTGAGACTTATCCTCTGCAGGTGTGACCCCGACGATGGCCTTGGTCGCCGGCCGCCGCACCCACGGGGGGAAGATTCTCTGGTCATCTTTGTTCAAATCTGAGGACGGCAATCGACGGGCGAGGAGATTCACTGCCCTCCCGTGTCTTTCTCGTTTCCAGGTGGTCCCTGGAGCGCCCTACGGCGATATTCCGGCGAAGAACCGCCTCGGGCCGCCGTCCCTTGCTTTTCCGCCGCCCGGAAATGGTCACCGTCGGAGCACTTGAACGCGGCCCCTCCTCAACCGTTGGATCTGCATCCAACGAGCGTTTTCAAATCCTGGAGCATCTAATCGCGGCCACTGACTTTTGATCCTACGGCAGCTTACCGGTTCGCTGCGCGCGCGCTGGCTAGCGGGCCGGCCTGCCTCTGTGCGGCCCGGTACTCTTCAGATCTGGCCCGTTAACAATTTTTCTGCAGGTTGTTTCTTTTTACTCTGTGCATCTGTTTCTGGCTGATTACTTTAATTCGAAATAAAAATGCTAACAATTGAATCTTGCCAAACTAAAAATCACAGCACTAGTGATACAAAATATTAACCACCTCCAACTTGTAGATCTGCATTTTGTGCAATATTTTAGGAGAACTAAAATAAATGGCAGAGGTACTCTGTTTCACTATTTAATCCATAACTTGAGTTTTATGTATCCAAATCTTGAAAACTCAACTGTTCTGAGTAGCCCTTGATAATATCTATCTGTTGCAGTTGGCCTTGTGTTTACTTGATTTGTTGTTTGAAAATGGCATGCATGTTAGTTTTTAGGCCAGATCGCACTTCTGTGAATTATTTAATTTTATTGGTGATGAATTTTTGTGTGAATCCAATTGTGTTGGTTTTATAATGACTAGGAGCACATTATGCTAGTTTTTCATGATGTTAGGAGTTACAGAATAGGATTGGTGCAATATTTAGTGTTTAACTCTTTTCTGCATTTTATTGCTATGCCCTTATTTAAATTGTGTGTTATATTATTTTGTTATAAAATTTATTCCTAGCATGTGTAGGGTATCAATACATGTTTTATTGGTATTTTGAGTGTGTCATGATCATTGTAGGAAAATGTGTGTGAAGAGCATGTTGTTGTAGTATTTTTTCCATAGGGTTGTTTTCCTTGTAATATTAGGATAAATCTTGTATTTCTTCTTATGGGTATGATGTTTTTCTTAAATGCTTTAGTATTGTTTTCCCTAGCATAGCTACTGTTATTTTACCATATTATAATTGCTGGCATGCTTGAGTGAGCTCTAGATAATTTTGGCATGCCATGCTAGTTTTAGGTGATTTCTGCCATAATAGTTATTTGCATGCTTAGTTTTTGATAAATTGTTTAGGTTGTTATTTTGATATTACTAGCATGTCTAGGTGTTGTTTCTCTGTTATTTGGATGTCATATTACATATCCATCATGTTAGAATAAATCATGTTTAATGATCTCTTATGGTTAGGCATGTCTGCTTGTCTAGGTAGCCTTTTTCATGTCTAGTTTTAATTGTTGTTCTGCTCCATGATTATTTTCATGCATTGAGTGATGCCATGGTATTTTTGGTATTGTTTTGTCTCTGTTATTAGGTTGCTTAGGTACTGGTTATAGTAATTCTCCTTGATTAGAAAAGCATTAGTTACTATGGGCTTGCAGTATTGCTTGATAATATTTTCCTATGCATGTATATGTGTTCCTAGGTTATTTTCTTGTTATTTTGCTCATCCTCATGAATGACCAGAGAGCCATTTAACCTTATTTGAGCATGATATGAGAGTAGAACACCCACTGAACTCATGCCATTTTGGTTGAGGATCCATAACATTAATTCTAGTGCCATTCATGTGTGTTGTCTGTGCATGTTTTGCTTGTTGGTGTGCACCCTAGTATTTTTGTTCGTGAGTGTACTTGTTTGATGAAATGCTTGCTGTATGTTTACATTTTATCAAGTGCTTGCCTTTGTTTGGTTCTGATTGGGTGTTTTCCTTTTTATGTTTACGACGTTAGATAACGAAGACGGTATTATTTCCCAGAGAGATTTTTATTGCAACTCTTGTTTATTTCAAGAGCAAGACCAAGACCAGTGCCAAGGCAAGCCATTCTAAATGCTTGCTGTTGTTTTACTTATCATTATCTATCATGCATGTTTTACTTCTGAAGTTTTACAAAAGTTTGATTCAAAAACTATTCTTTTAAGTGGACTATATCACTATCTATTTTATGTATCTAATATGCTATATCCACTATATAATCTTGGTGTTACCAAGCCCTTTAGATATTTTATTATCATCACTTAATCAACTTAAGTCCCCTAGTGGACATTTTAACTTGATGTTTTTGGAAAGCAAAAGCTTGGAAAAACCCCGAGGAAAGGTGGGACCTTGTCCGAGGGAGGTTTGTGAAGAAGGAAATGTTTTCGACTTGTTTTCCAAAAATGACACATAACCTAGTCTTCGCCGGACAACCAAGCCGTGCTGCCACATTACCTCAATATGGGAACGGGGTCTAGCTAATTGCTTGTCGGTGTTAGTCCGTGTCTACCTCAAAGTGCTATAGGGGTTAGAGTCCCCCGAACCGAATTGTCGCCATGAGGGAGAATGGGACATTCACAGTGTGGGATTAAGTTCACTACCGGTTGCAGCAATTGGGTCTCCTGCCATGGCGGTGTGTTGTCAGGGGAAACCGGATCGATACGGCTGACCCACTCGGTGCCGGGGAGAACAAACCCAGTTGAGGAGGTAGTCATTTACTAGCACTGACATAGTGGATGGTTAGGACCAGTTATCCGATGTTTGCATACTGTCTCGGACAGTCCGTGGTTGTTCACGGCGGATGTACTAGATCTTGTGGATTGTGTACACCTCTGCAGAGTAAAACTATTCAGAATAGCCGCGCCCTCGGATATGGGCAGTTGAATGGCCATGTAGCTAGTATTGTGTCAATGTTTTCAAAAAGCTGGAAAGGTGTTTTGGAACTTGTACCTGGGAGGTACATTGAAAGGGAATGATTGTACCTTTGAGGTACCGGATAAATGATGATCTTAAAGATGTGTTCTTTTCCAAGAAGTTTTGCAAAGAGAAATGTTTTCTTGATCTAGAATGTTTTATCAAAACCTTGTGGACATGCTTTATCTACAAGAGAAATGAAATATCTTTTGAAGTATCTTCTTCACCAAAGGAGAATTAAAACTTGTGCAACTATGATGAGTCTTAAATTCATCATGGCTAGTTGAGCCCTAATTAAAGCCTTCCTACCACCTTTATACCTGCATACTTGCATGTTTAGCTTTCATTTAGGGTGACTTGCAGGAGTACATTCAAACGTACTCATGAATGGTTTCGTCCCTGGCTATTGTCTTAGCCAGACTTTGAGCAGAAACCCGGAGAACCTGAAGAAGATGGTGTCGCTGACGGCTATGCGAACTAGGCACGTCTCCGAGTCAGTAGCCTGTGGGTGGTCAAGGCGTGACTTGGGTTTACCACGAGTGTGTTTTGCAATCTTCCGCTGTTTTTAAGTGTGTGTGCCTGCCCTGCGTGGCAGTTGTTTTCAACTGAGTCAAGTGACCAGTTGTGTAAGCCGTGTATTCGTGTAGTGGATGTTGTTATCTGCAATGCCAACTCGAGTATGTTGTTCACGACTAACTGATCTTGGGATCGTGAATGTATGCATACTGGAGGTCTCGGACTGCTAGTCTGGGGTCCCCACACGTGGTCTGCATAATAGACCTGGCCTAGATGGCCACCTCAGCCTTGCTGAGCTCGAAGGTCGTTGTCCTGGTACAATCCCGACGACCTCCCATGTAACACATATTGTGTACTCGGTCCTGGAGCGGGACTACCCGACGCGAGATCCAGCAGGCGATTGGATCGTCCTGAATGAGCCCTTCTGCCACCAACTCGGTCAAGCGCTTCTCGACCTGGACAACATCTGATACGGTCTTATTTGGATCATAGCCCCAGTTCTTCCCGGTGGGCAGCGCATTCACAAACTTAGGGAGCCCTATCCGGTTTTCGGTGCGCTTTCCCTTCTCGGCGGGTACGTTCTTCACGTACAGGAACCCGTGCTGCCACTTGCGCGCGGTATCCAGCCCGAGTTCTCTCGGGTGGTGTCCAGTGCGGCGCTGCAACATCATCGCGCTACCCGTCTGGGTCATCACGCGGGGGCCTTTAGTGTTGCCAGGATCAGGAACACTTTGTTTACGGAGGAAGAAGTATTTGGCCTAGGTCTGGACCGTCGGGTAGACACCAAGGAAGGCTTCACACACGGTGGCGTGTGTGGAGAGCATAACAATGGCATTTGGTGGAAGGTGGTGCGGCTGAATGCCAAAACGACGGAGGAAATCTGAGAAGAACTTGGAAATAGGAAGGCCAAAGACGCGTTTGAAGTGGGAGAGGAATACCACGTACTCTTCCTTCTCTGGTGTCGCGACGAGCTCGTTGCTAGGAGGCCGGCAGACAACGCCGGGAGGGACCCGGCGGGTATTCACCAGCCATTGACAGTCCTCAGCGGTGACGTCCGAGCCCTCCCAGCGGCTCGGGCGGAAACCATCGCGTCTCCGCGCTGAGCCATGGAAGCGAGGTTGCTGATGGAGAGGAAGAACTCGTCGGAGTTGAGGGTGAGGATGGCGGCGATGGCACGCCGGGTTTCTTGCTATCAGCTCTCACGATGGGGGCGCGGTGAGTACTCGCGGTGGCGATGTGCTCGACGGCGGCGACTGAGGAGATGGGAGCGCGAGATTGGAAAGGAGGCAGGAAAGAGAAAAGGTAGGCGCTGCGGGGGTATTTATCTCTCCCCACGGGCTGCAGTTACTGCTGATCAATCGTGGGCATTGATCGTGCGGCATGGGTTAACTGCCCGTTAGAAACGCACACAGCGCGAAACGCGCGCGTAACGTGCGCAGTTAATCGCACGTCCCAGATCGTGGGCTCTCGAGTACCGTTTGACGTAACCTAACGGGCTGAGGGCCCTAGGCGCAGAGACTGGCGCGTGGCCTGCAGCGGCACCGAGGCGTCGGGGTCACTGGTGCATGGCACGTGGCCCGCAGCGACACGAGAAGATGGATTTGGTCTGATCCAGCGCGATCGCGTTCAAAATTTCACTAAGTCAAGTTACTCGGCAGCACAGTAGAGAAAGTGCTCTACTCGGCTACAAGGAAATTTCTCTCGTGGCCACATTTGAGTGGTTCGAGTAGGAGATTATGGGTCCGAGTTGAGGTGCAGCTCGGCCTTGTTCCTTCAGGAAGACAAGTTTCTGTTTAAGCTGGCAGGGCCCAACGAACAAGTTCGCTGGACTCTACCAGCTTCGGGGACTAATGTCGGGGGGCTACCCCCGAGTAGGGGTAAGGCAAGTGTTAAAAGGAAGGTCAAGGTGTTGTTGACAGGGTAGATGGCTGCCCGGGTACCTGCTACCCGGTAGGTTCTATCCAGACATATTCACTGAAGACCAAGAGAAGATATTGAGAAACATTATACATGTCCGAATAGAGAAGTTATGGTCTGAGTAGAGGAGCTACTCGGGCCAGAAGTCAATGGAGCCGTTCTGACAGAGATCCCGCGTATCCCGTAGCCGTACCAGCGTGCGGTTCAACTTACTAGGTATGTGATCATCAGTGACGCGACATGGTGATAGAGAGGTGGGCACATGTCTTGTCTTGTCATTGACAGAGGGGACAGGACAGGATGGGGGCCTACGCAGTGAGGCTGACAGAGTGGACAGGCTCTTTTAGCCGTACGGCGCAGCGGCTTCTCAGTGCGAGATCCCGGAAGCGTGCTCTGCGTCACAGTGCTCAAGTCACATCAGTTGTACCTTTTATTAGTTTTTTATTTGGCTGGGCACCAGTATATAAGGTGCCCTGCCCCCTCCTGCGCGAGGGACGTTGCCTCAGATCGCATTTATCGCAAGAGCCAGCACTAGAGCTAGAGAGAGCTGCCGAGTGGCTACTCGGCTGAGAGACAAACAGTGTACTGTGGCTACTCGGAAAACATACATATAGAGAGATAGGCTGGAGTAGGGGTTTTACCTCCACATGAGGGCCCTGAACCTGGGTAGTTCTTGTTGTTTGCAGTGTTCTTGAGCGTGGCTACTCGCCGTGCGATCCCTCCCCGAATACCTACAGCGTCCATCGGCCCCAATATTTAGCCATCCCATGGCATCTGACTTTACCTCACCACGACACCGTGTTGCCATCATTGGCACCGTGTTGGGCGAGAAATTGGAAAGCGAGCTCATCATGGAGGTGTTGCATCCGGATTGGCTGGCCAATCCGGTCATGGTTGAGAAGAAGAAGGAGGACCCCAAGGCCGAGGTGGCATGGCGCATGTGTCAGACCCCGGACCCAGAGATATACATACTGTTATGTGCTCCTAGCCATGGACTCACAAGGGCTTCAGGGTTACCAGCCCCGGCCGCAACAAACAACGGCAGGCAGACCGGATTCATCGGCACGTAGTCCGGATCCCCGGTCTACTACTCCTTGTATCCATGCTAGTCATAACCAACTATGCATATCAAAGCGTCCAAGAGTCGGATGAAACTGAAGGAAACGGGACCAAAGCTATACAGAGCTGCTATGTGTCCAGAAAGTGCAACCACAATCGAGGGTTACTGGGGTTACCTCGCCCCAGGCCGATCAAATCGATAGGCGGGCTCGGACATGGATCATCGGCTCCACAACCCCTCGACTGCGACAACTATGCAGGCATAGCCAAAACTGTATAACAATGAGCTCGAAACCAACAACCGGTCAAAGCAGTACTCTAAACATGAAGCTTTATTAAGCAAGTAATACTAGAGTATAGCTTAACAACCAGAGGTCACACGACCCAACATTACACCAGACAACGGAAAGCAAATTATGTTGCTATTCAACAAGAACCAAAAAGGCCTAAGAGGCCGCAACATAAGGCGACGTCCCAGCCCATAGATTCTAGACTGCTACCTGGGAAACCACAAACTATCCGTCGATGTCCACGTTGAAACACCACCGAAGTTAAGGAACTCCACATGAACCAAAATGAAGCAAACATGAGTACGGGAGGTACTCAACAAGACTTAACTAACCTATTATATATCTGCTTGTTCGAAAAGGGTTTATGAAGGTTGTTTTGCGTAAAGCCAACTTTGTTTCGAATAGAGGGAGATGGAGAAGTTTTTCACAAATGTTTTAAAAGAATACCCTGTCACGGGTATTGCCTTCAGAACCTTCGAAGCATCATCTTCAGCACCGATAACTGGAACCACCTCTTAAAACTAAACATTCAGTGCCAACATCTTTTACGTCATGTTCAAGTTATCTATGATCTCAGGATCCGTCACCAAGTTGTCCTTAACCGCGGACACGGCTTTTCGAAAAGATTAAACCCTACAGGGGTGTACAACTTTACCCACACGTATCAACCGACTCTTAATGCCAAGCTATTGGCACAATTCTGACGATGTGCCGGCAGAGGGTGGCTGACCACGATCTTTCCCTTGCTTCGCCTATTCCATGAGTCGCTCCGAGTAGAGATGGACCGCCAATAGGGAGTGGCCATCTCCTGCCGGGTCTCTATCGTTGTGCGCAATGCTCGACGGTTACCTACCCGCAGAGCGCCGATACACCACCACGTCCTAGTGTTGAAAACGTTTTAATATCCCCAGCAAATCCAAATGGAACGCCCGAACTAGGCAACTCATGGAACAAACTAGACAAGTTGAAACCGAGGGGAATCCAATCCCCGTGTGGTTGCACGACCAGTCTTGGCTTCAAAGGCGAGAACTCGCTCCTAGGGGCATGAACGAGGCAAATCACCACATTCCATGTGGCAACTCATCAAAGCCTTTAATCATATTAACCACACATCTCGAATCTTACCACATCATCATGTCATACTAGATTCATTTCGTAACTCTGATTCATCAACCGGATGGAGCAGAGGTAAACAGACATGTATGACTAAGCATGGCATATTTGAGGCTTTGGCGATACACACAACAAATCCTATGTCAGCTAGGAACATGGAATCATGATATCTGGTTTATGCAACTAAATAGGATAACTCTATCTATTGACTCAAAATACTTTGTAAAGCATGCATCGTACGAGAAGGAAAACACTTCGGAAACATATATGGGCAGATAAGAGGTTACGCTTGCCTTGCTTCAAGAAAAACAGAAGAAAGCTTTAGGAATAAGTGCTTGACTTGGTTGTTTAGACCAAGTATTCGGCAACAGGGGTGTCGAACTTCTCTCCGGATTCGAGGTCTACCGATGAGAGCATACACCGGAAAGAAAGAGAGCAACACTCAAAACAGGCATCGATGCAATGCTTAATATGTATGCATGAACAATTGAATGCATTAAAGAGAAGACCTAAACATGGTTCATGGGTTTTTAGGGTTCATATGTTAACGAAACAGTTTTAGTGAAATTAGTCCCGAAGTGGACCTCGGAGGCCGATTCGGGCAAAACCTAGAGGTGCGACAAGTTAAAGTGCTCAAATAGGATTGAGAACACCATAACTAGGTTGCACTTGTCATTCTAAGCATATTGACATATAACTTGCAATTTTCTAATTTTCTTGAATAAAAACTTATTTTCTTTATTTTAAATGATTTAAATAATACTTAAAATTCAACTTTGTCGAAAATGTGTGCAAATGACATAAACATGTAGATTACATTTTTCTGAACAAAATGGTATATTGAACACATTTTTCTGATTAGCCAATTAAAAGTTATTGCATTTTCAATTTTATTTGTTTTTTTGTAATTTAAATAGCAGTGGGGTCCACAGGTCAGTACCATTTTTGTTTAACAGGAAAATAACTGAAAAAGGCCTGGTGACATCAGCGTGATGTCAGGATGACATCACCCAAGGCCAAAATCTCACAGAATGAGTGCAATTGACGAAATTGGCGCGGGATATTCGAATCCAAGCACACCACAAGCAAGAGGAGAGCGAGGGCAAGCTAGGGGTGGGCGCGGCTCGCCGGAAGATGGCCGGAGAGCTCGCCGGCGAGCTCGGCGGCGGAGGCGGATGGAGGTTGGCGGCGAGGGAGAGAACCGGAGGGGGAGGGAGGAAGAGGAGGGCACCAAGGGGTGCAGGAGCTCACCCTTAAGTTGATGGAGGGGTCGGGGCGGCGAGGAAGGCCGGGAATCGCCGGCGGCGAGGGATTTCCGGCGGCGGCCGTGCGCACTCCGGCGGGGAAATTGGGGCCTCCCGGGGCTCCTTGGCTGTCGTGCGGCCTCGAGGAGGACGGCAGGGAGATGGTGGAGCCGGTGGGGTGCTCGGAGGGGCGCGGGAGCGGTCCTATCACCGGCGACCGGCGGCGATTGGTGGCGGTTGGGTTTTGGTCGTGGGCTTCTGTTCCTGTTCGCGGGAGAGACAGAGAAGAGGATGAGGGCCGAGTGAGGGGGAGTGGAGGCGTGCGGGGCTCCTTCTCCTCGCCCTTATCCTCGAGGGGGAAGCAGGAGGTGGCGGGGAAGAACGTCGTGGAGCTTCTGCTCGTCTACTGTCCATGGACAGAGGAAGAAGACAAGGCGCCATTTTCTGAAACCCCCCTGGAATTACAGGAACTGCGAAAAGGTCCCTGCCCTTTTCAAAACAGCAACTTAAAACGGATTTGAGGGCCTTTTCTGTAAAGAACAAAAATTGGCAAAAATTATTTTTGAGATCCTTGTTAAATATACAACCTCAACATATTTTTGTTTGACAAAAATTATACCATTTTAAAACATCAATTTAAATTGGCACTTTTAAGTGATTTCGATAAACTCCGGTATTAAATTTTGGTGCACTTGTTTTAAACACCACTTAGGTTCAAAAAAATGCATGCATGACATGACATGATCACAACCACAAACACACAAGCACTTTATTACAAAAAGGTGGATGTTATAGCATGTGCATGGACTACACCGACTTGAACAATGCCTGCCCCAAGGACCCGTTTCCGCTACCCCGCATAGATCAGGTGATCGATTCCACTGCCGGGTGCGAGCTTTTGTCTTTCATTAATGCCTACTCTGGTTTTCATCAGATACCTCTCAACCCGGCTGATCAAATAAAGACTGTTTTTATTACCCCGTACGGGGCTTATTGCTATCGTGTTATGTGCTTTGGTTTGAGAAATGCTGGGGCTACCTATTAGAGATGCATGCAAAAGTTCTTGCATGACCAAATAGGCAAAAATCTGCAGGTGTACGTAGATGACATTGTCATCAAAACGAAAGAAGCACATACTATGCTTAGTGACATTGAGGAAACCTTTGCTAGCTTGCGCAAGTACGGGATGAAATTGAATCCGACTAAGTGCACATTTGGCGTCCCGACTGGCAAGTTACTCGGCTTCTTGGTATCCAGTCGGGCATTGAGGCCAATCCTTCAAAGATAAAAGCTATATAGAGCATGTCTTTGCCGAGATCACTGAAGGATGTGTAGAAATTTACCGGATACTTGGCTTCTCTTAGCCGCTTCCTGGGAAGAATGGGCGAGAAGGCCTTGTGTAACATCCCAAAGATGAAAAATAGCCTTTAGAATGTTTTGCTCTCTGTTATTTTATGTTTTTCATCATGGCATCATGTTGATTGCATTTGTTTTGTTTGTTTTCCATTTGTTATTCTCTGTTTTGCTTTGTTTTCCAACTGTTTTCATTTGTTTTCCTTTGTTTTCTATTTGAATTTCAAACCAAAATTCAAACCTCTTGTTTCATCCTTGTGATGTTACAATTTCCAAATGATATTTCAAAATAAAACAATCAATTGTTTCCATTAAAGTGTGATTTCAAAACTGTTGTGTTGTTTCTATCAAAAATTCATTTAATATCAAACCCTTTTCAAATTCAAATTGTTTTCCATTTGAAATTCCAAACCAACATCCAAATAGTTGTTTCCAAATCAAAACCTTAATTGTTTCCAATTGTCCCATAATGTTCAACTAATAAAATGGTGTTTTTATTTCAATTAATTAATTCCAAGGTGGTTTCAAATTCAAAGCAGATCATCAACAGCACCTAATTGGAACATTTTGGAATTACCAAACAAATCAACCATTTGTTCTATTTTAATCAATAGGGTTCACCCTATTAAAATCCTTGTTTTCAATATTGAACAATTAATTCCCAAATTGCTTTCACATCCAAACCAAATCACTAAACAGCACCTCTTTTGAAATTATAAAAATAACCAAAACATTGTTGTACTCTTTGTTTCCAATTAAACTCATTGGTTTTCCATAATTAAAATTCTTGTTTTAAACAACCAATTGTTAACCAAAACTTCATTCAAATGCAAGCTATTACAAAAACAGCAAATAAATTTAAATTCTCAAAAACCTAAGTGGCCAAGTGGTGGTTGTTGAGCCAACAAACTCACAGGAATTTTCTCAAATTTTTTGCAACTCAAAACCCTCCAATCTCTCCCCTTTTCTAATTGCTACAAAAAAAAAATTGGAACAAATAGTTAAAAGGGAGAGAGAGAGCACAACAGCCCACCCCATCTATTTCTCCCCCAGCCCAATTCCCCCTAGAAGCCCAATACCCCTTCTTCCCCTTGTCGTCTTCCTCCCCTTCTGTACGAACCCATCCACCACCAACCGATCACCCCCTCCTCCACCGAGATGCCATGGCCGGAGGAGGTAGAACTCCACGGCGCTGGGGAAGGAGTAGACGTCACGGGCCGCCGACCGCGGGAATGTAACCGCCACGGTCCCCTCGTCCTCACGGTACTCGCCGTTTCCCCGGAGACCCCCCGGAGCTCCGCCGCCGTCCGCGAGTTCGCCGGCCGTCGCCCTCTGTTCCTGCACGTCCGCCTCCTCCTTCTGTCGCACGAGGTAAGCCTCCGATCGCTCCCCTTCCTCCTCTCGCCTTCCCTCCTCCTCCCTTTGGCCGCACTCCCCTCCCACCGCAGCGACCACCGCCCCGGCCGCTCGCCACCACTCGCCGTCGCTGCCTGTAGTTCCTTCCGCCATGGTTCAGATACGTACAGTTTTGAGATTCAGAGAAGAACTACCCGCACCAACACCTCATACACCCACTGTCCTCCCTTCTATCACAAGCAGCGCATCCACCCCACTGGTAGCTACCCACCGCACGCAAGCCCCACGTCCCAGGTTCGAATCCCCGCACCCCACCTTTTCTGCCCTTTTCTTCCGATTTATTTCAGTGCAGACCTGAACCTCTTACCCCCCCGTATCCGTTCCTTTCAACAACAGCAGCGCAGCCCATCTGGTTGTTCCCTGGGGCGCAGGAGGCAGAGGGCTTGGGATCGAGTCCCCCCTCTCCCAATAAAAACAACCTTTTTATTTTCCAATTGTTTGGTCACAGAAACATCTCAGATTCACAGCTAGGTCCCTGTATCTTTATTTCTAGGCCCCTGGAATATTTTTCTAAGTCCCTGGTTCCCTAAAAATGGCAGATTGCACCTCAATTTTGTAAATTGCATAACTATTTCATCCCAACTCCAATTTTAACTTTTTAAATATGTTTTCTGTCCCAAATTAAATGTTCTATCCAAATATAAAATTTATTTACTGTTTTGAATATTTCAAATTGGTGAAACATTTGAATTCTTGTTAAATTCACTTAAACTTGCAAAAATCATAACTTGGGCATAAAAATTCCAAATTTCACAAACCAAATATGTTTTCCAATCAACTTTTCATGTACTTTCCAAACATAAATTCTGTTTGCTGTTTTGAATAATTTAAATTGCTGAAAACAACTGTTTCTTGTTTATTGCATTTAAAATTGCCAAAATAATAACTTGCTCATTTTAAATCCAATTTCCACAAATGAAATATGTTTTCCATGCAAAATTAAACCACCTTTCCAAATATAAAATTTGTTTCATGTTTTGAATAATTAAAATTGGTTGAATGATTTAAACCTTGTTTAAATCATTTAATATTGTTAAATTCATAACTTGATCAACTAAAATTCTTTTGGGACATATAAAATATGTTTTCCAACCATAAAAGTATAAACTTTTGAAATATGAATTTGGTTTAATGTTTTGAACAAATAAAAATTCAAATAAGTTCATGTTTGAATTAAATTCATTTAATTCTTGCTTACACTTGTTTAATTCATAAATAATTTATTTGAAATCCTTTTTCAACAAGTGAAGCATGCAATCCACCTAAAATTGTGTGTTCTTATCAAATATAAACTTTGTTATCCATTTGGAACAATTTAAAGTGGTGAAAACAACAAATCCTTGAGTGACACCTTTAAGTAACCAAAATTTCTTAACTTGATAAATAAAATCCTAAACTTGTTAAACCTTATTTCCATTTGGTTCTATTGTTGTTATTTTGTTGTTTTCCTCATCCATGCATCATGCTAATTCACCTACACAAGTTGGTTAGTTGTAAAACAATTGATTCAACCATAATTCATGGGCTTTTCATATGCAATCCAATTGCATGTGGGTCCATTTAATCATGTTGTTATCTTGTCAACTAGTTTATTTTGATGCATCAATTAAATGGTCATGCATCATCCCATGTTTGTGCACTATGGCATGTTATTGATTGTTTATATTTCTGTCTTGTTTGTTTGCTTCTTCTCAGATACACGACGACGTTGAGACCGACGATAGTTACGACACCCCTTCTAAGGACTTAGCTCAGTACCAGGCTACTGGGTTTGCAGGCAAGTTATCACTCACATGAACCATCGTGTTCCTTTCAACATTGGTTACCGATACTTTCCGTTGTCTATTCTGCTAGCCCTATGATTAGTTGCTTCTGTTACGAACCTATCACATGTATCCTTTAACCCTGATATTGCCTCACCTCCATACCTATAAACTTTTGCTTGTTGCCCGTGTCTTATTAGCATGCTTAGGGTTGTTTTGCTCGAGTCTGTTACCCGTTACTTCAGTTACTATTTTTTTCATTATTATCTGGGGGCTCGATGTTTAATCAATCAATCATGCTAATGTTATTTTTAAATAATAATTTTATGATAAGGCACCGGCAGGAGGCCCAGGGTGGTTTTGAGGCCTGCTAGTGTCGACCCTAATAGGAAAAGGGTCTTGTCTACTGATCCATGATGAGCGCACTAACCGCATGTGGGAAGCGAGTATGGGCGCCCCCCTCAATTTGATTCGATTCGCATCTCGTCCAAATCGCCACACGTAGTTCGGGCTTTCCATTTGCTGCATGCATGATCTTGCGAGCCCAGGCCAGGGTGGAACTTTTGTAGTCGGCATTTAGGGCGGCGTGGTCTTCCAGTGCTATGAGGGTCCCCTTTTCTTCGTGGGGATCGATTAGCCGCGCACGCACAGCACGTGGTGCTTTGGGCTTGATGCGAAGAAGAGTTGAGTTGTGTTGAGTACCTCGCTTGGTGGGTTTGATTCCCGTCTGGCGGGTTATTCTTACGTGTACGGCCAAATTGGTGCAACCCTGCAGGGATAATCTTCTCGAGAAGCCGTTTTTTCCGCGGTTATGGATTACTTGGTGAAAGTACTGGCTAACAAGTACTTAGGACAACTTAAACCTAATGATTAACAACCTACACCCAATGATTAAACAACTTGACTAGTAATAGGATTATTGACACGATAATCTGCTTCATCTTTATTTCAACTATGTGAGTTATCCTCGGATTGCTTCTTTGGATAAGGGGCGAGATCCAGGATGGGTTTGTTTGAAGTTATCTTTCAGTTGGTTACAATACTCGATCTTATCTCCTTTCTGTTAGCCGGAAGTGGTAGAATCTCTGTAGTTGGTTAGCGCAGCCAGTTGCAGCATCTTTTATATCCCCTTTCCTCCGTTGAACCCAAGGCATCTGTGCTTGGTGTTGACGGGTTACACTTTGGTGAACTGTGAGTCTTGCTTGCCAGTACGTTTATGTACTGACCCCTTTGGGGCTGTGGTTTACGCAGACGACGATTCCGAGGATCCCCATGGTGGCTACTACGTGGAGTATGACGAGACTGCTGACGAGTAGATAGCGGACCCGGGCAGGATCCGAGACTTCGTGGATGGGCTCCGTCTTTTCGTTTCCGGCCTCTTAGGCCTATTTGGTTCTTGTCTGTACTCAGACATGTTGGATGCTTCCGCTGTGATGTAATGATGATATGTTGGGACATGTGTCCTCTGGATGATTGTATTTGCTATCTCTGCTCTAATGAGAGCCATTTGCAACTTATTTCAATCTTTTGTGTCGTAGAGATCTGTTGTGATATCACTTGTTCCAATGCCGTTGACGTACCATGTGTGTATGTTTTGAAGTACGTCAATGGAAGTATCCTGATTTCTATGGGATAGTTTACGTCGACGCTGAACAGATAGGGGTTGGTTGTCACACATACGTGTGTTGGCCTACTCGTAAGAGGACGCGGGTGCCGGTAAGCCCCGTAATCCAATCATCTACTGTTCAACGGAACGGCGAGTATCCTTTAGAAGTCCGGGTGCGACAAATGGTATCAGAGCCTGTCTGCCTGTAGGATCCCTTTTTACTGGTCGCAGTTGAGTCTAGAAACTATTTTGTAGCTATATAGGAAAAATGAAACGTGAGAGTAGGAATTATGTTCTTTTTCTTCTTTCCCCACCCACCCTCCCTTTTCTGGTAAGGAAGTGCAACGTTGTTTTCCCTTCTCATCTAAACTTTCAAGTTAGGATTTCACGAATCCTGGTTTCTCTAGGATGGTTATATCTACTAGACCATAGGAATGGAGGTGGTTGTGACATGATTTATCATGTTGCCTACTCATGATTGAGAACGGAGGCGTGTAAGCCCCGGAAGCAGATCCTCTATTCCTTAAGCAGTAGATATTGATCCTTTAGAAGCCCGGATGGGTTTCCATAGTACCTCAGGAGTTTTGTTATCGTTTTCCCCGATGTTGATATCCTGTTCTTCTCAACATCCTTTTCGTCCGCTGAAATCTTGTTGTTGTTTTCCATTTCAGTTTTTCTACCGGCGTCTAATCAAAACTTCCCAAATATCAAGTCTATCTGGCCAGAAAGGTTGTTGTTGTTGTTGATTCCAGGCTATGAGAGCCGGCATTCCTATCACCTGGGTTGTTTCGAGGAAGCATTCCTGAATCAACACATTCCAGATAGTCTATTCTCCAAATGAATCAAATTCTATCAGCTATACACCCTCAATACAAAACCTCTCCCTTTACTTGAAAATGTTCCGGTGGTTTCCAAATTCCCTGACATCTTTCCAGAAGAGTTGCCAGGAATTCCTATCGTTTTGAACTTCCAGAAAAACTATCCAAGGTGCACGATGTGTTTCACGTGTCACAGCTCAAGAGGATCTTCGCAAGAAGTATCCGGACCCTTCCTTTTCTCAGTAGGAATCTCGGGGCGCGATTCCTTCAAGGGGGGCGTTTTGTAACATCCCAAGGATGAAAAATAGCCTTTAGAATGTTTTGCTCTCTGATATTTTATGTTTTGCATCATGGCATCATGTTGATTGCATTTGTTTTGTTTGTTTTCCATTTGTTATTCTCTGTTTTGCTTTGTTTTCCAACTGTTTTCATTTGTTTTCCTTTGTTTTCTGTTTGAATTTCAAACCAAAATTCAAACCTCTTGTTTCATCCTTGTGATGTTACAATTTCCAAATGATATTTCAAAATAAAACAATCAATTGTTTCCATTAAAGTGTGATTTCAAAACTGTTGTGTTGTTTCTATCATAAATTCATTTAATATCAAACCCTTTTCAAATTCAAATTGTTTTCCATTTGAAATTCCAAACCAACATCCAAATAGTTGTTTCCAAATCAAAACCTTAATTGTTTCCAATTGTCCCATAATGTTCAACTAATAAAATGGTGTTTTTATTTCAATTAATTAATTCCAAGGTGGTTTCAAATTCAAAGCAAATCATCAACAGCACCTAATTGGAACATTTTGGAATTACCAAACAAATCAACCATTTGTTCTATTTTAATCAATAGGGTTCACCCTATTAAAATCCTTGTTTTCAATATTGAACAATTAATTCCCAAATTGCTTTCACATCCAAACCAAATCACTAAACAACACCTCTTTTGAAATTATAAAAATAACCAAAACATTGTTGTACTCTTTGTTTCCAATTAAACTCATTGGTTTTCCATAATTAAAATTCTTGTTTTAAACAACCAATTGTTAACCAAAACTTCATTCAAATGCAAGCTATTACAAAAACAGCAAATAAATTTAAATTCTCAAAAACCTAAGTGGCCAAGTGGTGGTTGTTGAGCCAACAAACTCACAGGAATTTTCTCAAATTTTTTGCAACTCAAAACCCTCCAATCTCTCCCCTTTTCTAATTGCTACAAAAATTTTTTTTGGAACAAATAGTTAAAAGGGAGAGAGAGAGCACAGCAGCCCACCCCATCTATTTCTCCCCCAGCCCAATTCCCCCTAGAAGCCCAATACCCCTTCTTCCCCTTGTCATCTTCCTCCCCTTCTGTACGAACCCATCCACCACCAACCGATCACCCCCTCCTCCACCGAGATGCCATGGCCGGAGGAGGTAGAACTCCACGACGCCGGGGAAGGAGTAGACGTCACGGGCCGCCGACCGCGGGAATGGAACCGCCACGGTCCCCTCGTCCTCACGGTACTAGCCGTTTCCCCGGAGACCCCCCGGAGCTCCGCCGCCGTCCGCGAGTTCGCCGGCCGTCGCCCTCTGTTCCTGCACGTCCGCCTCCTCCTTCTGTCGCACGAGGTAAGCCTCCGATCGCTCCCCTTCCTCCTCTCGCCTTCCCTCCTCCTCCCTTTGGCCGCACTCCCCTCCCACCGCAGCGACCACCGCCCCGGCCGCTCGCCACCACTCGCCGTTGCTGCCTGCAGTTCCTTCCGCCATGGTTCAGATACGTACAGTTTTGAGATTCAGAGAAGAACTACCCGCACCAACACCTCATACACCCACTGTCCTCCCTTCTATCACAAGCAGCGCATCCACCCCACTGGTAGCAACCCACCGCACGCAAGCCCCACGTCCCAGGTTCGAATCCCCGCACCCCACCTTTTCTGCCCTTTTCTTCCGATTTATTTCAGTGCAGACCTGAACCTCTTACCCCCCCCGTATCCCTTCCTTTCAACATTAGCAGCGCAGCCCATCTGGTTGTTCCCTGGGGCGCAGGAGGCAGAGGGCTTGGGATCGAGTCCCCCCTCTCCCAATAAAAACAAACTTTTTATTTTCCAATTGTTTGGTCACAGAAACATCTCAG
Organism: Alopecurus myosuroides; assembly: GCA_028641055.1. Taxonomy (NCBI): domain Eukaryota; kingdom Viridiplantae; phylum Streptophyta; class Magnoliopsida; order Poales; family Poaceae; genus Alopecurus; species Alopecurus myosuroides. Next base: position 97,086,246 of record CM054060.1, read on the forward strand.
ATTCACAGCTAGGTCCCTGTATCTTTATTTCTAGGCCCCTAGAATATTTTTCTAAGTCCCTGGTTCCCTAAAAATGGCAGATTGCACCTCAATTTTGTAAATTGCATAACTATTTCATCCCAACTCCAATTTTAACTTTTTAAATATGTTTTCTGTCCCAAATTAAATGTTCTATCCAAATATAAAATTTATTTACTGTTTTGAATATTTCAAAGTGGTGAAACATTTGAATTCTTGTTAAATTCACATAAACTTGCAAAAAGCATAACTTGGGCATAAAAATTCCAAATTTCACAAACCAAATATGTTTTCCAATCAAATTTTCATGTACTTTCCAAATATAAATTTTGTTTGCTGTTTTGAATAATTTAAATTGCTGAAAACAACTGTTTCTTGTTTATTGCATTTAAAATTGCCAAAATAATAACTTGCTCATTTTAAATCCAATTTCGACAAATGAAATATGTTTTCCATGCAAAATTAAACCAACTTTCCAAATATAAAATTTGTTTCATGTTTTGAATAATTAAAATTGGTTGAATGATTTAAACCTTGTTTAAATCATTTAATATTGTTAAATTCATAACTTGATCAACTAAAATTCTTTTGGGACATATAAATATGTTTTCCAACCATAAAAGTATAAACTTTTGAAATATGAATTTGGTTTAATGTTTTGAACAAATAAAAATTCAAATAAGTTCATGTTTGAATTAAATTCATTTAATTCTTGCTTACACTTGTTTAATTCATAAATAATTTATTTGAAATCCTTTTTCAACAAGTGAAGCATGCAATCCACCTAAAATTGTGTGTTCTTATCAAATATAAACTTTGTTATCCATTTGGAACAATTTAAAGTGGTGAAAACAACAAATCCTTGAGTGACACCTTTAAGTAACCAAAATTTCTTAACTTGATAAATAAAATCCTAAACTTGTTAAACCTTATTTCCATTTGGTTCTATTGTTGTTATTTTGTTGTTTTCCTCATCCATGCATCATGCTAATTCACCTAAACAAGTTGATTAGTTGTAAAACAATTGATTCAACCATAATTCATGGGCTTTTCATATGCAATCCAATTGCATGTGGGTCCATTTAATCATGTTGTTATCTTGTCAACTAGTTTATTTTGATGCATCAATTAAATGGTCATGCATCATCCCATGTTTGTGCACTATGCCATGTTATTGATTGTTTATATTTCTGTCTTGTTTGTTTTCTTCTTCTCGGATACACGACGACGTTGAGACCGACGATACTTACGACACCCCTTCTAAGGAGTTAGCTCAGTACCAGGCTACTGGGTTTGCAGGCAAGTTATCACTCACATGAACCATCGTGTTCCTTTCAACATTGGTTACCGATACTTTCCGTTGTCTATTTTGCTAGCCCTATGATTAGTTGCTTCTGTTACGAACCTATCATATGTATCCTTTAACCCTGATATTGCCTCACCTCCATACCTATAACCTTTTGCTTGTTGCCCGTGTCTTATTAGCATGCTTAGGGTTGTTTTGCTCGAGTCTGTTACCCGTTACTTCAGTTACTATTTTTTTTCATTATGTTCTGGGGGCTCGATGTTTAATCAATCAATCATGCTAATGTTATTTTTAAATAATAATTTGATGATAAGGCACCGGCAGGAGGCCCAGGGTGGTTTTGAGGCCTGCTAGTGTCGACCCTAATAGGAAAAGGGTCTTGTCTACTGATCCATGATGAGCGCACTAACCGCATGTGGGAAGCGAGTATGGGCGCCCCCCTCAATTTGATTCGATTCGCATCTCGTCCAAATCGCCACACGTAGTTCGGGCTTTCCATTTGCTGCATGCATGATCTTGCGAGCCCAGGCCAGGGTGGAACTTTTGTAATCGGCATTTAGGGCGGCGTGGTCTTCCAGTGCTATGAGGGTCCCCTTTTCTTCGTGGGGCTCGATTAGCCGCGCACGCACAGCACGTGGTGCTTTGGGCTTGATGCGAAGAAGAGTTGAGTTGTGTTGAGTACCTCGCTTGGTGGGTTTGATTCCCGTCTGGCGGGTTATTCTTACGTGTACGGCCAAATTGGTGCAACCCTGCAGGGATAATCTTCTCGAGAAGCCGTGTTTTCCGCGGTTATGGATTACTTGGTGAAAGTACTGGCTAACAAGTACTCAGGACAACTTAAACCTAATGATTAACAACCTACACCCAATGATTAAACAACTTGACTACTAATAGGATTATTGACACGATAATCTGCTTCGTCTTTATTTCAACTGTGTGAGTTATCCTCGGATTGCTTCTTTGGATAAGGGGCGAGATCTAGGATGGGTTTGTTTGAAGTTATCTTTCAGTTGGTTACAATACTCGATCTTATCTCCTTTCTGTTAGCCGGAAGTGGTAGAATCTCTGTAGTTGGTTAGCGCAGCCAGTTGCAGCATCTTTTATATCCCCTTTCCTCCGTTGAACCCAAGGCATCTGTGCTTGGTGTTGACGGGTTACACTTTGGTGAACTGTGAGTCTTGCTTGCCAGTACGTTTATGTACTGACCCCTTTGGGGCTGTGGTTTACGCAGACGACGATTCCGAGGATCCCCATGGTGGCTACTACGTGGAGTATGACGAGACTGCTGACGAGTAGATAGCGGACCCGGGCAGGATCCGAGACTTCGTGGATGGGCTCCGTCTTTTCGTTTCCGGCCTCTTAGGCCTATTTGGTTCTTGTCTGTACTCAGACATGTTGGATGCTTCCGCTGTGATGTAATGATGATATGTTGGGACATGTGTCCTCTGGATGATTGTATTTGCTATCTCTGCTCTAATGAGAGCCATTTGCAACTTATTTCAATCTTTTGTGTCGTAGAGATCTGTTGTGATATCACTTGTTCCAATGTCGTTGACGTACCATGTGTGTATGTTTTGAAGTACGTCAATGGAAGTATCCTGATTTCTATGGGATAGTTTACGTCGACGCTGAACAGATAGGGGTTGGTTGTCACACATACGTGTGTTGGCCTACTCGTAAGAGGACGCGGGTGCCGGTAAGCCCCGTAATCCAATCATCTACTGTTCAACGGAACGGCGAGTATCCTTTAGAAGTCCGGGTGCGACACCTTGCCTCTCTATCAGCTCATGAAGAAATGTGACAAGTTCGTCTGGACGCCGCAAGCTGATGTGGCGTTCAAAGAACTCAAGACCATGCTGGGTAGCGCTCCCATCCTAGCAAGCCCTCTACCAAAAGAGCCAAAGATTCTTTACATTGCACCTACCAACCGGGTAGTCAGCATGGTGATAGTAGTGGAAAGAGAAGAGGAAGGCAAGACTGTTCAGAGGCCAATGTATTATCTCAGCGAGGTGCTATCCAGCTCCAAGCAAAACTACCCGCACTATCAGAAGATGACATATGTTGTGTATCTGGGTTCCAAGAAGCTCAAGCATTATTTCCAAGAGCATCCCATCACAGAGGTGAGCACTGCTCCCATCTCGGAAATCATGGGCGACAAGGATGCAAACGGCAAATTAGCCAAGTGGGCAATTGAGCTAGCCACGTACACCCCTCTATACGCAAGAAGAGAAGAAATCAAGTCAAAAACTCTGGCAGATTTCTTGGTGGATTGGGCCGAGATGCAGTACGAGCCTCCCTTGCCGGAAACCAACTTCTGGAAGATGCATTTTGATGGCTCCAAAGTAAAAGAAGGGCTTGGTGCTGGCGTGGTGCTCACGTCACACAAGCGAGATCAACTCAAGTATGTGTTGCATATTCATTTAAGGCATCCAATAATGTGGCCGAGTATGAGGCACTGGTACATGTGAAAGTAAAGTATGGGCACCTAGAGGGGGTGAATAGGTGCTACAACCAATTTTAATTTTTCTTTTGATTTAGGCTTGACACAAAGGTAAATTCTCTAGATAATGCAACTACGGTGAATTTACCTATATGACAAGGATAATGATAAACACAATGCAAGTGATAAGTTAAAGGAGTGAGGGAACGAGGTAACCAAAGTGAAGCACACGGAGACACAATGTATTCCCGAGTTCCTCCTTGTTAGGGGAGTACATCTCGTTGGAGGGGTGTGAGCTCGCCACGAATGCCTACTCAACTCCACAAAGGCCTCAACCTATTCTCCAATGAACTCCGACACAAAGGCCTAGTTCACCTTCCACTATTGAACCCCTTTGAGGCGGGGATCGAGTCATTTACAGACAACTTGGGGCACACACCCACAACCAAATTGGAGGCTCCCAACTCTTCTTGAATCACCAACAAGGACAAGATGCCTAGGTTCTCCACAAGAGGAAACCCTAGGCTAGATCCCTATAGCTAGAGAGGGGTAAATGAAGAACGAGTCGGTGAAGATGTAGATTCGGGTCTTCTCCTTCAATCCTCCAAGTATCAACGAGTTTGGGTGGAGGGATTGGGAGAGATCAAGCTTTTGGAGGCTCAATAAATGCTTGTCTTAAATGCTGGAACGAGCAACCCCTTGGGGAAGAAGGGGATGGGGTATTTATATCCCCATCCCAAAACTAGCCGTTTTGACCCTTTTCGTGCCTGGCAGTACTACCGCTGGAGCGAGCGATACTACTGCTACCTGTGTATCCAGGCGGTACTACAGAGCCCCAGACGCTGGGCGCATGCGGTACTGCCACTTAAGTACCATGGTACTCCAGCTGCGGTACTACCGCGAGTGCGCCACGGTACTACCGCTGGCCACCCACTTTGAAAAAATTCGAAGTGACTGGCGGTAGTACCGAGCCACTATAGCTCTAGTACCGTGGGATAGAGTGGGCAAAATCCTAGCCAGCGGTAGATCGGCCGGTACTGGCGGCGGTACTACCACTTCCTGTAGGGAGCGGTACTGCCGCCAGCCAGTAGTGGTACTACCGCTGAGCAAGGTTTTGCTCAAAACTGAACGGGGTGCAGCGGTACTACCGAACCACTACCGCCTCAGTACTGTGTAAAACAGAGAGAATTTCTCTCCTAGCGGTACTGCTGACGGTACTAGGCGCGGTACTACCACTTCCTGTGCGGAGCGGTACTACCACTGCCATGCCCGGTACTACCGCTGGACCAAGTCAGTTTTGGTGGCAATGTCTTGGAAATCTCTTCACCTTTTTGGCGTCTATTTGATATTACCTGAAATACTTGACGCGCTGTTAGTATCTTAGTTGTGTTGTTTTCAACTCCAAAACCTAAAAGAGATTGAAGATGAAAATGCACTTTCAATATCCCCCTTTTTGGAGATTGATGACAACACACTAAGGGAGGTACAAAGAATTTGGACGAGCACTTCGAGAGAGTGATACATGAGGATTAATTTTCTTATGAGGCAAACTTTGTTCTCATTTAGTAAGTGTGCTCCCCTGACTCTTTGAAACCTAGCAAGGGTACAAAATATATAATGATATGAATGCTTGCTTAATGAAATAAGATAATAGCCATAAAACTAAATCCTTAACACCAAATGGTTCCAACACACAAATTTAACACCAAATAGTTCAACACAAGCACACGATAACGACACAAAGTTTTGACAAAACACAAACCCAAGAAAATGCAACGATCCTAATAGAACTCTCCCCCCCCCTTTCGCATCAAGGCACACAAAAGGGAAGAGGCGATGCTAACGTCCCTGGAGGTCACTCGCCGGGGCTAGAGGCACTAGCAGGGCTGCGAAGATGACGCTCATCCTCCGAGTCCACATCTTCAACCTCCTCGTCAGTATCACAACGAGTCGAAGGCTCATGAGAAGTAGTGGAATCATTCAGAAGCTCGGGGTTAATCCACTTATTGCCTTGCTTTGACTTCCACTCCCTGGAAACTGTGATCCTATCCTCAGACCCAGCACGAACTGGCACCCCCAGATGGGCAAACGTGTCACGTGTTAGTTGTCTCTCCTTCTTGCTACGGACATGAGCAAGATATGCCTGATCCTCCATGTCAACCTGGCGACAGAAGATCTTCTTCAATGTAGAAGACATCCATTTGCGAAAGCCATCCTTGTGAGCTCTCCCCTGCATCTCAAAATCTAAATCACTCGAGCCATCGGTGTCCGGACCAAGATCATCCGGACCAAGTAGAGGAGTAGCATGCTTCTTGATGCGAAGGTCCTTGACAGCATGAGTTTTCAGCTCCTGATCATTGTCCAATAGAGCATCAGCAAGCTTGGCATTGCGCCAAGTGGTGGAGATGAGCTTATAGACCAAAGCTGCAAAGACTGGCACTCTCCTCCTCATGATGCAATTGTACATCTCATTCCAAAGGATATCCATCATATCAAGCCTCATACCATCACCATGATGCCTGTGAGAGTAAACCATCAAGTCAACAAGTGAGCCATGGATCTCATCAAAGTTTCCCACTCGAGGAGTCAATGTATTCCGGAAGATCCTGTGGAGAATATCATATATATGCAGCAGATGCTTGGACTGTCCAACCACAGCCCGTCCAGGAATGTAAAGATCATAAAGCTCAGTGAGAGACATGGGCTTCTCCGGATATGGAAGCCTGAAGAAGGTGGTGTGGAAGTCAGCATCAGGAGTCTCTCCATAGTCCTTCAAGCTCAGGATAGTAGCAAACGCACTCCAGGACGCAGAAAACCTCTGATCCTTAGTCATCCAGGTGATCTTCCTCTCATCTGTGTGAAAGTACAGCGTGGCATAAAACTGGCACACTAGGTTCTCATCATAGTCTTCACTGATTTCCATGAAGTCCAGGAGCCCAAGTTCTTCACACATCTCCAGGGCTTCACCAAAGTAATCCATCTTAGCTCTCATGTGTGCAACATTGATAGAGAATTAATTAACCACCTTATTTTTGTTAAGTGGATACTCCTCATAGAAGATCCTCTCCTAAAACCTAGTCAAAAACACTCATTGGCTCGAGCTTCCCAAGGATGATTGTACGGATTGGTCCTCCTTTCCCTTCAGAACTGTCCATCTAGCATATTGGGGAGGGATTTGTCACGAGCTGCTTTAGACTTCATATTGATAGACTTCTGCCTCGTAGTCAAGTTCCCCTTAGGCATAACCTCAGGGGCTTCATCTTCCTCGGAGTTCTTGCAGCCTCTCTTAGCCGCACGCTTGCGACCTCCACCCTTTGAGCCACTAGCACCTGCTCCTAAGAAAGCAAATAGGTGGATAGCACAACATAAGTGAAAATTCAATCAAAAATATCTGCGAGGGGGCATCAAACTAGGACTCTAAGGGTTTTCAGGATCCAGGGAGCGGTAGTACCGCTTGGGGGGCACGATAGTACCGTTGTTTCCAGCGGTTCCATCCATAGAGGTAGTACCGCTGGTGATAGCGGTAGTACCGCTGCTGGTGGATTCAACCATGGCGCCCAAGGGAACTACCAATCCCATCTCGAGTCAAATAACCTAGAGAGTGCTAATAGGATTTCATCTACTAATGAAAACACACCGAACTACCCCTAGACTAGGAGATCTCTAGACCCTATGAATCATCATCTCTCAAGATTGCTCAAGGGAGAGAGATAGGAGGGGTACCAGAGCTCATCATCGTGGAGGGGGAGTTGGGGATAGTCCCCGAGCGTTCTCCGCGAGAGAAAGGCGTTCAACGGGGAGAGCCCTCCTTGGTGACCGGAAGTCTTGGCGGCAGCGAGGGTAACCCCCCGTTCCCAGATCTCTTTTATCCCCTCAGATTTTACCGTAGCGGTAGTACCGCCCACTGGTATTACCTAGGCCAAGGGGTAGTAGCGCTGCCGAGTCTGCGCTGGGCACACACTCCTGCAGCGGTAGTACCGCTCATGTCCAGTGCTAGTACCGTGCGCTGGGTACTACTGACAGTTACAGCGGTAGTACCGCTAGTAACTGGCGGTAGTACCGCTAGCCAAAATTTCATTTCACCAAGGGATCGAAAGGATTGAAAATTTAAGAGAGAGAAGTGTCTTAGGGGGAATTGTTTTAGCTTGGGATTAGAAAACCAGCTGAGATGGTACTACACACTCCGACTTTTGCAAAAAAAACCCAAAAATCAAATAAGGAAGAGAGTGAGTGTGATTCCCAAACCAACACCGACACAACACAAAACACAAAGCAACCCAACGAGAACACCATTATAAAACAACCACAAGAACCAACTCTTCAAGAGAAGAGGTTGGTGGCCTAAGCCACCATGTAAGAGATCATGGTATGTTACCGCGAAGATATATATCTTGGGTACATTGCCAATTCTCAACATTGAAGCTCACAATTCAACATTAGAAAAAGAGAGATAACAATGACTATTTGCTTTGGGCATAATGGGGGGAGGGAGAACCCAATGTGTTGGGATAACACTCCCCCTATGTCCATGCCTACACATAAACTCGAACACGTTTCATCTATATATAGGGGTGTGTGCAAGATATTCAAGTCAAACTCCTCGAATCAATGACATTTAGCTCATTCCTCAAGAACAAGAATCTTGCATCATCAAGTGGCTTCGTGAAAATATCCGCAAGATTGTTCTTGGTGGGCACATATGAGAGTGCAATATCTCCTCTTGCCACATGGTCTCGGATGAAATGAGGGCGAATCTCAATGTGCTTCGTTCTTGTATGTTGCACGGGATTGTATGCAATCTTGATGGCACTTTCATTGTCACACAAAAGAGGCACCTTATCCATGTGAACTCCATATTCCTTGAGAGTTTGCCTCATCCATAACAATTGAGTGCAAGCACTTGCGGCGGCAACATACTCGGCTTCGGTGGTGGAAAGAGATATGCAATTTTGCTTCTTGGAGGACCAACTCACTAGGTACCTACCAAGAAATTGGAAAGCCCCGGAAGTAGACTTCCTATCATCTTGATCACCCGCCCAATCGTAATCCGTGTAGCCATTGAGACAAAATTGTGCCTCCTTTGGGTACCACAAACCAAATCTTGGGGTATGAACCAAATAACGAAAGATCCTATGGACCGCCACCAAATTTCTATCCTTAGGGTCCGCTTGATACCTTGAACACACACCTACACTCAAAACAATATCGGGCCTAGATGCACAAAGATAGAACAAAGAACCAATCATAGAGCGGTACATCTTTTGGTCCACATCTTTACCCTTCGGATTACATGATAGGTGGCACTTGACTTGCATAGGATTTGTCTTGATCTTTGCATCTATGAAGTTAAACCTATTGATCATATCTTGGGTATACTTGGCTTGAGAGATGAAAGTCCCACGAGCCAATTTCTTGATCTCAAAGCCAAGGAAGAATTTAAGCTCACCCATCATAGACATCTCGAACCTGTCAGTCATAAGCTTAGAGAACTCATTATTGAAAGCTTGGTTAGTTGAGCCAAAGATAATATCTTCCACATAGAGTTGGCATATGAAAAACTCTCCTTTTACTCTCATGGTGAATAGGGTGGGGTCGATCTTCCCAACTTCGAAACCACGGTCATCTAACAATTCTCTAAGGTGCTCATACCAAGCACGAGGTGCTTGTTTGAGACCATAGAGAGATTTGTCAAGTTTGTAGACATGGTTAGGAAATTTTTTATTCTCGAACCCCGGAGGTTGCTTCACATATATTTCCTCCTTGAGTGGACCATTTAAGAAAGCACTTTTGACATCCATTTGTTGCAATTTGAAATAATGAGAGGAAGCGTAAGCAAGGAGGATACAGATGGACTCAAGGCGAGCCACGGGTGCATAGGTTTCATCAAACTCAACTCCTTCAACTTGAGTGTAGCCTTGAGCAACCAAACGAGCCGTGTTCCTTATGACAATGCCATGCTCATCCTGCTTATTCTTGAATATCCACTTCGTGCCAATAACATTATGGCAATATTTGGGCTTCTCAACCAATCTACAAAATTTGTTGCACTCAAAGTTATTGAGCTCATCATGCATTGCTTCAACCCAATCGGAGTCCTCAAGAGCTTCAAACACTTTCTTTGGTTCCACCATAGAGATATGAGCTTGATGCTCACTAACGTGTGCCAATTTCTTTCTTGTGGATCTTCTAGCTTGAATATCCTCCAAAGACCTTGTTGTCTTGGGCATCATGTCACGACCCCGGACCCAGAGATATACATACTGTTATGTGCTCCTAGTCATGGACTCACAAGGGTTTCAGGGTTACCAGCCCCGGCCGCAACAAACAACGACAGGCAGACTGGATTCATCGGCACGTAGTCCGGATCCCCAGTCTACTACTCCTTGTACCCATGCTAGTCATAACCAACTATGCATATCAAAGCATCCACGAATCGAATGATACTGAAGGAAACGGGACCAAAGCTATACAGAGCTGCTATGTGTCCAGAAAGTGCAACAACAATCGAGGGTTACTGGGGTTACCTCGCCCCAGGCCGATCACATCGACAGGCGGGCTCGGACATGGATCATCGGCTCCACAACCCCTCGACTGCGACAACTATGAAGGCATAGCCAAAACTGTATAACAATGAGCTCGAAACCAACAACCGATCAAAGCAGTACTCTAAACATGAAGCTTTATTAAAGAGAGGTTACTAGAGTATAGCTTACAAGCAGAGGTCACACGACCCAACATTACATCATACAACGGAAGGCAACTTATGTTGCGAATCAACAAGAACCAAAAAGGCCTAAGAGGCCGCAACATAAGGCGACGTCCCAGCCCATAGATTCCAGGCTGCTACCTGGGAACCCCAAACTACTCGTCGATGTCCACGTTGAATCACCACCGATGGAGTTATTCTCCTGAACCAAAATTAAGCAAACCTGAGTACGGGAGGTACTCAACAAGACTTAATTAACATATTATATATCTGCTAGTTCGAAAAGGGTTTCATGAAGGCTGATTTGCGTAAAGCAATATTTGTTTTGCAAGTTGAGGAAGGAATATCACGTCTCATGGAATGTTTTCAAAACAGATGAGAAAGCTACTCAACTACTGATATCATCATCTTCTTGTATTCCACCAAGTCTTTCTCATTCCCACACTAACTCATGCTACAAGGATCACCCCTCCCGGCATCTCCGGGGAGGCACCCTTCAATCATGGTTAACAAGTTTTAGTCATTCCGTTGAAGTTATCTATGATCACAGAATCCGTTGCCAAGTCGTCTGTAACCGTGGACACGGCTTCTCGAGGAGATTTATCCCTGCAGGGGGTACACTTTACCCGCATGTACCATCCGACTCTTAACGCCACATGTACGCTCGTCCATGGAGCGCGGCAGAGGGTGGCTGGCCACGACCTTTACCTTGCTCGACCCTATCCATGAGTCAACCCAAACAGGGCCACCCCGTCAACAGGGAGTTGGCCACCTCCTGACGGCACCTGATCTGTGAGTCGGGAACAAGATCCGTGTACGTCCATCACTTGTCCCGGTCACGCCCTAAGTTTTCTCCAAATCGTTTTCTGACTCACACGCAGATGGAAAGATCAAACTACGTGACTCATGGACATGGCCAAACAAGTTAGTTAGTCGAGCGCGGTCTGTTAGGCCCCGCATGTGGTTGCACGCTCAGTCTTGGCTTCGAAGGCGAGAACTCGCTCCTAGGGGCATGAACAGGACAAAACGCCACATCCCATTGTGGCCTCACATCCCTGCCGTTATTTAATCAAGTTATCAAAGATAATACAAAATACAACAACCTGACAAAGTAGATTCACGCGTTGACCAGATTCATCAACCGGATGGATCAGACCACAACTAGGCATGGCTAAGCAAGACTCACAGGGTTTAGCGGAGCGCGCACAAGCAAACCTATAGCTGCTAGGAGCAGTAGATCAGGATATCTAGGTTATGCAGCATATAGGGGAACTCTATCTACTGACATCAAATAGTTTGGAACCGAATGCAAAGTACGAGATTCAAAACACGTTGAAACCATATATGAGCAGATAAGAGGTTATGCTTGCCTTGGTTATAAGAAAACCAGATGAGAATCTTCTGGAATAAGTGCTTGACTTGTCGGTTAAGATCAAGTATTCGTCATTGGATTGCTGGCCTTCTCTTCGGAGTCACGTTCTACCGAGGGGGAAACAACACCGAAAGAGAAGTAACAATCAACACATGGCATCGATGCAATGCGCAATATGTATGCATGAGCAGATTAATGCACTGAAATAAAGCCCTAAACATGAGCGTTGGGTTGCTAGGGTTCGTATGTCAGTTATGAAATTTTACTGGAATTTGCCCGAAATGGACCCCGGAGGGGGTTCCGGACGGTTATGAAAGTGAGTACAAGTTTTAGTTTCTCAAATGGGTTTGAAAACATCATAAACAGGTTGCATTTGTCATTTTGAGTATTTTGGTATATAACTTTTAATTTTTTAATTTTTTTTGAATAAAAACTTATTTTCCTATTTTAAATGATTAAACAACATTAAATAAAGCCATTTTTTGGACTTTCTCAGACATATATGAAAATGACATATTCCTGTAGAGTTTATTTTTCTGATCAACTTGGTACCTCATTTTTATTTTTCTGAATTATAAAACAATAGTTATTGATTAAACAAAATAGACCATTTTTCTGAAACTCCTGGAATTTGTAAAAAGAAGGAAATATGACATCAGCGTGATGTCACAGTGGCATCAGCCAGGACGAATCCTCCCTGTTCTTCACAATTGAGATCGAATTCGTTGGATTGGTTTAAAATTAGACGAAACAAGATACACCACAAGCTAGAGGAGGTGGATGGGGAGCTAGGGGTGGTGGCGGACGGCCGAGTAGTGGTCGGATTCCTCGCCGGCGACGAGGTCCGACGGTGGCCGGACATGGCTTACGGCGGCAAGGTGCTACGGTGCACGGGAGGGAGGGCGAAGATGATGGGGATGCTCACCACGATGTGGGGAAGGTAGAGGAGTGGTCGGAGGGGGCAGGGGCGGAGCGGTGGCGGCGAATCGACGGCCGCATCTCCCACCGGCCGCGAGGAAGACGATGGCGGCGCGGCTAACTCCGGTCGTCCCTGCTCATGGCGCCTAGCTTGGAAGGTAACATATGCATCCAAAAAGTAGTCGGGTTGGTGTTGTACTAGCAGCAGCAGGTACAAGAGTTCCGGTGTGACCCAAATTCAGAGATGTGTATGTGCAGGAATTAAGCTTGGCGCACTATTCAGGTTATCAACTACCAGGAACGTATGCTCGCCTGCTCTCTCAATTAGAACTTAATTCTCGGATATAGCTCTCACTCTCTCTTTCTGAAAATTACAAGATTGGTTAGTAATTTGGTCTAGTTAAAGATTCCGGTGATTAACATTTTCAGAGAAGAAATTAAATAAGTAGCTGAAATCTGAGAAGGGATGCTACATAAATGCTGTTTAAAAGCAAGCTCTACCATGAATTAGATAAACTGAGGTATCTCTCTTCCCGTATTAAATATTCTTTTCTCTTCTAGCAATCTATACATCTCAGAAAAGAAAGAAGTGCTTCATTTTCATCAAGAGAACCAATTGTTGGTGGCAATACGAGCTGTACCAAAACTGGAGGCACAAGGACGGACTTGGATCTTTTCTGCTTCTCCCTCCTCGCCTTACTTGATTCCACCCTTGCTCCGCTCTTCCTCTGTAGTCTGTACCAGCGACTGGTCCTAGTGTGCCTTTCCCAGGCGATTGCTTTCCCAGATGGTCGTCATGGCTCTAGAGCTAGGTTCCCGAGAGGCGGGCTATTTTGGTCGGTTGTGGTGCGAGAGGAATGATGATGGATGCGGTGGTCTTATCCCCTGCAGTTTGCTAACGGCGGCGGCACGAATCGCTGCAACGAAGAAATGACGTTGGCGTCGACACGCAGCTGCTTCAGTGCGCCAGGAGAAAGACGACATGGGCATCGGTGGGCTGCGATACACTGGGCTGGATATGGGCTACTGGCCACTGCAAGTGTGGTATGTAGAAAAGGGAGAGAAAGGAAGATTCATGCCAAAATCAGCTCAAACAGAGGTGAGGTGTTTCAAAGCCTTTTTCCTGTTATCTCTCTGTTTCCAAATTTAATACATAGCTCTGAAATTGTTTGGAGACCCAAAATGTTTAAAACAATATGAAATTAATTATGGGCATTCTAATATTGGAGAGGAGCTCCACAAATTTTTGTTTTGAAAATTTGAGTTTCAAAACCCTATTTTGAAATAGCATTGTTTAGGGCCTTTCCTCAAATAAATTTTAATGCAAAATTTTCTTAGGGTTTAATTTCATGCATAAATGACATGGGAAACTATTTCACCTATTAAACAAACATGGGATGTTACAAATCTACCCCCCTTACAAGAATCTCGTCCCGAGATTCCTGAAGGAGAAGAAAGAAGGAAACCGGTTTTGAACGATCTTCTCGAACCTTACGGTTCTCTTCTTGAAGAGGTTGATCCGTAGCACTTGCGAAGATTCTTCAGCGGCTACACCTTAGGTGAGAGGGAAAACTCTTAAGATTTGATCTTCATGAAGATCGAGTATTTTATGGCTAACTCAAGACAGAAATGTTCACAAAGAACTGTTGAGTTAACATGCATGAAACACATCAAGATAACGGAGGGAATAAAAGAAGGTTTCAAGTTTATGGATGATGGCTCTTGGAAGGATTTAGAATATGAGTTTTGCACAAGACTTTAAATCCTTTTGGAAAAGAAAGGTTGAACAACTTGTGAAACCGGGGTTTTCTTCAATCGGATAACCAAGATGGAAAGGATTGTCTGATATGAACAGAACTTCAGGTACTAACAACTTGAAAAAGGGAACTGATCAACGGCGGTTACGAAACACCAAGAGATGTTCTCCTGATGAACTTGTTTCCACTGAAACAAAGGTTTGGAGGATCAGTAGAGAGACATTGGAAGAAACAACTTCCAGGTTCTCCTGGATGTTATTGATACGAAGACTAGGCTTACGATAAGCCGTTAATAGGTCTTCAAAAGGAAGTGGAACTTCGGTTTGGAAGGACGGTCAGGGAAAACTTGTTGAAAACGAACCACACAAGAATTCTCACGGAGAGTGGATGTTCTTACGGATTCAAAGGGATATGACGTTAGGCCTTCTGGCTAGTTGTGTCAATCACAACATCAACCATGCCGGATTTTCAAAAGGACCTAAATCAATACCCTTTAGGAAACACCTACCATCGTTGCTGCTGGAGATTCAGCTCTGGTTAGTGGGTTGAATAACTGAGACTCAACGTGTTTGACCAAAGAGGTTGCACCGGTTACCAACAACATACATATGCTGGATTCTCAAGGTATGGACTACGATGTCAAGCTCAAGAAGATGAGCAGGATTGCAGAACTCATGTATTAGCAACTTGCGAAAGACGGTTGCACCTACATGAATTACTTGTGACAAAACACATCGGAGTCCCTGTGGGAAAGATGATTACCGAGATAACGAAGTTCTTAAACTTCTTCTCTCAAGGAAAATCAGTCAGTGGCTTAGCGTGGATGCAAAGTTCATTAAGTGAATGGAGGTAAAAACCAACCATCTCAGGAATGGTCCACACATGCATGACCGACTTGGGATTATTCCCGAAGGAACAAGGAAACTATACTCAGATCCATGTCGACAACTTTCACCATAAGCACATGGACTGGAGTAAGCCACTTCGAACATCCAGAACACAACTTCGTGATAACACAAGGTTGGTTCTCAAAAGTTTCCAACATTAGTGCCAATTCTTCAACATGAACCTCTTGCAACTTGGAGAAAATAGGAATGTCACCGATGAGCTCAACAACACTCTTATCATAACAATCCAAGGATAGCGGTTCATATGATACGTGAACGAGGCAAGGTATTGGTCAGTCTAGAGGACATGAAGGTGTACTCGGGAAAAACACCATGAGTGAAAACACCATCAAGGTAGTCCTTGAATCTGAACTTGATTTGAAGATAGCCCAAATCAAATCAAGGTTGGAATTATAGCATGTTCATTAAGGAGATACTATCATGCTTCAACGCAAAGGAAAGTGGACATCCCATAACGAAGGATCAAGTTAGGCGGAGCTTTTGTCTTTCAACTCTCCAAGTTAGTGATTAAGCTCAACCAACTAGTCCAGGATATCCAACAGGGTTCCTTGGAGAAAGGAGTGGTTCAAACTACCCCTTGCTTAGACATCACGGTTAGGGAACATCCTGGTGATACTTCTAGAGAGACAACTAGAATCAAAACCTACCGGTATGTCTTAGAAATCGAAAGGAGGCATGCTTTTCAAAGCAACCGATATGGTCTGGAGAATTTTGGCATGAACCTAACTCTCTGACCGAGAATATGCACCGGAATGAAAGGATTTGGTAACACAGTCAACATCAAGTAGAGACCGGGTGAACAACAATGCTAAGAAGGATACAGATGTTTCTTAGGTTTTTCGAAGCAATAAGAATTGCTAGGAGTACCTGATACACATGTCAATGCATAAACCCATCATACTAAAGCATTCAAGCTTGGATGAAGGGGGAGTAAAGACGGTAAGAGAATCACTTCATCAATAAGACCATGAAATTCAGCATGACCTCTTGATGCCAAAGAGTGTGATACTCGAAGGTGGAATAAAATAGAAGCTAATGAAACTTCTTTATTCTGTGAATTACAAAACTTTGACTTGGTCCTGGAGATGAACGAGGTACTAGAGTTTGTTTCTCCTGACATCCCAAGGTGGAAGGTTCTGACGGAAAACAAGATCAAATGCGTTGGAAGAATCCAACACCATATGTAACTTGGTTTCCAAACAAGGGACGAAGTTCGAAAAGCAACAAAAGAGTAGGAACGTGCTCTAGAAAATCCTGAGATCACGTTGGATGCACGGGGTAATACTCATGTGTAGAACCCACGCAAGAGAGTTGGTATAGCTGAAATAAGAACAAAGATATGGGAATCATAAAGAACACTCTTGTTCTGATCATTTTGATTCCTAGAGAGAGCCTATGGCTATGAGAGTTGGAATTTCCTAACCACCCTAGGGTAAAACAGATTCCTCAGGATCCAAAGGGACAGAACTTGGGTTAAAGGTCAGCATCCTGCACTGATAGCGTGAGCATCACATGGTTATGAAACCACATAATTCAACCCACCGCATTTCAGCACATTCCGGGACCTTCGGTTCAAGTCCGAGGTTGAAAACATTGAGAAAGGAATAACTACTATCTTAGTGCCTTGAAGAACACTACGAATAGCAATCACGGGGTATCTTTCAAAAGACAACGATAGCTCCGGAAGAACTTGAGCAGAGGATAACAGATACATTCGAGATGGAAAGCAGATCTCGAGGTTCAGGATTTAGAACTTGGAAACATGTAGGAATGTGGAATCCACACAACTCTGAGAGATTATGATGGAAAGGAAATCTCCCAGTTTAAAAGGTAACGGATATGGAACACACACG
The DNA here is from genome assembly GCA_028641055.1 of Alopecurus myosuroides. Lineage (NCBI taxonomy): Eukaryota > Viridiplantae > Streptophyta > Magnoliopsida > Poales > Poaceae > Alopecurus > Alopecurus myosuroides. The sequence goes on from CM054060.1 coordinate 97,103,524, forward strand.
ACTCTAGAAACTGAACACTAGGTCAACTTGGGTAAAAACGTCCTTGCCAAAGGAGGCACCTAGGTTTTGAATGACTGGAACCTTTTCAAATCAAAACAGATAAGAAGACCCAGAGTTAGAGCGATACCAGATAAGGAGTAAAAAGAATCCTAAGAAGGTTTTTCACAATCCATTTGGAGTTTCAAAGTAGTTTTCAGAAACACTAGACTTGACATCGACCAAGCAATAAGGTTTTCCTACAGGCAGTCCTGCTCTGATACCATGACTTGTCACGACCCCGGACCCAGAGATATACATACTGTTATGTGCTCCTAGTCATGGACTCACAAGGGTTTCAGGGTTACCAGCCCCGGCCGCAACAAACAACGGCAGGCAGACTGGATTCATCGGCACGTAGTCCGGATCCCCAGTCTACTACTCCTTGTACCCATGCTAGTCATAACCAACTATGCATATCAAAGCGTCCACGAATCGAATGAAACTGAAGGAAACAGGACCAAAGCTATACAGAGCTGCTATGTGTCCAGAAAGTGCAACAACAATCGAGGGTTACTGGGGTTACCTCGCCCCAGGCCGATCACATCGACAGGCGGGCTCGGACATGGATCATCGGCTCCACAACCCCTCGACTGCGACAACTATGCAGGCACAGCCAAAACTGTATAACAATGAGCTCGAAACCAACAACCGATCAAAGAAGTACTCTAAACATGAAGCTTTATTAAACAGAGGTTACTAGAGTATAGCTTACAAGCAGAGGTCACACGACCCAACATTACATCAGACAACGGAAGGCAAATTATGTTGCTAATCAACAAGAACCAAAAAGGCCTAAGAGGCCGCAACATAAGGCGACGTCCCAGCCCATAGATTCCAGGCTGCTACCTGGGAACCCCAAACTACTCGTCGATGTCCACGTTGAATCACCACCGATGGAGTTCTTCTCCTGAACCAAAATTAAGCAAACCTGAGTACGGGAGGTACCTAAAAGACTTAATTAACCTATTATATATCTGCTAGTTCGAAAAGGGTTTCATGAAGGCTGATTTGCGTAAAGCAATATTTGTTTTGCAAGTTGAGGAAGGAATATCACGTCTCATGGAATGTTTTCAAAACAGATGAGAAAGCTACTCAACTACTGATATCATCATCTTCTTGTATTCCACCAAGTCTTTCTCATTCCCACACTAACTCATGCTACAAGGATCACCCCTCCCGGCATCTCCGGGGAGGCACCCTTCAATCATGGTTAACAAGTTTTAGTCATTCCGTTGAAGTTATCTATGATCACAGAATCCGTTGCCAAGTCGTCCGTAACCGTGGACACGGCTTCTCGAGGAGATTTATCCCTGCAGGGGGTACACTTTACCCGCACGTACCATCCGACTCTTAACGCCACATGTACGCTCGTCCATGGAGCGCGGCAGAGGGTGGCTGGCCACGACCTTTACCTTGCTCGACCCTATCCATGAGTCAACCCAAACAGGGCCACCCCGTCAACAGGGAGTTGGCCACCTCCTGACGGCACCTGTTCTGTGAGTCGGGAACAAGATCCGTGTACGTCCATCACTTGTCCCGGTCACGCCCTAAGTTTTCTCCAAATCGTTTTCTGACTCACACGCAGATGGAAAGATCAAACTACGTGACTCATGGACGTGGCCAAACAAGTTAGTTAGTCGAGCACGGTCTGTTAGGCCCCGCATGTGGTTGCACGCTCAGTCTTGGCTTCGAAGGCGAGAACTCGCTCCTAGGGGCATGAACAGGACAAAACGCCACATCCCATTGTGGCCTCACATCCTTGCCGTTGTTTAATCAAGTTATCAAAGATAATACAAAATACAACAACCTGACAAAGTAGATTCACGCGTTGACCAGATTCATCAACCGGATGGATCAGACCACAACTAGGCATGGCTAAGCAAGACTCACAGGGTTTAGCGGAGCGCGCACAAGCAAACCTATAGCTGCTAGGAGCAGTAGATCAGGATATCTAGGTTATGCAGCATATAGGGGAACTCTATCTACTGACATCAAATAGTTTGGAACCGAATGCAAAGTACGAGATTCAAAACACGTTGAAACCATATATGAGCAGATAAGAGGTTATGCTTGCCTTGGTTATAAGAAAACCAGATGAGAATCTTCTGGAATAAGTGCTTGACTTGTCGGTTAAGATCAAGTATTCGTCATTGGATTGATGGCCTTCTCTTCGGAGTCACGTTCTACCGAGGAGGAAACAACACCGAAAGAGAAGTAACAATCAACACATGGCATCGATGCAATGCGCAATATGTATGCATGAGCAGATTAATGCACTGAAATAAAGCCCTAAACATGAGCGTTGGGTTGCTAGGGTTCGTATGTCAGTTATGAAATTTTACTGGAATTTGCCCGAAATGGACCCCGGAGGGGGTTTCGGACGGTTATGAAAGTGAGTACAAGTTTTAGTTTCTCAAATGGGTTTGAAAACATCATAAACAGGTTGCATTTGTCATTTTGAGCATTTTGGTATATAACTTTTAATTTTTTAATTTTTTTGAATGAAAACTTATTTTCCTATTTTAAATGATTAAACAACATTAAATAAAGCCATTTTTTGGACTTTCTCAGACATATATGAAAATGACATATTCCTGTAGAGTTTATTTTTCTGATCAACTTGGTACCTCATTTTTATTTTTCTGAATTATAAAACAATAGTTATTGATTAAACAAAATAGACCATTTTTCTGAAACTCCTGGAATTTGTAAAAAGAAGGAAATATGACATCAGCGTGATGTCACAGTAGCATCAGCCAGGACGAATCCTCCCTGTTCTTCACAATTGAGATCGAATTCGTTGGATTGGTTTAAAATTAGACGAAACAAGATACACCACAAGCTAGAGGAGGTGGATGGGGAGCTAGGGGTGGTGGCGGACGGCCGAGTAGTGGTCGGATTCCTCGCCGGCGACGAGGTCCGACGGCGGCCGGACATGGCTTACGGCGGCAAGGTGCTACGGTGCACGGGAGGGAGGGAGAATATGATGGGGATGCTCACCATGATGTGGGGAAGGTAGAGGAGTGGTCGGAGGGGGCAGGGGCGGAGCGGTGGCGGCGAATCGACGGCCGCATCTCCCGCCGGCCGCGAGGAAGACGATGGCGGCGCGGCTAACTCCGGTCGTCCCTGCTCATGGCGCCTAGCTTGGAAGGTAACATATGCATCCAAAAAGTAGTCGGATTGGTGTTGTACTAGCAGCAGCAGGTACAAGAGTTCCGGTGTGACCCAAATTCAGAGATGTGTATGTGCAGGAATTAAGCTTGGCGCACTATTCAGGTTATCAACTACCAGAAACATATGCTCGCCTGCTCTCTCAATTAGAACTGAATTCTCGGATATAGCTCTCACTCTCTCTTTCTGAAAATTACAAGATTGGTTAGTAATTTGGTCTAGTTAAAGATTCCGGTGATTAACATTTTCAGAGAAGAAATTAAATAAGTAGCTGAAATCTGAGAAGGGATGCTACATAAATGATGTTTAAAAGCAAGCTCTACCATGAATTAGATAAACTGAGGTATCTCTCTTCCCGTATTAAATATTCTTTTCTCTTCTAGCAATCGATACATCTCAGAAAAGAAAGAAGTGCTTCATTTTCATCAAGAGAACCAATTGTTGGTGGCAATACGAGCTGTACCAAAACTAGAGGCACAAGGACGGACTTGGATCTTTTCTGCTTCTCCCTCCTCGCCTTACTTGATTCCACCCTTGCTCCGCTCTTCCTCTGTAGTCTGTACCAGCGACTGGTCCTAGTGTGCCTTTCCCAGGCGATTGCTTTCCCAGATGGTCGTCATGGCTCTGGAGCTAGGTTCCCGAGAGGCGGGCTATTTTGGTCGGCTGTGGTGCGAGGGGAATGATGATGGATGCGGTGGTCTTATCCCCTGCAGTTTGCTAACGGCGGCGGCACGAATCGCTGCAACGAAGAAATGACGTTGGCGTCGACACGCAGCTGCTTCAGTGCGCCAGGAGAAAGACGACATGGGCATCGGTGGGCTGCGATACACTGGGCTGGATATGGGCTACTGGCCACTGCAAGTGTGGTATGTAGCAAAGGGAGAGAAAGGAAGATTCAGGCCAAAATCAGCTCAAACAGAGGTGAGGTGTTTCAAAGCCTTTTTCCTGTTATCTCTCTGTTTCCAAATTTAATACATAGCTCTGAAATTGTTTGAAGACCCAAAATGTTTAAAACAATATGAAATTAATTATGGGCATTCTAATATTGCAGAGGAGCTCCGCAAATTTTTGTTTTGAAAAATTTGAGTTTCAAAACCCTATTTTGAAATAGCATTGTTTAGGGCCTTTCCTCAAATAAATTTTAATGCAAAATTTTCTTAGGGTTTAATTTCATGCATGAATGACATGGGAAACTATTTCACCTATTAAACAAACATGGGATGTTACACATCAATATGCTTCAAAGCTCTTCTTATCCTTTTGACACGACAGGCTTCAATCTCCGCATTGTTGCGCGGAGGGATCACTTGATCATCTTGATCATTTGGGTACCCATCTTGACCAATTTGGCCATGATCATCATCATCATCAACAAAAATATCTTAAACACTTGCTTCAACTTGAGGAGAGGATGAAGAGGATGGTTGATCTTGGCCTTGACCTTGACTCGCATTAGTGAGAGGAGTGGGTACGACTTGCGAAGTCACTTGGTCAATGAGAGGAGGGTCTTGAACAAGTTCTTGGTTAGGTGTAATACTTGGCTCCTTGGCTTGTTCTTCTATTGTAGAGGAGGGCTCCACTTGAATAGAGCATAGTCCTTCTCGAGTCGCCATAAGGTGTCCCTCAATGGGGCGGAAAAATCCCACACCCATCCTTCCTATGGCTTCTTGAGGTATTTCAACATCTACAGTAGAAACATGAAATTGCGCCACTTGGGAGCCATCATTTTCCTCGAAAGCCACACTACAAGATTCTATGACAATCCGTGAGGCTTTGTGAAAGACTCTATAAGTGTGGGATTCGGCACCGTAACCAACAAATATACCCTCAATAGTTTTGGATTGAAATTTAGACAACCTAACACCCTTGATCAAATAAAAGCACTTACAACCGAATACACGGAAGTAGGAGACATTGGGCTTGTTGAGTGTGAAGATCTCATGTGGAGTCTTTTCCAATCCTTTGAGGATGTAGAGGCGGTTGGAGGAGTGGCATTCGGTGGAAATGGCCTCGGCCCATAAATATTGGGGAGAAGTGTACTCCGCCAACATGGTCCTTGCCATATCCAAGAGAGTGCGATTCTTCCTTTCGGCAACACCATTTTTTTGAGGAGTGTTAGTGGCGGAGTATTGATGACGAATACCTTCTTAACTAAGGGATTCATTCAATGTATAGTTCTTGAACTCCGAACCATTATCACTCCTAATAGCCATGATTTGCACATTGTGTTGACGTTGCACTTGGTTGGAGAAGTCGATGATGGTTTATTGAGTCTCACTCTTGCACTTGAAGAAATAAACCCAAGTGTATCTTGAATAATCATCGACAATCACCAAGAAATACTTTTTGCCTCCAAGACTTGCCTCGGGCATGGCACCAAAGAGATCAACATGGAGAAGCTCCAAGATCCTCTTTGATGAAATAATAGTCTTGGCCTTGTGCATCGTGTCATGCATCTTTCCTTCAACACACGACCTACAAACGCGATCCTTTGAAAAGGAAACATTTTCTTTTAGTCCGACAATAAGGCCACCTTTGTGAAGACTTTGCAAAGTTCTCATGTTGACATGGGACAAGCAGCGATGCCACAACCATCCCACGTACGCCTTTCCGAAAAGACACGTTTCTTGATAGTTGGTTGACTTCGAAAAGTCCACCACGAACAACTCAATTTCAACATGCCCCACGTAAGCAACGTAAAGAGTCTTGCTCCTCAAAAGGACCACAATATAAACATAAAAAGACGGATAAACCCATCTTTCCAAGAGAGCGGACGGAAAGTAACCAAGGGATTCGACAAGCATGACGTTCACGATAGTGATATCCGGAGCCACCACAACCTTGCCGAACCCGGATACCTTAGACGAGGACGAGTCTCCATAACTGACGGTTGCTTGAATGTCATTTGGGTGCAACTCCGTCACAAGTTCTTTGCCTCCGGTCATATGGCTAGTGCATCCACTATCAATTATCCATTTAGTCCCACCGGAAGCATAGTCCTGCAAGAGATCATTGACTAGAGTTAGGACCCGAGGAGGGCCCCTCATGTTAGCAACAAGGGTCTTTGGAACCCAAATAGTATAGTCAATGAAACCCTCAATGGGACCAACATATTTAGCTTGCACAACACCATAATAATCAACATATAAGAAATGGTGTGGATTGTTAGTTCCACGGATGTGCTACGAGTAGTGTTGTCCCTCATGACACGACTACTCGAGGCAACATTGTTTGCTTGTGCGGGTGTGCTACGAGTAGTGTTGTCCCTAATGACAATACCACCCGAAGCCCCATTGTTGGTCTTCTTCTTGTTCTTCTTCTTGGCTACATAGCCAAGACCTTGCTTGCCCACTTGTTGCCTGTGAGCACTCAATTGTGGTCTAGAAATGACCACATTAGAGCGAGGGGCAACCACTTGTGGGGTAGGGATCACAACCTTCTCAACATGAGGGCTTTTTCCCTTGAGCCTAGCTAGCTCATCCTTCAACCTAGCATTTTACTCAATAATATGTGCATGATCACAAGAAGAAGTAGAGGTGCTAGGATGATTAGGTTGATTAAGTTGAGTTTGAAGTTGTTCATGCAACTCTTTGAGGGAAGAGTGTTGGCTCTCCAAGGCTTTGTGAGCGTTGGTTAGCGTTTCAAACTCCTCGGTTAGTTTACCATGACCAACCCCAAACTCGACCTTATCCTTTTTAGCCTTTTTATATTTAGCAATGGGAAGATCATGTTCCTTTGTGATGTTAGAGACAAGTTCATTATGATTTAATTAAATAGATTCAAGTTCATCTTCTAGAGAAACTCTACCATCATGCTCTTCTTCAAGAGTCATAGAGAAGGATGCAATTTCATCCGCATCCCTTCTCTCAACCTCACCTTTTTTCTCAAGAGCCTCTTGGGCCTCTCCCAATTGCCTCATGAGATACTCAAAGTACTTATTGGTCTCCCCTTGCATGTTAGACATAAAAAGTTCCAAGGAGACCCTTTCATCTTCTTCCCTAAGACTAGCAAGGTGTTCTAGTTCACTAGAGGTCTTAGAGTTGGAACAAAGTGATACCTCCGTGGCCTTAGCCATGAAGCACTTGGCATTTCGTTGAGGTAGATCGTCATTGGGGGATTCAAAGAGGGATGAAGATGATCGAATAGAAGCAATAGCTAGAGCGGCCACTTCACTTGTGGTTTCTTCTTCTTCATCACTCCCAGAATCATATTCCTCTTGATTCAAGAGCACAAACTTGGTGGGAGACTTCTTGTTGAATGGTTTCTTCTTGAAGTGAGGTTTCTTATTCTCAACCTTGGACTTGTCCTTGCGAATGAGCTTGCCACTATTGAGCTCTCTATTCTCATAGGGACACTCCGCAATGAAGTGGTGCTTATCTTGGCAATTGAAGCAAGATCTCACTTTTTGAGCCCCATCATTGCCATAGCGAGTCCTTGTCTTTTCCTCAACAAATTTCTTGCCCTTGGGAGGATTGTTCCAATACTTTTGCACGGTGAGAGCAATGAGATCCTTTAGAACGGGATAATAGTCATGTTCCTTCAAAGGAGGCAATGCATCTTCTCCTTCTTCTTCAATCTCAACCTCTCTTGACAAAACTTTGATCTTCAAAGCAACGGATGCTCCTTTGTGATTCCAATGTCCATTGCACGGTTGTCAAGAGCATTCTTGGTTTGCACTTGATACGAGCACATTTCTTGCATCACTTGAGTTGAGGTCATGGACGAGAAATCGTTTCTTCCTTGAATGCTCTTCATGTCCGCACCCTCAAATGGCATTATCGCAATCATGTACTTCTGTTAATCCAAGCATCATCAATGTACTTGGCTCCAACATTTGAGAAGGCGGTGGCAAGAGTCTTGAGTCTTCGGTACATGTCAACATGATCTTCTCCATCATGCATATAGAATCCTTCGGCCTCATTGGTCAAGGCATCATATCTATTTCTTTGCATGCTCTCATTGCCCACAAACATGATGAGAAGATCATCCCATGTTTCTTTGGCGGTGGAATATTGGTTAAGATGCGACATGTGGTTAGGACCCACGACTTGTTGAAGAATGGAAAAAGTGGTGTAGTTTAGTTGGCAATCTACGGCTTCTCTTCATGTGAGATTCTTGGGATCAAATGGCTTGTATCCATCACGAGTGATCTTCCAAAGATCTATACAAGAAGAGTTCAAGTGAGTCTCCATGTAATATTGCCATTCACGAAAAGAAAAAGCATCAATTTTAAGTGGATCTCCCCTAGGCATTATATGAGGATGAGGGACGGGGGGATCAGGAGAATATCGTCCTTTGACGGAGTGATATTCTTCATATCCATCCGTGCCCTTCTCGGTGGAGTTTTCGGCGGAAGCATGAGAACCGGTCTCTTGCAACGAAATCTGTAGCTACGGTTTTTTTTCGTTGCGATATAATCACAAATTACCACGACCTCTCAGGTTGTGGTGATAGGGCACTCGTATTTCCACGACTCATTTTGGTGGCGATAAATTGTCGTTCTGTTGCGGTAGAGGCCTCCTATTGCCACGATTTGTACTGCTGTTGGAATACAAGCGCGTTGTTGCGACAGAGTATTTTCGTTGCGCGAGGCACTCCTTTTGTTGCCTTAGAGACATGGTATTCCAACGAAATAAGCATTCGTGGTGATATTCAGTCATATATTGCAACATCTGTATTTGTGTTGCGGTAGTTACAAATATTCTTGCAAAAAAAAAGCTAACTATTGCAACCAAATTTTTCGTGCGGCAATACCATATGTTTTTCGCCTCAAATTTATCCTGCGGCAATACCTATTGTTTACTGCGACAATTTGGGTCGTATGGTAATAGGTTAAACGTAAAGCAACAATCACCGTACTGTTGCGAAAATGAACAAGTTATTTTGCAACGACCATTCATAGACTAGCTTAACGGGCCTCATGGGCCGTGCCCTTGATCACTGTTGCAATTTTCTTAGGACCACAATTCATTTTTGGTCCAGTATCTCAGTTTGGTGAGCACATTATTCTTTTTAAATATTGTTTGCAACTGAATTTCTGCAGCACTTAGCATTTTACTAATGTTGCAACAAGTGACAGTACTTAATAATCAATCAAGAACTCATATAAGACGCAATTTCACTAGTACATTTATCATGGAAATTCAAAATTTCTAAACACTGGAACTTTGGAATCTTTAAACAAAAAATATGTTATTACACGATCTTTCATCCATGCATGTTCATGGCAAAACATTTAAGCCAAACAGTGCAGAGACAGCCTACACAAAGAATCCATGGTCATCATCCAATTCATCTTGTACCAAAGGAGCAACATGACCAACATTTATGTAAGCCTCATCATCATCAGTATCAGCATCATATTCGACTTGGTCTTTGTCAAAATCAGCAGGTCTTAAATTATTTATGACTGAAACATCAACGCTGGTTCCTTCATCATCATTTCTGCACCAACTAGTAGCGGGTAGATTGATCGGCTCCTTCATATCTCGGGATTTAGCTTAGGCCACCCAGGCCATACCATAGAAAAAAGATCTGGTTTCCTTTCCCTCATCAACTTCCGTTTTCTTTCAAGTCCTAGGCTTCGCCCTTTGTTTGGCTTAGATCCCGGAAGTACCCATTGTTTAAACAAACCCACCTTGTTTGTTTTTAGCCAACCAGGTAAGCCTGTGCGTAGGAAAGAAAGGACTAGGGTATCGTCAGGTAAAGTAAATTATGGAACTGTAATTCCTGCATCGACGACATCCTGTACATCTGCATCACCACGTTCATCTCCTTCTGCAAGATCATCTAGGTCTGCACCATTTAAAACCGAAGGAGCAAACAAATTGCGTGGATTCATTTTTATAGCACTTGCCCAATTAGGGCTCTTCACATCTCTCACATAGAAAACCTGTGCAGCTTGGATGCCTAGAATGTAAGGGTCTTCCGTGAATCGGTGTACACTAGTGTCAAGGTCAATAATTCCATATTTGTCCCTCCTATACCCCTTACTATGATTTCTATTGGCAGGAGGCACGTCGAACCAGTCGCACTGCAATAGAACAACCTCCTTATCAGGAGGAAAGTCAAGAAATATGATTTTCTTTATCACCCCATAATAATCAGTACTGCCGGTGCTTCCTTGCGCGTTGACTACGACGCCACTATTTTGGGTACTCAAGTCAAGCTCTATTTCGGAATTACGAAAGTAATATCCATTCAGTACTGTACGGTTGAACACACGAGCAATTTGATCAGGCCCTTTAGCTAGTGTATACAACAGACTGTTGACCTTCCCATCTTTATGGAGTTGTGTGATCTGTTTCATGGAATAGAAAATGTGTGAGTGTACTATACACCATTGTTTTTTTATTACGAGAAACATTTATGAAAATGCTAAAGTAACTTACCCGTCTTTCGAACCAGCCAACAAAATCTTCCTTGTGTTTCTTTTTAGGATTAGGACAATTGTTCTTTTTGAGCTCGTCAATATGTTCCCTTCAAAAAGAAATGATATATGGTTACTTCATAACCAAAGTGTTAATGCATATCATGATATGAAACAAATACATAAGTTTCCTTACTGAATCCATGGCTCGGTTTCCTCGCAGTTTGTTATTATGTAGTGCCTCATTTGATTAAGAGCTTCCAAAGACAGTGATTCACGAGCAAAACCTTTCTTGGAGTAATCAACTGCACTCATTATGCTAATCCCTGTTGGTGCCTCATCTGTAGCTCCATCTGCATGGCGTTCGGACTGACTTATTTTTGTAGGCGAGCCTTTAACGAATCGACTGCAGAACGTCATGCACTCTTCAAGTATGTACCCCTCTGCAATTGAACCTTCTGGATGAGCCTTGTTACGTACATATCCCTTCAACGTACGCAGGTATCTCTCAACCGGATACATCCATCTATACTGTACAGGCCCTGCAAACCATGCTTCTCGAGCTAGATGAATTGGGAGATGCGTCATAATATCAAAGAAAGCTGGTGGATATATCATCTCTAGCTGACATAGAATTACTGCAATTTGTTGGTCCAAATTCAACAAATCCTCATCCCTTAACTCCTTGGAGCATAAATCGGAAAAGAATTTACTGAGCTGAAGCAATGGGGTAAGGACATTCTCCGGCAGAAGCTTGCGCAACGCAATAGGAAGAAGTTTCTGTAATATAACATGGCAGTCATGAGTTTTGAGTCCACTAAACTTGCACTGCTCGAGGACCACACATCGCTTAATGTGTGAAGCATAGCCATCAGGCATCCGTATGCTCTGCAGAAACCTGAGCAGCATTATCTTCTCTTCCTTTTTTAAAGCATACACGCCTTTCTTAAGTTTGTACATATCCTTACCGGCGGGCTTTGCGTGCTGATCCTCCCTAATTTTCAAAAACTCCAAATCTAGGCGAGCCTTCGTACCATCCTTTGTTTTCCCATCCATCTCAAGCAAAGTACCCAGAATTGTCGCACCCGGACTTCTAGGGGATACTCACAGTCCGTTAAACATTAGATAAATGGCTTACGGGGCATACCGGCACCCGCATCTCAATCTGAGCAGGCCAACACGTAAACGTGTGACAACCATTCTCTTACTATTCATCGTCTGCGCAAACCATCCCATAGAAATCCAGATACTTCCGTTGACGTACTTCAAAACATACACACATGGTACGTCAACGGCATTGGAACAAGTGATATCACAACAGATCTCTACGACACAAAAGATTGAAATAAATTGCAAATAGCTCTCACTAGAGCAGAGATAGCAAATACAATCATCCAGAGGGCACATGCCCCAACAATTCATCATTACATCACAGCGGAAGCATTCAACATGTCTGAGTACAGACAAGATCCAAATAGGCCTAAGAGGCCGGAAACGAAAAGACGGAGCCCATCCACGAAGTCTCGGATCCTGCCCGGGTCCGCTATCTACTCGTCAGCAGTCTCGTCATACTCCACGTCGTAGCCACCATGGGCATCCTCGGAAACGTAGTCTGCGGAAACCACAGCCCCAAAGGGGTCAGTACATAAACGTACTGGCAAGCAAGACTCACAATTCACCAAAGTGTAACCCGTCAACAACTAGCACAGATGCTTTGGGTTCAACGGAAGGAAGGGGATATAAAAGATGCTGCAACTGGCTGCTCTAACCAACTACAGAGTTACTACCACTTCCGGCTATCAGAAAAGGGGATAAGATAGCGTATCGTAACCAACTATAACTAACCCCCAAGCAAACCCATCCTGGATCTTGCCCCTTATCCAAAGAAGGAATCCGAGGATAACTCACGCAGTTGGATTAATGATGGTTCAAATTATTGTGTCAATAAGACTATTACTAGTCAAGTTATCATTAGTTAGGTGTAAGTTGTTCTGAGTACTTGTTAGCCAGTACTTTCACCAAGTAATCCATAACCGCGGAAAACACGGCTTCTCGAGAAGATTTAAACCTGCAGGGATGCACCAAGTTGGCCGTACACGTAAGAATGACCCGCCAGGCGGGGAGCTAACCCACCAAGCGAGGCACTCAACACAACTCAACTCTTCTTCGCATCAAGCCCAAAGCACCACGTGTTGTGCGTGCGCGGCTAATCGAGCCCCACGAAGAAAAGGGGACCCTCATAGCACTGGAAGACCACGCCGCCCTAAATGCCGACTACAAAAGTTCCACCCTGGCGCCAAGGGTTCGTACCTGCATATGCGTGCATCAAATGGAAAGCCCGAACTAAGTGTGGTGATTTGGACGAGATGCGAATCGAATCAAGTTGAGGGGGGCGCCCATACTCGCTTCCCACATGCGGTTAGTGCGCTCATCATGGATCAGTAGACAAGACCCTTTTCCTAATTAGGGTCGACACTAGCAGGCCTCAAAACCACGCCGGGCCTCCTGCCGGTGCCTTATCAGCAAATTATTATTACCTCAAAATTAACAGGTTGTTGTTTTACATCGAGCCCCAGAACATAATAGAAATAGCAACAGAACGTAACTGACAGCAGACTCGAGCAAAACAACCCTAAGCATGCTAGTAAGACACGGGCTCAAACAACGGGGTTATGGGAGTGGAGGTGAGGCAATATCAGGGTTAAAGGATACATGTGATAGGTTTGTAACAGAAGCAACTATTCATAGGGCTAGCAGAATAGACAACGGAAAGTATCGGTAACCAATGTTGAAAGGAACACAATGGTTCATGTGAGTGATAACATGCCAGCAAACCCAGTAGCCTGGTACTGAGCTAGATCCTTAGAAGGGGTGTCGTAAGTATCGTCGGTCTCAACGTCGTCGTTTATCCGGGAAGAAGCAAACAAACAATGCAGAGAGATAAACAATCAATAACATGGCATAGTGCACAAACATGGGATGATGCATGGCCATTTAATTGATGCATCAAAATAAACTAGTTGACAAGATAATAACATGATTAAATGGACCCACATGCAATTTTGGATTGCATATGGAAAACCCATGAATTATGGTTGAGTTAATTGTTTTACAACTAAGCAACATGTGAAAGTGGATTAGCATGATGCATGGATGAGGAAAACAACAAAATAACAACAATAGAAACAATTAGAAATAAGGTTTACCAAGTTTTGGAATTCATTTATTAAGTTAAGAAATTTTGGTTACTTAAAGGTGCCACACAAGCATTTGTTGTTTTCATCAAGTTTAATTGTTCAAAATATATAACAAAGTTCATATTTGGAAAGAACACAAGATTTTGGGTGGATTACATGTTTCACTTGTTGAAAAAGGATTTCAAATGAATTATTTATGAATTAAACAAGTTTGAGCAAGAAGTAAATGAATTTAATTCAAACATGAACTTATTTAAATTTTTATTTGTTCATAACATTAAACCAAATTCATATTTGAAAAGTTTATACTTTGATGGTTTGAAAAACATATTTTATATGTTCAAAAAGAATTTAATTTTAGCAAGTTATGAATTTAACAATATCAAATAAATTAAATAAGGTTTGAATTATTTAACCAATTCTAATTATTCAAAACATGAAAAAAAATTATATTTGGAAAGGTGGTTTAATTTTGCATGGAAAACATACTTTATTTGTTGAAAATTGGATTTAAAATGAGCAAGTTATTATTTTGGCAATTTTAAATGCAATAAACAAGAAACAGTTGTTTTCAGCAATTTAAATTATTCAAAAAAGCAAACAAAATTTATATTTGGAAAGTACATGAAAAGTTGATTGGAAAACATATTTAGTTTGTGGAATTTGGAATTTTTATGCTCAAGTTATGAATTTTGCAAAATTAAGTGATTTAAACAAGAATTCAAATGTTTCACCAATTTAAAATATTCAAAACAGTAAACACATTTTATATTTGGATAGACAATTCAATGTGGCACAGAATACATGTTTAAAAAGTTGAATTTGGAGTTAAAATGAATTAGTTATGGATTTTAGCAAATTGCAATTGAATTATTTGAATTCAAATTTGAAATGCATTTGGAAAATCCAAAACAGTAAACAAATAGGTTAGATAGATAGATAATTTAATTTAGAGCAGTGCACACATTTTATTTTTATTAATTGGAGTTATAAAATAAAAGTTATTCACTTTCTAGTTTAAGGGACCATTCTGTAAATTGAGAGGGACTGGTTTTAAAAAAGAAAACGTGCTGGAATCCTATCTACACCGCACAGAATCCTACCCAGGGCACTGCCAGTGGGCCCTGGGCCACTGGGTGCTCGCGTGGCAACACGGGTGGCTTACAGGTGGGCCACTGGCGCGGGGATAAAATCCCAAAAAAGGTTGGCGTCGCGGGGGATCGAACCGCGGCCGATGCGCTGCGCTCAGTGGGGCGTTACCACTGCGGTGGGTGTTCGATCGTGTCAGGTAAGGGGTCCGTGTGCTTTCAGGGTTCAGTTCGGGTTCGTTTATCTGAAACTGACGAACGCTCCCGTCTGAACCTGACGGAACACTACGCCGGCGGCGATCGGCAGCAGAGCCCGCGGCCGATGCTCGCTGTGATGATGTACGGGTGCTGTCGCACCCGGACTTCTAGAGGATACTCGCCGTTCCGTTGAACAGTAGTAGATTGGATTACGGGGCTTACCGGCACCCGCGTCCTCTTACGAGTAGGCCAACACACGTATGTGTGACAACCAACCCCTATCTGTTCAGCGTCGACGTAAACTATCCCATAGAAATCAGGATACTTCCATGGACGTACTTCAAAACATACACACATGGTACGTCAACGGCATTGGAACAAGTGATATCACAACAGATCTCTACGACACAAAAGATTGAAATAAGTTGCAAATGGCTCTCATTAGAGCAGAGATAGCAAATACAATTATTCAGAGGACACATGTCCCAACATATCATCATTACATCACAGCGGAAGCATTCAACATGTCTGAGTACAGACAAGATCCAAATAGGCCTAAGAGGCCGGAAACGAAAAGACGGAGCCCATCCACGAAGTCTCGGATCCTGCCCGGGTCCGCTATCTACTCGTCAGCAGTCTCGTCATACTCCACGTAGTAGCCACCATGTAGATCCTTGGAAACGTAGTCTGCGGAAACCACAGCCCCAAAGAGGTCAGTACATAAACGTACTGGCAAGCAAGACTCACAGTTCACCAAAGTGTAACCCGTCAACACCAAGCACAGATGCTTTGGGTTCAACGGAGGAAAGGGGATAAAAGATGCTGCAACTGGCTGCTCTAACCAACTACAGAAACATACTACAACTTCCGGCTAACAAAAAGGAGATAAGATCGCGTATAGTAACCAACTATAGCTAGCTCCAAACAAACCCATCATGGATCTCGCCCCTTATCCAAAGAAGCAATCCGAGGATAACTCACACAGTTGAAATAATGATGGTTCAAATTATTGTGTCAATAAGCCTATTACTAGTCAAGTTGTTAATCATTGGGTGTAAGGTTGTTAATCATTAGGTTTAAGTTGTCCTGAGTACTTGTTAGCCAGTACTTTCACCAAGTAGTCCATAACCGCGGAAAACACGGCTTCTCGAGAAGATTTATCCCTGCAGGGGTGAACCAATTTGGTCGTACACGTATGAATAACCCGCCAGATGGAAAGGCCCTTCCACCAAGCGGGGCACTCAACACAACTCAACTCTTCTTCGCATCAAGCCCAAAGCACCTTGGGCGCACGGCTAATCGAGCCCAGAAGAAAATGGACCCTCATAGCACTCTAAGACCGTGTCCCCCTATATGCCGACTACGAAAGTTCCACCCGGGTACCAAGGGCTCGCAAGATCATGCATGCAGCAAATGGAAAACCCGAACTAAATGAGGCGATTTGGAAGAGATGCGAATCGAATCAAATTGAGGGGGGCGCCCATACTCGCTTCCCACATGCGGGTAGTGCGCTCATCATGGATCAGTAGACAAGACCCTTTTCCTATTAGGGTCGACACTAGCAGGCCTCAAAACCACAAGGGCCTCCTGCCGGTGCCTTATCATCAAATTATTATTTAACAATAACATTAGCATGATTGATTGATTAAACATCGAGCCCCCAGAACATACTAAAATATAGTAACTGAAAGTAACGGGTAACAGACTCGAGCAAAACAACCTAAGCATGCTAGTAAGACTCTGGCTCAAACAATAGGGTTGTAGGAGTGGTGGTGAGGCAATATCAGGGTTAAGGGATTCATGTGATAGGTTCGTAACAGAAACAACTACTACTATGGCTTAGCAGGAATAGACAACGGAAAGTATCCGTAACCAATGGTGAAAGGAACACAATGGTTCATGTGAGTGATAACTTGCCTGCAAACCCAGTAGCCTGGTACTGAGCTAACTCCTTAGAAATGGTGTCGTAAGTATCGTCGGTCTCACGTCGTCGTTTATCCGAGAAGAAGCAAACAAACAATGAAGAAATATAAACAATCAATAACATGGCATAGTGCACAAACATGGGATGATGCATGACCATTTCATTGATGCATCAAAATAAACTAGTTGACAAGATAGCAACATGATTAAATGGACCCACATGCAATTTGGGATTGCATATGGAAAGCCCATGAATTATGGTTGAATTAATTGTTCTACAACTAATCATCATGTGTAAGTGAATTAGCATGATACATGGATGAGGAAAACAGCAAAATAACAACAATAGAATCAATTGGAAATAAGGGTTACCAAGTTTAGAAATTCATTTATTAAGTGTTGGAGTTTTGGTTACTTAAAGGTGTTACACAAGCATTTGTTGTTTTCACCAAGTTTAATTGTTCAAAAATAGATAACAAAGTTCATATTTGAAAAGAACACACAATTTTAGGTGGAATACATGTTTCACTTGTTGAAAAAGGATTTCAAATAAACTAGTTATGAATTTAACAATTTTAAATGATTTAAACAAGGCTTAAATTATTTAACCAATTTTAATTATTCAAAACATGAAACAAATTTTATTTTTGGAAAGGTGGTTTAATTTTGCATGGAAAACATATTTCATTTGTTGAAATTGGATTTAAAATGAGCAAGTTATTATTTTGGCAATTTTAAATGCAATAATCAAGAAACAGTTGTTTTCAGCAATTTAAATTATTCAAAACAGCAAACAAAATTTATATTTGGAAAGTACATGAAAAGTTGATTGGAAAACATATTTAGTTTGTGGAATTTGGAATTTTTATGACCAAGTTATGAATTTTGCAAGTTTAAGTGAATTAAGCAAGTTTTTAAATATTTCACCAATTTAAAATATTCAAAACAGTAAATAAATTTTATATTTGGAAAGAACATTTAATTTGGTATTGAAAACATATTAAAAATGTTGGATTTGGAGTTAAAATGATTTAATTATGCAATTTACAAGATTTGGGTGGAATCTGCCATTTTTATCACCTCTAGGGACTTAGGAATATTTTTACACGGGCTAGAAAGAAATAGAAGGGACCTATGTGTGATTACTGAGAATGTTCTGTATCAAAACATTGCAAAATAAAAGTTTTGTTTTATTTGGGAGAGGGGGGACTCGAACCCCCCACCTCCTGCTGTGAGTTGGTGCGGCTAACCAGTGGGGTGGTGCGATCGATTGTTGATAGAAGGGGACTCGGGGGGGTATGAGGTGTGGTGCGGGACTTAACTGAAACTGAACTCGATGTTCAGTTACTGAACCATCGTCGATGTGAGGCAGCGAGCGGCGCTCGTGGTGGCCGTGGTTGCTGGCTGCTGTGGCCGTGCGGGCATGGGGTGCGGGTGAGTTAGAGGGAGGAGAGGCGAGGGGAGGGACCGGAGGCGATCGAGGAGCTCACCTGGGTGCCCTCGAGCGGATAGGAGGGAGGAGGCGTCGGGGCAGGAGCAGGGAACGGTCGCCGGCGACGGGAGGATGGCGGCGGCGCGGTGGTGCGTCCCCGCCCGCGCCGAGGTGATGGGGAGGGAGAGGGAAACGCGAGGGTTCCATTCCCGGCGTCGCGGCGGCCGGAGGGGGACTCCCTCGCCGTCGATCACCGGAGCAAGGTGGGGCTTCGGGTGAGGTTCAGATGTTGCAGAAAATACAGAGGGAAGCAGGGAAGTTGCAGTGGATTTTGGAGGAGGAAAACGAAGGGGAGAGGGAGGATGGCGGCGCAGGAGGATGAGGGCTCTAGGGTAGAGGGGAGGGCTACGTTTTATGGCGTCCTTCGAGCTCGTACGGCAAGAAATCGGGTGGAGGAGGAGGGATCGGGTGGTGGAGGTGCTGTTCGTACAGGGATGACGTTCGCAGGAGGTAGACGACAAGTGAATGAAGGGGTATGGGCCAAAAGGAGTTGGGCCAAAGGGAAAAAGCTGGGCCTGGTTGGCTCTCTCTCTCTCTCTTTTCTATTTTGTTTTGTTATTATTTTTTTTTGCAGGATTAGAAATAGGAAGAATTTGATGGGTTTTTGAGTTAAGAAAGATTTGGAAAATTTTGGTTAGAATAGTTAGGTCAACAACAACCAAATGTCAACTTCTGTTTTCCAAATATTTCAAAAACAACTTGCTGTTTGAAATTAGCTCAAATTTGGAATGAAAATGTATTATTGATTGAAATATTAAAAACAGGAATTTAAATGGCATGAACCTTGGAGTTTGAAATAGAAACAACAAATTAGAATGTTTGGTAATTTGCACATATTCAATTGGGGTGTTGTTTGATGATTTGAATTTGAGTTTTGAATGCAATTTATATTAGGTGGATTATTAAATAACAAATAAGAGTTGAGCTTTTTATTATTTCATGGAAACAAATGGAAGTGTTAATTGAACCATTTTATTTGGAGAGTTTTGTTTTGCAATTTTCATAATTTCAATATGGTTGTTGTTTGGAGGAAAATCATAATTGAATTTGAAAAGGGTTTGGTTATTGGATGCATTTTTATAGAAACAACACAACCGTTTTGAAATCACATTTTAATGGAAACAAACAATTGTTTTATTTTTAAATATCATTTTAGAAATTGTAACATCACAAGGATGAAACAAAAAGGTTTGAATTTTGGTTTGAAATTCAAATAGAAAACAGTTGGAAAACAAATGAAAACAGTTGGAAAACAAAAGGAAAACAAGCAAAACAATTGCAATGAACATGATGCCATGATGCAAAACATAAAATAACAGAGAGCAAACATTCTAAAGGCTTATTTTTCATACTTGGGATGTTACAAAACGCCCCCCCTTGAAGGAATCGCGCCCCGAGATTCCTACTGAGAAAAGAAAAGGTCCGGATACTTCTTGGGAAGATCCTCTTGAGCTGTGACACGTGAAACACATCGTGCACCTTGGTTAGACGTCATGGAATTAGCAAACCACCGGGACATTTTCAATTGAAGGAAGAGGTTTTGTATCGAGGGTGTATAGCTGGATAGAACTTGATTCATTTGGAGAATAGACTATCTGGAATGTGGTGATTCTGGAATGCTTCATCGAAACAACCCCAGGTGATAGGAATGCCAGCTCTCATAGCCTGGAATCAACAACAACAACAACAACAACCTTTCTGGCCAGATAGACTTGATATTTGGGAAGTTTTGATTAGACGCCGGTAGAATAACTGAAGTGGGAAGTAGCAACAAGATTTCAACGGACGAAAAGGATGTTGAGAAGAACAGGATAACGAAGCAACACCGGGAAAACGAGATCAAACTCCTGAGGTACTATGGAAAACCCATCCGGGCTTCTAAAGGATCAATATCTACTGTTTAAGGAATAGAGGATCTGCTTCCGGGGCTTATACGCCTCCGTTCTCAATCATGAGTAGGCAACATGATAAATCATGTCACAACCACCTCCATTCCTATGTTCTAGTAGATATAACCATCCTAGAGAAACCAGAATACATGAAAACCTAACTTGAAAGTTTAGATGAGAAGGGAAAACAACGTTGCACTTCCTTACCAGAAAAGGGAGGGTGGGTGGGGAAAGAAGAAAAAGAACAGAATTCCTACTCTCACGTTTCATTTTTCCTATATAGCTACAAAATAGTTTCTAGACTCAACTGCGACCAGTAAAAAGGGATCCTACAGGCAGACAGGCTCTGATACCATTTGTCGCACCCGGACTTCTAGAGGATACTCGCCGTTCCGTTGAACAGTAGTAGATTGGATTACGGGGCTTACCGGCACCCGCGTCCTCTTACGAGTAGGCCAACACATGTATGTGTGACAACCAACCCCTATCTGTTCAGCATCGACGTAAACTATCCCATAGAAATCAGGATACTTCCATGGACGTACTTCAAAACATACACACATGGTACGTCAACGGCATTGGAACAAGTGATATCACAACAGATCTCTACGACACAAAAGATTGAAATAAGTTGCAAATGGCTCTCATTAGAGCAGAGATAGCAAATACAATTATTCAGAGGACACATGTCCCAACATATCATCATTACATCACAGCGGAAGCATTCAACATGTCTGAGTACAGACAAGATCCAAATAGGCCTAAGAGGCCGGAAACGAAAAGACGGAGCCCATCCACGAAGTCTCGGATCCTGCCCGGGTCCACTATCTACTCGTCAGCAGTCTCGTCATACTCCACGTAGTAGCCACCATGTAGATCCTTGGAAACGTAGTCTGCGGAAACCACAGCCCCAAAGGGGTCAGTACATAAACGTACTGGCAAGCAAGACTCACAGTTCACCAAAGTGTAACCCGTCAACACCAAGCACAGATGCTTTGGGTTCAACGGAGGAAAGGGGATAAAAGATGCTGCAACTGGCTGCTCTAACCAACTACAGAAACATACTACAACTTCCGGCTAACAGAAAGGAGATAAGATCGCGTATATTAACCAACTATAGCTAGCTCCAAACAAACCCATCCTGGATCTCGCCCCTTATCCAAAGAAGCAATCCGAGGATAACTCACACAGTTGAAATAATGATGGTTCAAATTATTGTGTCAATAAGCCTATTACTAGTCAAGTTGTTAATCATTGGGTGTAAGGTTGTTAATCATTAGGTTTAAGTTGTCCTGAGTACTTGTTAGCCAGTACTTTCACCAAGTAGTCCATAACCGCGGAAAACACGGCTTCTCGAGAAGATTTATCCCTGCAGGGGTGAACCAATTTGGCCGTACACGTATGAATAACCCGCCAGATGGAAAGGCCCTTCCACCAAGCGGGGCACTCAACACAACTCAACTCTTCTTCGCATCAAGCCCAAAGCACCTTGGGCGCACGGCTAATCGAGCCCAGAAGAAAATGGACCCTCATAGCACTCTAAGACCGTGTCCCCCTATATGCCGACTACGAAAGTTCCACCCGGGTACCAAGGGCTCGCAAGATCATGCATGCAGCAAATGGAAAACCCGAACTAAATGAGGCGATTTGGACGAGATGCGAATCGAATCAAATTGAGGGGGGCGCCCATACTCGCTTCCCACATGCGGGTAGTGCGCTCATCATGGATCAGTAGACAAGACCCTTTTCCTATTAGGGTCGACACTAGCAGGCCTCAAAACCACAAGGGCCTCCTGCCGGTGCCTTATCATCAAATTATTATTTAACAATAACATTAGCATGATTGATTGATTAAACATCGAGCCCCCAGAACATACTAAAATATAGTAACTGAAAGTAACGGGTAACAGACTCGAGCAAAACAACCTAAGCATGCTAGTAAGACTCTGGCTCAAACAATAGGGTTGTAGGAGTGGTGGTGAGGCAATATCAGGGTTAAGGGATTCATGTGATAGGTTCGTCACAGAAACAACTACTACTATGGCTTAGCAGGAATAGACAACGGAAAGTATCCGTAACCAATGTTGAAAGGAACACAATGGTTCATGTGAGTGATAACTTGCCTGCAAACCCAGTAGCCTGGTACTGAGCTAACTCCTTAGAAGGGGTGTCGTAAGTATCGTCGGTCTCACGTCGTCGTTTATCCGAGAAGAAGCAAACAAACAATGAAGAAATATAAACAATCAATAACATGGCATAGTGCACAAACATGGGATGATGCATGACCATTTCATTGATGCATCAAAATAAACTAGTTGACAAGATAGCAACATGATTAAATGGACCCACATGCAATTTGGGATTGCATATGGAAAGCCCATGAATTATGGTTGAATTAATTGTTCTACAACTAATCATCATGTGTAAGTGAATTAGCATGATACATGGATGAGGAAAACAGCAAAATAACAACAATAGAATCAATTGGAAATAAGGGTTACCAAGTTTAGAAATTCATTTATTAAGTGTTGGAGTTTTGGTTACTTAAAGGTGTTACACAAGCATTTGATGTTTTCACCAAGTTTAATTGTTCAAAAATAGATAACAAAGTTCATATTTGAAAAGAACACACAATTTTAGGTGGAATACATGTTTCACTTGTTGAAAAAGGATTTCAAATAAACTAGTTATGAATTTAACAATTTTAAATGATTTAAACAAGGCTTAAATTATTTAACCAATTTTAATTATTCAAAACATGAAACAAATTTTATATTTGGAAAGGTGGTTTAATTTTGCATGGAAAACATATTTCATTTGTTGAAATTGGATTTAAAATGAGCAAGTTATTATTTTGGCAATTTTAAATGCAATAAACAAGAAACAGTTGTTTTCAGCAATTTAAATTATTCAAAACAGCAAACAAAATTTATATTTGGAAAGTACATGAAAAGTTGATTGGAAAACATATTTAGTTTGTGGAATTTGGAATTTTTATGACCAAGTTATGAATTTTGCAAGTTTAAGTGAATTAAGCAAGTTTTTAAATATTTCACCAATTTAAAATATTCAAAACAGTAAATAAATTTTATATTAGGAAAGAACATTTAATTTGGTATTGAAAACATATTAAAAATGTTGGATTTGGAGTTAAAATGATTTAATTATGCAATTTACAAGATTTGGGTGGAATCTGCCATTTTTATCACCTCTAGGGACTTAGGAATATTTTTACAGGGGCTAGAAAGAAATAGAAGGGACCTATGTGTGATTACTGAGAATGTGCTGTATCAAAACATTGCAAAATAAAAGTTTTGTTTTATTTGGGAGAGGGGGGACTCGAACCCCCCACCTCCTGCTGTGAGTTGGTGCGGCTAACCAGTGGGGTGGTGCGATCGATTGTTGATAGAAGGGGACTCGGGGGGGGGGGGTATGAGGTGTGGTGCGGGACTTAACTGAAACTGAACTCGATGTTCAGTTACTGAACCATCGTCGATGTCAGGCAGCGAGCGGCGCTCGTGGTGGCCGTGGTTGCTGGCTGCTGTGGCCGTGCGGGCATGGGGTGCGGGTGAGTTAGAGGGAGGAGAGGCGAGGGGAGGGACCGGAGGCGATCGAGGAGCTCACCTGGGTGCCCTCGAGCGGATAGGAGGGAGGAGGCGTCGGGGCAGGAGCAGGGAACGGTCGCCGGCGACGGGAGGATGGCGGCGGCGCGGTGGTGCGTCCCCGCCCGCGCCGAGGTGATGGGGAGGGAGAGGGAAACGCGAGGGTTCCATTCCCGGCGTCGCGGCGGCCGGAGGGGGACTCCCTCGCCGTCGATCACCGGAGCAAGGTGGGGCTTCGGGTGAGGTTCAGATGTTGCAGAAAATACAGAGGGAAGCAGGGAAGTTGCAGTGGATTTTGGAGGAGGAAAACGAAGGGGAGAGGGAGGATGGCGGCGCAGGAGGATGAGGGCTCTAGGGTAGAGGGGAGGGCTACGTTTTATGGCGGCCTTCGAGCTCGTACGGCAAGAAATCGGGTGGAGGAGGAGGGATCGGGTGGTGGAGGTGCTGTTCGTACAGGGATGACGTTCGCAGGAGGTAGACGACAAGTGAATGAAGGGGTATGGGCCAAAAGGAGTTGGGCCAAAGGGAAAAAGCTGGGCCTGGTTGGCTCTCTCTCTCTCTCTTTTCTATTTTGTTTTGTTATTATTTTTTTTGCAGGATTAGAAATAGGAAGAATTTGATGGGTTTTTGAGTTAAGAAAGATTTGGAAAATTTTGGTTAGAATAGTTAGGTCAACAACAACCAAATGTCAACTTCTGTTTTCCAAATATTTCAAAAACAACTTGCTGTTTGAAATTAGCTCAAATTTGGAATGAAAATGTATTATTGATTGAAATATTAAAAACAGGAATTTAAATGGCATGAACCTTGGAGTTTGAAATAGAAACAACAAATTAGAATGTTTGGTAATTTGCACATATTCAATTGGGGTGTTGTTTGATGATTTGAATTTGAGTTTTGAATGCAATTTATATTAGGTGGATTATTAAATAACAAATAAGAGTTGAGCTTTTTATTATTTCATGGAAACAAATGGAAGTGTTAATTGAACCATTTTATTTGGAGAGTTTTGTTTTGCAATTTTCATAATTTCAATATGGTTGTTGTTTGGAGGAAAATCATAATTGAATTTGAAAAGGGTTTGGTTATTGGATGCATTTTTATAGAAACAACACAACAGTTTTGAAATCACATTTTAATGGAAATAAACAATTGTTTTATTTTTAAATATCATTTTAGAAATTGTAACATCACAAGGATGAAACAAAAAGGTTTGAATTTTGGTTTGAAATTCAAATAGAAAACAGTTGGAAAACAAATGAAAACAGTTGGAAAACAAAAGGAAAACAAGCAAAACAATTGCAATGAACATGATGCCATGATGCAAAACATAAAATAACAGAGAGCAAACATTCTAAAGGCTTATTTTTCATACTTGGGATGTTACAAAACGCCCCCCCTTGAAGGAATCGCGCCCCGAGATTCCTACTGAGAAAAGAAAAGGTCCGGATACTTCTTGGGAAGATCCTCTTGAGCTGTGACACGTGAAACACATCGTGCACCTTGGTTAGACGTCATGGAATTAGCAAACCACTGGGACATTTTCAATTGAAGGAAGAGGTTTTGTATCGAGGGTGTATAGCTGGATAGAACTTGATTCATTTGGAGAATAGACTATCTGGAATGTGGTGATTCTGGAATGCTTCATCGAAACAACCCCATGTGATAGGAATGCCAGCTCTCATAGCCTGGAATCAACAACAACAACAACAACAACCTTTCTGGCCAGATAGACTTGATATTTGGGAAGTTTTGATTAGACGCCGGTAGAATAACTGAAGTGGGAAGTAGCAACAAGATTTCAACGGACGAAAAGGATGTTGAGAAGAACAGGATAACGAAGCAACACCGGGAAAACGAGATCAAACTTCTGAGGTACTATGGAAAACCCATCCGGGCTTCTAAAGGATCAATATCTACTGTTTAAGAAATAGAGGATCTGCTTCCGGGGCTTATACGCCTCCGTTCTCAATCATGAGTAGGCAACATGATAAATCATGTCACAACCACCTCCATTCCTATGTTCTAGTAGATATAACCATCCTAGAGAAACCAGAATACATGAAAACCTAACTTGAAAGTTTAGATGAGAAGGGAAAACAACGTTGCACTTCCTTACCAGAAAAGGGAGGGTGGGTGGGGAAAGAAGAAAAAGAACAGAATTCCTACTCTCACGTTTCATTTTTCCTATATAGCTACAAAATAGTTTCTAGACTCAACTGCGACCAGTAAAAAGGGATCCTACAGGCAGACAGGCTCTGATACCATTTGTCGCACCCGGACTTCTAGAGGATACTCGCCGTTCCGTTGAACAGTAGTAGATTGGATTACGGGGCTTACCGGCACCCGCGTCCTCTTACGAGTAGGCCAACACATGTATGTGTGACAACCAACCCCTATCTGTTCAGCGTCGACGTAAACTATCCCATAGAAATCAGGATACTTCCATGGACGTACTTCAAAACATACACACATGGTACGTCAACGGCAATGGAACAAGTGATATCACAACAGATCTCTACGACACAAAAGATTGAAATAAGTTGCAAATGGCTCTCATTAGAGCAGAGATAGCAAATACAATTATTCAGAGGACACATGTCCCAACATATCATCATTACATCACAGCGGAAGCATTCAACATGACTGAGTACAGACAAGATCCAAATAGGCCTAAGAGGCCGGAAACGAAAAGACGGAGCCCATCCACGAAGTCTCGGATCCTGCCCGGGTCCACTATCTACTCGTCAGCAGTCTCGTCATACTCCACGTAGTAGCCACCATGTAGATCCTTGGAAACGTAGTCTGCGGAAACCACAGCCCCAAAGGGGTCAGTACATAAACGTACTGGCAAGCAAGACTCACAGTTCACCAAAGTGTAACCCGTCAACACCAAGCACAGATGCTTTGGGTTCAACGGAGGAAAGGGGATAAAAGATGCTGCAACTGGCTGCTCTAACCAACTACAGAAACATACTACAACTTCCGGCTAACAGAAAGGAGATAAGATCGCGTATAGTAACCAACTATAGCTAGCTCCAAACAAACCCATCCTGGATCTCGCCCCTTATCCAAAGAAGCAATCCGAGGATAACTCACACAGTTGAAATAATGATGGTTCAAATTATTGTGTCAATCAGCCTATTACTAGTCAAGTTGTTAATCATTGGGTGTAAGGTTGTTAATCATTAGGTTTAAGTTGTCCTGAGTACTTGTTAGCCAGTACTTTCACCAAGTAGTCCATAACCGCGGAAAACACGGCTTCTCGAGAAGATTTATCCCTGCAGGGGTGAACCAATTTGGCCGTACACGTATGAATAACCCGCCAGATGGAAAGGCCCTTCCACCAAGCGGGGCACTCAACACAACTCAACTCTTCTTCGCATCAAGCCCAAAGCACCTTGGGCGCACGGCTAATCGAGCCCAGAAGAAAATGGACCCTCATAGCACTCTAAGACCGTGTCCCCCTATATGCCGACTACGAAAGTTCCACCCGGGTACCAAGGGCTCGCAAGATCATGCATGCAGCAAATGGAAAACCCGAACTAAATGAGGCGATTTGGACGAGATGCGAATCGAATCAAATTGAGGGGGGCGCCCATACTCGCTTCCCACATGCGGGTAGTGCGCTCATCATGGATCAGTAGACAAGACCCTTTTCCTATTAGGGTCGACACTAGCAGGCCTCAAAACCACAAGGGCCTCCTGCCGGTGCCTTATCATCAAATTATTATTTAACAATAACATTAGCATGATTGATTGATTAAACATCGAGCCCCGAGAACATACTAAAATATAGTAACTGAAAGTAACGGGTAACAGACTCGAGCAAAACAACCTAAGCATGCTAGTAAGACTCTGGCTCAAACAATAGGGTTGTAGGAGTGGTGGTGAGGCAATATCAGGGTT
Source organism: Alopecurus myosuroides (assembly GCA_028641055.1). Taxonomy (NCBI): domain Eukaryota; kingdom Viridiplantae; phylum Streptophyta; class Magnoliopsida; order Poales; family Poaceae; genus Alopecurus; species Alopecurus myosuroides. The sequence goes on from CM054060.1 coordinate 97,131,401, forward strand.
AAGGGATTCATGTGATAGGTTCGTAACAGAAACAACTACTACTATGGCTTAGCAGGAATAGACAACGGAAAGTATCCGTAACCAATGTTGAAAGGAACACAATGGTTCATGTGAGTGATAACTTGCCTGCAAACCCAGTAGCCTGGTACTGAGCTAACTCCTTAGAAGGGGTGTCGTAAGTATCGTCGGTCTCACGTCGTCGTTTATCCGAGAAGAAGCAAACAAACAATGAAGAAATATAAACAATCAATAACATGGCATAGTGCACAAACATGGGATGATGCATGACCATTTCATTGATGCATCAAAATAAACTAGTTGACAAGATAGCAACATGATTAAATGGACCCACATGCAATTTGGGATTGCATATGGAAAGCCCATGAATTATGGTTGAATTAATTGTTCTACAACTAATCATCATGTGTAAGTGAATTAGCATGATACATGGATGAGGAAAACAGCAAAATAACAACAATAGAATCAATTGGGAATAAGGGTTACCAAGTTTAGAAATTCATTTATTAAGTGTTGGAGTTTTGGTTACTTAAAGGTGTTACACAAGCATTTGATGTTTTCACCAAGTTTAATTGTTCAAAAATAGATAACAAAGTTCATATTTGAAAAGAACACACAATTTTAGGTGGAATACATGTTTCACTTGTTGAAAAAGGATTTCAAATAAACTAGTTATGAATTTAACAATTTTAAATGATTTAAACAAGGCTTAAATTATTTAACCAATTTTAATTATTCAAAACATGAAACAAATTTTATATTTGGAAAGGTGGTTTAATTTTGCATGGAAAACATATTTCATTTGTTGAAATTGGATTTAAAATGAGCAAGTTATTATTTTGGCAATTTTAAATGCAATAATCAAGAAACAGTTGTTTTCAGCAATTTAAATTATTCAAAACAGCAAACAAAATTTATATTTGGAAAGTACATGAAAATTTGATTGGAAAACATATTTAGTTTGTGGAATTTGGAATTTTTATGACCAAGTTATGAATTTTGCAAGTTTAAGTGAATTAAGCAAGTTTTTAAATATTTCACCAATTTAAAATATTCAAAACAGTAAATAAATTTTATATTAGGAAAGAACATTTAATTTGGTATTGAAAACATATTAAAAATGTTGGATTTGGAGTTAAAATGATTTAATTATGCAATTTACAAGATTTGGGTGGAATCTGCCATTTTTATCACCTCTAGGGACTTAGGAATATTTTTACAGGGGCTAGAAAGAAATAGAAGGGACCTATGTGTGATTACTGAGAATGTGCTGTATCAAAACATTGCAAAATAAAAGTTTTGTTTTATTTGGGAGAGGGGGGACTCGAACCCCCCACCTCCTGCTGTGAGTTGGTGCGGCTAACCAGTGGGGTGGTGCGATCGATTGTTGATAGAAGGGGACTCGGGGGGGTATGAGGTGTGGTGCGGGACTTAACTGAAACTGAACTCGATGTTCAGTTACTGAACCATCGTCGATGTCAGGCAGCGAGCGGCGCTCGTGGTGGCCGTGGTTGCTGGCTGCTGTGGCCGTGCGGGCATGGGGTGCGGGTGAGTTAGAGGGAGGAGAGGCGAGGGGAGGGACCGGAGGCGATCGAGGAGCTCACCTGGGTGCCCTCGAGCGGATAGGAGGGAGGAGGCGTCGGGGCAGGAGCAGGGAACGGTCGCCGGCGACGGGAGGATGGCGGCGGCGCGGTGGTGCGTCCCCGCCCGCGCCGAGGTGATGGGGAGGGAGAGGGAAACACGAGGGTTCCATTCCCGGCGTCGCGGCGGCCGGAGGGGGACTCCCTCGCCGTCGATCACCGGAGCAAGGTGGGGCTTCGGGTGAGGTTCAGATGTTGCAGAAAATACAGAGGGAAGCAGGGAAGTTGCAGTGGATTTTGGAGGAGGAAAACGAAGGGGAGAGGGAGGATGGCGGCGCAGGAGGATGAGGGCTCTAGGGTAGAGGGGAGGGCTACGTTTTATGGCGGCCTTCGAGCTCGTACGGCAAGAAATCGGGTGGAGGAGGAGGGATCGGGTGGTGGAGGTGCTGTTCGTACAGGGATGACGTTCGCAGGAGGTAGACGACAAGTGAATGAAGGGGTATGGGCCAAAAGGAGTTGGGCCAAAGGGAAAAAGCTGGGCCTGGTTGGCTCTCTCTCTCTCTCTTTTCTATTTTGTTTTGTTATTATTTTTTTTGCAGGATTAGAAATAGGAAGAATTTGATGGGTTTTTGAGTTAAGAAAGATTTGGAAAATTTTGGTTAGAATAGTTAGGTCAACAACAACCAAATGTCAACTTCTGTTTTCCAAATATTTCAAAAACAACTTGCTGTTTGAAATTAGCTCAAATTTGGAATGAAAATGTATTATTGATTGAAATATTAAAAACAGGAATTTAAATGGCATGAACCTTGGAGTTTGAAATAGAAACAACAAATTAGAATGTTTGGTAATTTGCACATATTCAATTGGGGTGTTGTTTGATGATTTGAATTTGAGTTTTGAATGCAATTTATATTAGGTGGATTATTAAATAACAAATAAGAGTTGAGCTTTTTATTATTTCATGGAAACAAATGGAAGTGTTAATTGAACCATTTTATTTGGAGAGTTTTGTTTTGCAATTTTCATAATTTCAATATGGTTGTTGTTTGGAGGAAAATCATAATTGAATTTGAAAAGGGTTTGGTTATTGGATGCATTTTTATAGAAACAACACAACAGTTTTGAAATCACATTTTAATGGAAACAAACAATTGTTTTATTTTTAAATATCATTTTAGAAATTGTAACATCACAAGGATGAAACAAAAAGGTTTGAATTTTGGTTTGAAATTCAAATAGAAAACAGTTGGAAAACAAATGAAAACAGTTGGAAAACAAAAGGAAAACAAGCAAAACAATTGCAATGAATATGATGCCATGATGCAAAACATAAAATAACAGAGAGCAAACATTCTAAAGGCTTATTTTTCATACTTGGGATGTTACAAAACGCCCCCCCTTGAAGGAATCGCGCCCCGAGATTCCTACTGAGAAAAGAAAAGGTCCGGATACTTCTTGGGAAGATCCTCTTGAGCTGTGACACGTGAAACACATCGTGCACCTTGGTTAGACGTCATGGAATTAGCAAACCACCGGGACATTTTCAATTGAAGGAAGAGGTTTTGTATCGAGGGTGTATAGCTGGATAGAACTTGATTCATTTGGAGAATAGACTATCTGGAATGTGGTGATTCTGGAATGCTTCATCGAAACAACCCCAGGTGATAGGAATGCCAGCTCTCATAGCCTGGAATCAACAACAACAACAACAACAACCTTTCTGGCCAGATAGACTTGATATTTGGGAAGTTTTGATTAGACGCCGGTAGAATAGCTGAAGTGGGAAGTAGCAACAAGATTTCAACGGACGAAAAGGATGTTGAGAAGAACAGGATAACGAAGCAACACCGGGAAAACGAGATCAAACTCCTGAGGTACTATGGAAAACCCATCCGGGCTTCTAAAGGATCAATATCTACTGTTTAAGGAATAGAGGATCTGCTTCCGGGGCTTATACGCCTCCGTTCTCAATCATGAGTAGGCAACATGATAAATCATGTCACAACCACCTCCATTCCTATGTTCTAGTAGATATAACCATCCTAGAGAAACCAGAATACATGAAAACCTAACTTGAAAGTTTAGATGAGAAGGGAAAACAACGTTGCACTTCCTTACCAGAAAAGGGAGGGTGGGTGGGGAAAGAAGAAAAAGAACAGAATTCCTACTCTCACGTTTCATTTTTCCTATATAGCTACAAAATAGTTTCTAGACTCAACTGCGACCAGTAAAAAGGGATCCTACAGGCAGACAGGCTCTGATACCATTTGTCGCAACCGGACTTCTAGAGGATACTCGCCGTTCCGTTGAACAGTAGTAGATTGGATTACGGGGCTTACCGGCACCCGCGTCCTCTTACGAGTAGGCCAACACATGTATGTGTGACAACCAACCCCTATCTGTTCAGCGTCGACGTAAACTATCACATAGAAATCAGGATACTTCCATGGACGTACTTCAAAACATACACACATGGTACGTCAACGGCATTGGAACAAGTGATATCACAACAGATCTCTACGACACAAAAGATTGAAATAAGTTGCAAATGGCTCTCATTCGAGCAGAGATAGCAAATACAATTATTCAGAGGACACATGTCCCAACATATCATCATTACATCAGAGCGGAAGCATTCAACATGTCTGAGTACAGACAAGATCCAAATAGGCCTAAGAGGCCGGAAACGAAAAGACGGAGCCCATCCACGAAGTCTCGGATCCTGCCCGGGTCCACTATCTACTCGTCAGCAGTCTCGTCATACTCCACGTAGTAGCCACCATGTAGATCCTTGGAAACGTAGTCTGCGGAAACCACAGCCCCAAAGGGGTCAGTACATAAACGTACTGGCAAGCAAGACTCACAGTTCACCAAAGTGTAACCCGTCAACACCAAGCACAGATGCTTTGGGTTCAACGGAGGAAAGGGGATAAAAGATGCTGCAACTGGCTGCTCTAACCAACTACAGAAACATACTACAACTTCCGGCTAACAGAAAGGTGATAAGATCGCGTATAGTAACCAACTATAGCTAGCTCCAAACAAACCCATCCTGGATCTCGCCCCTTATCCAAAGAAGCAATCCGAGGATAACTCACACAGTTGAAATAATGATGGTTCAAATTATTGTGTCAATAAGCCTATTACTAGTCAAGTTGTTAATCATTGGGTGTAAGGTTGTTAATCATTAGGTTTAAGTTGTCCTGAGTACTTGTTAGCCAGTACTTTCACCAAGTAGTCCATAACCGCGGAAAACACGGCTTCTCGAGAAGATTTATCCCTGCAGGGGTGCACCAATTTGGCCGTACACGTATGAATAACCCGCCAGATGGAAAGGCCCTTCCACCAAGCGGGGCACTCAACACAACTCAACTCTTCTTCGCATCAAGCCCAAAGCACCTTGGGCGCACGGCTAATCGAGCCCAGAAGAAAATGGACCCTCATAGCACTCTAAGACCGTGTCCCCCTATATGACGACTACGAAAGTTCCACCCGGGTACCAAGGGCTCGCAAGATCATGCATGCAGCAAATGGAAAACCCGAACTAAATGAGGCGATTTGGATGAGATGCGAATCGAATCAAATTGAGGGGGGCGCCCATACTCGCTTCCCACATGCGGGTAGTGCGCTCATCATGGATCAGTAGACAAGACCCTTTTCCTATTAGGGTCGAAACTAGCAGGCCTCAAAACCACAAGGGCCTCCTGTCGGTGCCTTATCATCAAATTATTATTTAACAATAACATTAGCATGATTGATTGATTAAACATCGAGCCCCCAGAACATACTAAAATATAGTAACTGAAAGTAACGGGTAACAGACTCGAGCAAAACAACCTAAGCATGCTAGTAAGACTCTGGCTCAAACAATAGGGTTGTAGGAGTGGTGGTGAGGCAATATCAGGGTTAAGGGATTCATGTGATAGGTTCGTAACAGAAACAACTACTACTATGGCTTAGCAGGAATAGACAACGGAAAGTATCGGTAACCAATGTTGAAAGGAACACAATGGTTCATGTGAGTGATAACTTGCCTGCAAACCCAGTAGCCTGGTACTGAGCTAACTCCTTAGAAGGGGTGTCGTAAGTATCGTCGGTCTCACGTCGTCGTTTATCCGAGAAGAAGCAAACAAACAATGCAGAAAGATAAACAATCAATAACATGGCATAGTGCACAAACATGGGATGATGCATGACCATTTAATTGATGCATCAAAATAAACTAGTTGACAAGATAGCAACGTGATTAAATGGACCCACTAGCAATTTGGGATTGCATATGGAAAGCCCATGAATTATGGTTGAATTAATTGTTCTACAACTAATCATCATGTGTAAGTGAATTAGCATGATGCATGGATGAGGAAAACAGCAAAATAACAACAATAGAATCAATTGGAAATAAGGGTTACCAAGTTTAGAAATTCATTTATTAAGTGTTGGAGTTTTGGTTACTTAAAGGTGTTACACAAGCATTTGTTGTTTTCACCAAGTTTAATTGTTCAAAAATAGATAACAAAGTTCATATTTGAAAAGAACACACAATTTTAGGTGGAATACATGTTTCACTTGTTGAAAAAGGATTTCAAATAAACTAGTTATGAATTTAACAATTTTAAATGATTTAAACAAGGCTTAAATTATTTAACCAATTTTAATTATTCAAAACATGAAACAAATTTTATATTTGGAAAGGTGGTTTAATTTTGCATGGAAAACATATTTCATTTGTTGAAATTGGATTTAAAATGAGCAAGTTATTATTTTGGCAATTTTAAATGCAATAAACAAGAAACAGTTGTTTTCAGCAATTTAAATTATTCAAAACAGCAAACAAAATTTATATTTGGAAAGTACATGAAAAGTTGATTGGAAAACATATTTAGTTTGTGGAATTTGGAATTTTTATGACCAAGTTATGAATTTTGCAAGTTTAAGTGAATTAAGCAAGTTTTTAAATATTTCACCAATTTAAAATATTCAAAACAGTAAATAAATTTTATATTAGGAAAGAACATTTAATTTGGTATTGAAAACATATTAAAAATGTTGGATTTGGAGTTAAAATGATTTAATTATGCAATTTACAAGATTTGGGTGGAATCTGCCATTTTTATCACCTCTAGGGACTTAGGAATATTTTTACAGGGGCTAGAAAGAAATAGAAGGGACCTATGTGTGATTACTGAGAATGTGCTGTATCAAAACATTGCAAAATAAAAGTTTTGTTTTATTTGGGAGAGGGGGGACTCGAACCCCCCACCTCCTGCTGTGAGTTGGTGCGGCTAACCAGTGGGGTGGTGCGATCGATTGTTGATAGAAGGGGACTCGGGGGGGTATGAGGTGTGGTGCGGGACTTAACTGAAACTGAACTCGATGTTCAGTTACTGAACCATCGTCGATGTGAGGCAGCGAGCGTCGCTCGTGGTGGCCGTGGTTGCTGGCTGCTGTGGCCGTGCGGGTGTGGGGTGCGGGTGAGTTAGAGGGAGGAGAGGCGAGGGGAGGGACCGGAGGCGATCGAGGAGCTCACCTGGGTGCCCTCGAGCGGACATGAGGGAGGAGGCGTCAGGGCAGGAGCAGGGAACGGTCGCCGGAGACGGGAGGATGGCGGCGGCGCGGTGGTGTGTCCCCGCCCGCGCCGAGGTGATGGGGAGGGAGAGGGAAACGCGAGGGTTCCATTCCCGGCGTCGCGGCGGCCGGAGAGGGACTCCCTCGCCGTCGATCACCGGAGCAAGGTGGGGCTTCGGGTGAGGTTCAGATGTTGCAGAAAATACAGAGGGAAGCAGGGAAGTTGCAGTGGATTTTGGAGGAGGAAAACGAAGGGGAGAGGGAGGATGGCGGCGCAGGAGGATGAGGGCTCTAGGGTAGAGGGGAGGGCTACGTTTTATGGCGGCCTTCGAGCTCGTACGGCAAGAAATCGGGTGGAGGAGGAGGGATCGGGTGGTGGAGGTGCTGTTCGTACAGGGATGCCGTTCGCAGGAGGTAGACGACAACTGAATGAAGGGGTATGGGCCAGAAGGAGTTGGGCCAAAGGGAAAAAGCTGGGCCTGGTTGGCTCTCTCTCTCTCTTTTCTATTTTGTTTTGTTATTTTTTTTTGCAGGATTAGAAATAGGAAGAATTTGATGGGTTTTTGAGTTAAGAAAGATTTGGAAAATTTTGGTTAGAATAGTTAGGTCAACAACAACCAAATGTCAACTTCTGTTTTACAAATATTTCAAAAACAACTTGCTGTTTGAAATTAGCTCAAATTTGGAATGAAAATGTATTATTGATTGAAATATTAAAAACAGGAATTTAAATGGCATGAACCTTGGAGTTTGAAATAGAAACAACAAATTAGAATGTTTGGTAATTTGCACATATTCAATTGGGGTGTTGTTTGATGATTTGAATTTGAGTTTTGAATGCAATTTATATTAGGTGGATTATTAAATAACAAATAAGAGTTGAGCTTTTTATTATTTCATGGAAACAAATGGAAGTGTTAATTGAACCATTTTATTTGGAGAGTTTTGTTTTGCAATTTTCGTAATTTCAACATGGTTGTTGTTTGTAGGAAAATCATAATTGAATTTGAAAAGGGTTTGGTTATTGGATGCATTTTTATAGAAACAACACAACAGTTTTGAAATCACATTTTAATGGAAACAAACAATTGTTTTATTTTGAAATATCATTTTAGAAATTGTAACATCACAAGGATGAAACAAAAAGGTTTGAATTTTGGTTTGAAATTCAAATAGAAAACAGTTGGAAAACAAATGAAAACAGTTGGAAAACAAAAGGAAAACAAGCAAAACAATTGCAATGAACATGATGCCATGATGCAAAACATAAAATAACAGAGAGCAAACATTCTAAAGGCTTATTTTTCATACTTGGGATGTTACACGGGTGCGTGGTGCGCATGTGCAGTGCGGAGAAGGAGCAGAAGGTGGAGGGCACGGTGGCCGGGTGCTCACCGTGGGGCAACCGGAAGGCGACGGAGTCGGGGAAGGCTGGCGGCAGCGAGGTGGTTGATGGCGGGGCTACCGGCCCTCCCGTGCCAGGGCGAGGACACGAGGAAGACGGCGACAGTACGGGGACCCAGTTCCCGTACCTAGCCATCGAGGAGGGAGCTCCCACTGCGGCGATCACCGGAAAATTCAGCGTGGGGCTCGGATGGTGATGTTCAGAACAGGGAGGGGGAGGTGCTTGCGACGAGGAGAACGGCGGCGGTGAGTCGGAGAGAGGGGTGGTGAGTGGTTAGGGCTAGCAGGGGCTCGGGGGGGTAGGTTATAAGGGTGGCCTCGAGCTCGTACGGCCAGCCATCGGGTGGAGGAGGAGGTGATCGGGTGGTGGCGATGGAGTCGTACAGAGGGTGACGTCGGGGGGGAGGAAGACGACAAGAAGAAGGGGGGTACCGGGCCAGAAGGTAAGGTGGGCTGGGGAAAAATAGATGGGCTGGCTGCCTCTCTCACCTCTCCCTTGTCTATTTTTTTCCTTTTTCCTTTGTTAGTTTTTTTTTGCTGATTAGAATTAGGAAGAAAATGGAGGGTTTTAAGTTAGTGAAATTTTAGGAAAATTTTGGGGAAGTTATTTAGGTCATCAACAAACAAATTCCAAGTTCTGATTTACAAATAATTTGAAATAACTTGCTGTTTGCCAAAAATGGTTTAAATTTGAATTACTTTGAGCATTGATTTAATCATTTAAAACAAGAATTTATTTGTTTTGGGACCCTATTGTTTAATTAGAAGCAATTGATTAGTATTGTTGTGTAAATTTATAATTTCAAATTGGGCACTGCTGGTGGTTTGGTTTGAATTTTTTGAATGCAATTTGGAATTAAGTGTTTGGTTAAAAGCCCTCATTTTAATAGTTGATCATTATGGAAAATAATTGGAAACAAATGAGCACAAATGTTTTGGTTATTCCATAATTTCAAAAGTGGGTACTGTTTGCAGTTGAGATTGAAATAACATTTGGATTAAGTTTGTATTAATTAAATTATTAAAAGCCATAATTTTTAATGGGGTGAACCTTATGGTTTAATTGGAAACAAATGATTGATCTGTTTTGCAATTTTTTCATAACTTTCAACATGGTTGTTGTTTGGAAGAAAATCATAATTGAATTTTAGAAGGGTTTGATATTAAATGAATTTTTGATAGAAACAAAACAACAGTTTTGGAATCACACTTTAATGGAAATGTAACATCCAAGTATGAAAACCTTAGTTGTTTTTACTTATTTGTTTAATTTATGCAATGCATCATATCATCATCCTCATATTTATTTCTGTTTGCATTGTTTTCATAATGAATCAATCTTGTTTTCACACTTGTCTGTTACAATCTCTCAAATAAAGAATTGCAATTCCAAAAACATCAATTGCTTCCAATTAGTTTCACATTGGATCAACTCTTAAATTGTTGCTTAATTTAATCAAACCATTTCAATCATTATTTTCTAAGTCATTTCAAATTAAAACAACCCTTTTATTCCTTGTTTTCCACTTCTCAAATTGTTGCTTTAATCAAACCAATTATCAAATCAATTAAATCATTAACTCCTAAATCATTTTCCATTTCAAACCAAGTTTCAAATCAGCACTCTTTTGAAAACATAACAATTCACCACTAATTGAAATTCTTAAATCACTTTAAAAACCCTAGGGGAAACCCTAGTGGGAATGGCTTTATTTTCAATATTAAGTATTATTGCATTTTCCAATTAAATTGGTTAATTTTTAAAACAACAACCAAACAATAAATTTTTGGAAAGCAAAAACTGCCAAAAGGTTGCTTTTCCACTAAGAAGTTATCCTAATTTTTATTCCAAATTTTTCTTAAACAAAACCTTTGTTTTGTTTCCATTGGCTCAACTACAAAAAAAAAACAGTGTACAAAAAAAAAAAAAAAGCAGGAGAGGAGAGGAGCAGCAGCAGCTCAGCCCAGCCCGTTATTCCCTCTGGCCCGATAACCTTTCCCCTCACGTCGCTGTCGTTCTCCCCCTGCTGGCGTCATGGCGTACGACGCCTTCTCCTTCGTCGATCGCCTCCTGGACCTCCCCGATGGCCGCCGTACACCTCCACCCATTCCTTTAAAATCACCGCGGCGCCCTACTCCTGCCCCTCAACCCTAGACTCTACCCCGGCGCCGCCAACCTCCCATCCTCTCCCCCAAAGCCCTTGCCTTCCCTCTGAACCCCTCTCTGAAGCTCGCCGCGCCACCTCTCTGAACTCCGGCAGCGCACGCCGTCTCCGATGGGGTTCATCGTGGGCTAGCAACGGGAATTGGAAGCCCACGGTGCGCCCTTCGTCGTCGACACTTCCGTGAAGCTTGAGGAGAGCCGTAGCCGCGCCGCCATCCGCCGTTTGTCGCCGGACGTCCGCCGTTTTCTTCTGCTCCGTCGCCTCCAGCAGACAGGTCGCCGTCGCTGGACCTCCTTCCGCGACGCAGCCCGTGGTGAGCTTCCTTCCTGGCCTAGGCCACTCCCCCCCCCTCTGCTCTGTGATGCGTGGCCACACTCATTCGCCGCCGGCCGCCGTTCGCGGGTCGCCGCAGTTTTCCGATCGACGACGTGTTCGTCAGGTTCAGAGAACCACTCTGTCGGAATTTCAGTTAACGCAGACAGACACCATATCCTCCCACGCACCTGTACCCTGTCACGATTCGATCGCCAGCCGAGTTGGCGCGTTCCTTGCGCGCGGGCCAGGAGGTCCCGGGGTCGAACCCCCGCGGGCGCATCCGCCCCCTTTTTTGCTGGTTTTCTCCTCTGGCCACGCGGGCTGCCACGTGCGCTGCCACGCTGGCTTGGACCCGCTGGTCAGTGGCAGCGGGTAGAGGCCCTCACGGTAACAAAAGAAAAAAACGCAAATCTGTTATTTTTCTTTTTCTTTTAAGTGGGCAGAATAAGCACCTAAATTGCAAATTCAATAACTTTTAAAATATGAACCCAATAAATACAAACTTGATGTCTATTCTGATCCAAATTTTATAAACTTTCCAAATATCACATTCGTGTTCTGTTTTGAATTTTCAAAATGCAATTTAAATTCAAATCCACATAATTCAAATGCAAATTGAAATAATTCATAACTAATTCATACTGGTTTCAAATAATTCAAATAAAATATGTTTTTCACACCTTTTTGAATGCTCTATCCAAATATAAATTTTGTTTTCTGGTTTGAACAATTTAAATTGCCTAAACGATTTAAATCTTGTTTAATTCAATTAAAACTTGTTTAATATTGTTTAATTCATAACTAAATAATCCAAAGTCCAATTTCAAATTGTGAAACATGTAACTCAACTAAAATTTGATAAACTTTTCAAATATAAAATTTGTAAATTGTTTTACACACTTTAACTTGATGATAACAACATTTACTTGTGTGCCATGTTTAAGTAACAAAATTCCAAATTTGATAAATGCCTTTCTAAATTGTTAACTATTATTCCAATTGCATTTAACTTGTTATGTTATTGTTATTCATCATGCATGCATCATACTAAGTCACTTACACATGATGCCTAGTGATAGAACAATTAATTCAACTCTAAAGCATGGGCTTCCATATGCAACCTTTGCATATGGAATCCATTTAAACTTGTGTCTCATCTCAACTAGTTTAGTTTGGTGCATCTATTAAACATGACATGCATCATCCAATGTTTGTGCACCTATGCCATGTATTGATTGCCCGTCTTCCTCCGTTGTTGTTTCTGCTTCTTCTCGAATAGACGACGACGTTGGTACCGACGAGCCTTACGACACCACTACTCAGGACCTAGCCCAGTACGAGGCTGAGCTGCCAGGCAAGTTATCACTCACATGAATCATCGAGTTCCTTTCCACACTTGTTGTCGATACTATCTTTTTGCCTACTATTGCTAGCCCTATGTATCGTTGCTTGTTCTCCGAACCCATCACATGATACCTTGAGCCATGATATTGCCACCACCTCCATACCTACAGCCATTGCTTGTGCCTGTTCTTATCTAGCATGCTTAGGGTTGCTTTTACTCGAGTCTGTTGTCGGTTACTACTGTTACTATCTTATTATCTTGTACCGGGGCTCGTTATTAATCAATCAATCCTGTTAATTGCTAATGGTAATAGTAATTTGATGATAAGGCACCGGCAGGAGGCCCATGAGAGGTTTTGGAGCCTGCTAGTGTCGACCCTAATAGGAAAAGGGTCTTGTCTACTGATCCATGATGAGCGCACTACCCGCACTTGGGAAGCGAGTATGGGCGCCCCCCTCAACTTGACCTGATTCGCATCTCGTCCAAATCGCCTCATTTAGTTCGTGTTTTCCATTTGCCGCATGCATGTTTTTGCGAGCCCAGCGCAGGGTGGAACTTTCGTAGTCGGCATATAGGGGGACACGGTCTTAGAGTGCTATGATGGTCCATTTTCTTCTGGGCTTGATTAGCCGTGCGCCCAAGGTTCTTTGGGCTTGATGCGAGGAATGGTTGGTTGTGTTGAGTGCCCCGCTTGGTGGGAGGCATCCCATCTGGCGGGATATTCATGAGTGTACGGCCAAATTGGTGCAACCCTGCAGGGATAATCTTCTCGAGAAGCCGTGTTTTCCGCGGTTATGGATTACTTGGTGAAAGTACTGGCTAACAAGTACTCAGGACAACTTCAACATAACGTACAATCATGTTTCACCCAATGATTAATAACCTGACTAGTAATAGGTTATTCACACAATAACTTGATTCACCTTATCACAACTGTGTGAGTTATCCTCGGATTGCTTCTTTGGATAAGGGGCGAGATCCAGGATGGGTTTGGTTGAAGTTACCTTTCAGTTGGTTACAATCCTCGATCTTATCTTTTCTGTTAGCCGGAACTTGTAGTTACCTTCTGTAGTTGTTTAGAGCAGCCAGCAGCAACTTTTATATCACCCCTTTCTTCCGTTGATCCCAAGCATCAATGCTTGTGTTGACGGGTAACTCCTTGATGAACTGTGAGTCTTGCTTGCCAGTACTTGGATGTACTGACCCCGTTGGGGCTGTGGTTTACGCAGAGTACGACTACGACTATGATGCTTCCCAGGATGGCTACTTTGTGGAGTTCGACGACGCTGCAGACGAGTAGTTAGCTGGACCAGGGCAGGATCCAGACCTACGTGGATGGGCTTCGCTTTTCTTTATTTTCTCCGGCTTCTTAAGCCATGGATTTGTCTGTACTCAGACCCCTTTGATTGCTTCCGCTGTTGTAATGGATGATATGTTGGGACATGTGTCCTCTGGATGACTGTATTCGATATTTTCTGCCTTAGTGAAGGCCAGTTGCACTTATTTCCTTCTTTTGTGTCGTAGAGACATTCTGTGCTATCATTCGTACCAAACTGTTGATGTACCGTGCGTGTTTGATTATGAAGTACGTCGACAGTAGTGCCTTTAGGTTCCTAGCGGATAGTTTACTTCGACGGTGGAAGCAGGGCTTGTGTTGTCGCGCATAAGCGCAGGCCTACCAGGAAGCTGGGACGTGGGAGCATGTATGCCCCATAATCCAAGCACCTGACTTCCAGTTCGTGCGATGAGTATCCTCTAGAAACCTTGGGGTGCGACAAATGGTATCAGAGCCTGTCTGCCTGTAGGATCCCTTTTTACTGGTCGCAGTTGAGTCTAGAAACTATTTTGTAGCTATATAGGAAAAATGAAACGTGTGAGTAGGAATTCTGCCATTTTTCTTCTTTCCCCACCCACCCACCCTTTTCTGGTAAGGAAGTGCAACGTTGTTTTCTGTTCTCACCTAAACTTTCAAGTTAGGATTTCACGTGTTTTGGGTTATCTGTAGTACCTCAGGATTTTTGGTCTCGTTTTCCTGATGTTGCTTCGATATCATGTTCTTTTCAACATCCTTTTCGTCCGTTGAACCTTGTTGTTGTTTTCCACATCCTTTTCCTTCTACCGGAGTCTAATCAAAACCTTCCAAATAATCTGCAGATGGGTCTCAGCTACTACCCGCAGGTGGTTCGCATGACTCGCTGTGAGAGCACCGCCGGTTTTCCGGAGTTGCTGAGAGACATGGTTACCTTTCTGGGGTTCCGTTGGGCACCAGAGTACCAGGTCTACGAGCACCAGCGAGAGTTTGACCAGACTTGCTACCGGGCTATCGTCTACATTCTGTCGGATGATGGCAGGAGCATTGCACACCAGTACGAGGCAGTAGGGTCCACAGTGGATATGGCAGTGCAGCAGGCAGCGTACGTGAGTATCACCGTTCTCCGTGCTGACTACTGGGGGTTTGATAAGTCCAGTTTTCGTCACATCCCCCGTGGTTACATCACGGCAGCGGGAGTTCACTTCACTGTCCACCGCGACATGGATACCTACGAGACTGATAGCTCCAGGCTCCAGGTCACTGCCCAGTTCGCTAGTCACAGTGATGCCGTTGCTTCCGCACTTTCTCAGGAGTTAGCCTCAGTCAGGGAGCAGCTCCACCTTGCTCTCACTCGTCTAGCGACGTACACCACAGACTTTGTTGGAGACGAGCGCTTCGCACGTGTCGTTCAGCCAGCTGGTCTTCCGTTGCCAGATGCTGGAGGTTACGAGCCGATCAGAGGCCCACTTCTCGACCTCGGAGCTGGTTACATAGGGATTCCCCGCTATGGAGAACAGGGAGAGGACGCTTTCTACTTCACCACACCGAGAGTTGCTCTCAGAGCAGTTCCTATCTACATGGATCGTCGTGATACCTACTTCCGTGGGATTCCTCCTCACCGTATCTCTCGTCGTACTACTCACCGCCGTCCTGCGTGATGAGCATGGGAGTACCGTTGTATCCATTACTAGCTGTGTCTAGTTTATCCTTTCGTTTTCGAACCATGTATTGGTCTGTTGGATATTCTGATGTATTTGAACATGTGATGATGTACCTGTTGGTTATCTATTCATGCGTCGGAATAATCTATCTTTCGGTTACCAAGTCTATCCTTTTCTGTTGTTGTGCTAAAATGAATTTCTGTTCAGGATGCCTCCAACCAGGAACAACCCGCCTCCGCCACCACCAATGGGGGAGCTGTTGGCTCAGATGACCCAAGTGGTGACACAGATGGCCCAGATCCAGGCTAACCAGCAACACAACCAGAATGCTCCAAGGGTCACCATCAAGGACTTCCTCAGCTTGGGCCCAAAAGCTTTCGTGGCAACACGTGAGCCCCTGGATGCTGATGACTGGATCCGTGACGTAGCAAGAGCTCTGGAGATAGCTCATGTTGCTGAAGAGGATAAGGTCAAGTACGCCACCTACCTACTGAAGGGTCAGGCAGCTACTTGGTGGGAGAACTACCAGGCCATGAGGGCTGGCTTTCCTATCAACTGGGGATGTTTCAAGGATGCCTTCCTGAAGCACCACATCCCGGATGGTCTCATGGAAAAGATGCGTGAGGAATTCTGCTCTCTCAGACAGGGCAAGCTGGACGTTCTCGGCTACCAGAACGAGTTCAATCGTCTCGCTCGGTACGCTGGTGACGAAGTGTCCACTGAAGCCAAGAAGATGGCAAGGTTCCGCCGAGGTTTTAACCCGGAACTGAAGTACGCTCTCACAAACATCAAGTGCAAGGACTTCGTGGAGCTTGTGAACACCGCGCTCAATGAGGAGAATGGGCGCAAGGCGTTCGAAGAGTCGCGCAAGCACTCGCGTGAGGGTGGTTCCTCCTCCAACATGACCACCCCTCCGCAGAAGCGCCGCATCTGGGTGCCAAATGGTGCTGTCACTCGGGCTCCAAATGCCCAAGCTTCTCCAGGCTTTGGTCCCCGCCCACCCAACCCACCTCAGATGCAGGGTCAGAGGTTTCCGATGGGGCAGCCAAGGCCAGGTACTTCACGTATCGTCACTTGCTACAAGTGCAAGGATACTGGACATTATGCTGATAAGTGCACTCAGAAGCAGCTACCCCTACCTCCTCGCCCCAACACCAACCAGGCTATGGTTCGTGCTCCTCCGGCTAAAGCCTTCAACTCCAACAATAGGCCTGTCGGGAGGAACGCGAGGGTGAACCATATCAAGGCCGACAAAGCCGAAGAGGCTGCTGACGTCGTTCTCGGTATATTACCCGTAAACTCTATTCCAGCTAAAGTGCTGTTTGATACTGGAGCATCGCATTCATTTGTGTCAAAGATCTTTGCTACAACGTACAATTTAGCTCTGGTTCCGCTAAGCAATCAAATCTATGTGCACTCTCCGGGAACTAAAATGATTACTTCCAAGATAAGCATGGACAATCAGATCCTAATTGGAGGTCGTGTATTCCTTGCTTCACTCATGTTGCTGGGAAATTCTGACATTGATGTCATTCTGGGTATGGATTGGTTGAAGACCCACAAAGCTAAAATTGACTGTGCTCAAAAGTCAATAACTCTCTCCCACACTTCAGGCCAGATAGTCTATTCTCCATATGGATCAACTTCTGTTCAGCTGTTCAGCCTCGATGCCAAACCCCTTCCTGCAATTGAAAATGTTCCGGTGGTTTGTGAATTCCCTGACGTCTTTCCAGAAGAGTTGCCAGGGATGCCCCCGGACAGAGCAGTTGAGTTCGTGATCGAGCTTGAGCCAGGTACTGCTCCAATCTCTAAGCATCCATATAAGATAGCTCCTCCTGAACTGAAATTGTTGAAGGAGCAAATCGATATGTATATGGACAAAGGTTTCATTCAGCCTAGTTCATCCGCTTGGGGTTGCCCAACTCTGTTTGTTGCCAAGAAGGATCAAACAAAAAGACTCGTGGTTGACTATCGTCCTCTCAACGAGAAAACAATCAAGAACAAGTATCCACTTCCTCGTATCGATGATCTTTTTGATCAACTTGCTGGAGCCTCAATATTCTCAAAGTTGGACTTGAGGATGGGTTACCATCAGATAAAGATCAGAAAGGAAGATATTCCTAAGACAGCTTTCACCACTCGTTACGGTCTATATGAGTACACCGTCATGTCCTTTGGTCTCACCAATGCACCGGCAACGTTCTCAAGACTCATGAATTCTGTCTTCCATGAATACCTCGACAAGTTCGTTGTGGTATATCTTGATGACATTCTAGTCTATTCCAAATCCGAGGAAGAGCATGGAGAACACCTTCGTCTCACTCTCATGAAACTTCGCGAGCATCGTCTGTATGCCAAGTTTTCCAAATGTGAGTTCTGGATTCCAGAAGTTGCATATCTTGGTCATATCATCTCTGCCAAAGGCATAGCCATTGACCCGGAAAAGGTTAAGGCAATTGTTGATTGGAAACCCCCTAAGACGGTGAAGCAAGTTAGAAGCTTTCTTGGCTTGGCTAGCTATTGCCGTCGTTTCGTCCAAAACTTTTCCAAGATTGCTAAACCTCTCACTGATCTCACAAAGAAGGACAAAAAGTTCATTTGGACTCCACAATGTGATGAGAGTTTCAACCTCCTGAAGACTAAACTCACTTCCACACCTGTTCTAGTTGGCCCCGACACCACCAAACCTTTCCAGATATTCTGTGATGCATCTCTCCAAGGACTAGGAGCAGTTCTTATGCAAGAACGTCAAGTTGTCGCTTATGCTTCACGTCAGTTGAACCCACATGAGCAAAACTATCCCACTCATGATCTTGAACTTGCAGCAGTTGTGTTTGCCCTCAAGAAATGGAGACAATACTTGTTGGGTAACAAAACTGAAATCTTTTCCGATCACAAGAGTCTGAAATACATCTTCACTCAGCCAGATCTGAACCTCAGGCAAAGGAGATGGATTGAGAAGATTAAAGACTTTGATCTCACCATTTCTTACACTCCAGGCAAGGCTAATGTTATGGCCGATGCTCTCAGTCGCAAATCCTATTGCAATAATCTCATGATCATGGAAAGCCAACCTCCACTTCATGAAGAATTCCAGAAGCTGAACCTTGGTCTTGTTCCTGAAGGATACCTTGCTAGCTTGACAGCCAGCCCAACTCTCGAGGACAAGATTCGTTCTGAACAACTTCGTGATAATGAAATCAAGAAGATTGTGGATCACATCAAGGAGGGCAATGATAAGTTCAAGTCCTTCTCAATCGATGACAAGGGAACTGTGTTCTTCGAAGGACGCATTGCAGTCCCTCAGATTCAAAGTCTCAAGGATATCATTCTCAAGGAGGCTCATGAAACTCCTCTATCCATTCACCCTGGAAGTACAAAGATGTACCAGGATCTCAAGACTCTGTATTGGTGGTCTGGCATGAAACGTGAAATTGCACAATACGTTTCTGAATGCGACGTTTGTCAACGTGTTAAGGCAGTCCATCAGAAGACAGCAGGTCTACTCCAACCTCTGAAAATTCCTGAGTGGAAGTGGGACATGATTGAAATGGACTTCGTTACTGGGTTTCCAAAGTCCAGAAAGGGCAACGATGCAATCTTCGTTGTTATTGATCGTCTCACTAAGGTTGCTCATTTCTATGCTGTAAAGGAAACTATCTCAGCTAGCCAGTTAGCAGAGCTCTACACAGCAAAGGTTGTTCCCCTTCATGGTGTTCCATTGGAAATAAGCTCAGACCGTGGAAGTATCTTCACTTCTCATTTCTGGAAAAGCTTTCAAGAAGCATTGGGCACTAAACTTCTGTTCAGCACAGCTTATCACCCTCAGTCTCAAGGGCAAGTCGAAAGAGTCAATCAGATTCTCGAGGATATGCTCAGAGCATGTGGTCTCTCCTTTGGCATGAAATGGGAGGATTGCCTTCCATATGCTGAATTCTCCTACAACAACAGCTACCAGGCAAGCCTAGGAATGGCACCATTTGAGGCACTGTATGGTCGCAGATGCAGGAGTCCAATCAATTGGTCTGGAGCTGGTGAACGTTCACTTTTAGGCCCTGACATTGTTAAGGAAGCCGAGGAGAAAGTTCGTATCATTCGTGACAATCTCAGGATTGCTCAGTCTCGACAGAAGAGCTATTATGATAGCAAGCACAGGGATATGGTCTATGCACCTGGTGATAAGGCATATCTCCGTGTAACTCCCCTCAGAGGCACTCATCGTTTTGGTGTGAAAGGAAAGCTTGCACCAAGATACATTGGCCCTTTCAACATCCTCTCAAGACGTGCAGAGAATGCTTATCGTCTTGAACTTCCAGAAAAACTATCCAAGGTGCACGATGTGTTCCACGTGTCACAACTCAAGAAGTGTTTCAAAGATCCAGATCGTGCAGTTGATCATGATTCCATTGAGCTGCAAGATGATCTATCTTATGAGGAGCACCCTATTCGTATTCTCGATGAGACCGAGCGTAAGACTCGCAACAAGAGCACCAAGTTCTTGAAAGTTCAATGGTCGCATCATTCTGATAAAGAGGCAACGTGGGAGACCGAAGAGGATCTTCGCAAGAAGTATCCGGACCTGTTCATTTCTCAGTAGGGAATCTCGGGGCGCGATTCCTTCAAGGGGGGGCGTTTTGTAACATCCAAGTATGAAAACCTTAGTTGTTTTTACTTATTTGTTTAATTTATGCAATGCATCATATCATCATCCTCATATTTATTTCTGTTTGCATTGTTTTCATAATGAATCAATCTTGTTTTCACACTTGTCTGTTACAATCTCTCAAATAAAGAATTGCAATTCCAAAAACATCAATTGCTTCCAATTAGTTTCACATTGGATCAACTCTTAAATTGTTGCTTAATTTAATCAAACCATTTCAATCATTATTTTCTAAGTCATTTCAAATTAAAACAACCCTTTTATTCCTTGTTTTCCACTTCTCAAATTGTTGCTTTAATCAAACCAATTATCAAATCAATTAAATCATTAACTCCTAAATCATTTTCCATTTCAAACCAAGTTTCAAATCAGCACTCTTTTGAAAACATAACAATTCACCACTAATTGAAATTCTTAAATCACTTTAAAAACCCTAGGGGAAACCCTAGTGGGAATGGCTTTATTTTCAATATTAAGTATTATTGCATTTTCCAATTAAATTGGTTAATTTTTAAAACAACAACCAAACAATAAATTTTTGGAAAGCAAAAACTGCCAAAAGGTTGCTTTTCCACTAAGAAGTTATCCTAATTTTTATTCCAAATTTTTCTTAAACAAAACCTTTGTTTTGTTTCCATTGGCTCAACTACAAAAAAAAAACAGTGTACAAAAAAAAAATAAAAGCAGGAGAGGAGAGGAGCAGCAGCAGCTCAGCCCAGCCCGTTATTCCCTCTGGCCCGATAACCTTTCCCCTCACGTCGCTGTCGTTCTCCCCCTGCTGGCGTCATGGCGTACGACGCCTTCTCCTTCGTCGATCGCCTCCTGGACCTCCCCGATGGCCGCCGTACACCTCCACCCATTCCTTTAAAATCACCGCGGCGCCCTACTCCTGCCCCTCAACCCTAGACTCTACCCCGGCGCCGCCAACCTCCCATCCTCTCCCCCAAAGCCCTTGCCTTCCCTCTGAACCCCTCTCTGAAGCTCGCCGCGCCACCTCTCTGAACTCCGGCAGCGCACGCCGTCTCCGATGGGGTTCATCGTGGGCTAGCAACGGGAATTGGAAGCCCACGGTGCGCCCTTCGTCGTCGACACTTCCGTGAAGCTTGAGGAGAGCCGTAGCCGCGCCGCCATCCGCCGTTTGTCG
The DNA here is from genome assembly GCA_028641055.1 of Alopecurus myosuroides. Lineage (NCBI taxonomy): Eukaryota > Viridiplantae > Streptophyta > Magnoliopsida > Poales > Poaceae > Alopecurus > Alopecurus myosuroides. The sequence continues at coordinate 97,152,579 of CM054060.1, forward strand.
CCGGACGTCCGCCGTTTTCTTCTGCTCCGTCGCCTCCAGCAGACAGGTCGCCGTCGCTGGACCTCCTTCCGCGACGCAGCCCGTGGTGAGCTTCCTTCCTGGCCTAGGCCACTCCCCCCCCCCTCTGCTCTGTGATGCGTGGCCACACTCATTCACCGCCGGCCGCCGTTCGCGGGTCGCCGCAGTTTTCCGATCGACGACGTGTTCGTCAGGTTCAGAGAACCACTCTGTCGGAATTTCAGTTAACGCAGACAGACACCATATCCTCCCACGCACCTGTACCCTGTCACGATTCGATCGCCAGCCGAGTTGGCGCGTTCCTTGCGCGCGGGCCAGGAGGTCCCGGGGTCGAACCCCCGCGGGCGCATCCGCCCCCTTTTTTGCTGGTTTTCTCCTCTGGCCACGCGGGCTGCCACGTGCGCTGCCACGCTGGCTTGGACCCGCTGGTCAGTGGCAGCGGGTAGAGGCCCTCACGGTAACAAAAGAAAAAAACGCAAATCTGTTATTTTTCTTTTTCTTTTAAGTGGGCAGAATAAGCACCTAAATTGCAAATTCAATAACTTTTAAAATATGAACCCAATAAATACAAACTTGATGTCTATTCTGATCCAAATTTTATAAACTTTCCAAATATCACATTTGTGTTCTGTTTTGAATTTTCAAAATGCAATTTAAATTCAAATCCACATAATTCAAATGCAAATTGAAATAATTCATAACTAATTCATACTGGTTTCAAATAATTCAAATAAAATATGTTTTTCACACCTTTTTGAATGCTCTATCCAAATATAAATTTTGTTTTCTGGTTTGAACAATTTAAATTGCCTAAACGATTTAAATCTTGTTTAATTCAATTAAAACTTGTTTAATATTGTTTAATTCATAACTAAATAATCCAAAGTCCAATTTCAAATTGTGAAACATGTAACTCAACTAAAATTTGATAAACTTTTCAAATATAAAATTTGTAAATTGTTTTACACACTTTAACTTGATGATAACAACATTTACTTGTGTGCCATGTTTAAGTAACAAAATTCCAAATTTGATAAATGCCTTTCTAAATTGTTAACTATTATTCCAATTGCATTTAACTTGTTATGTTATTGTTATTCATCATGCATGCATCATACTAAGTCACTTACACATGATGCCTAGTGATAGAACAATTAATTCAACTCTAAAGCATGGGCTTCCATATGCAACCTTTGCATATGGAATCCATTTAAACTTGTGTCTCATCTCAACTAGTTTAGTTTGGTGCATCTATTAAACATGACATGCATCATCCAATGTTTGTGCACCTATGCCATGTATTGATTGCCCGTCTTCCTCCGTTGTTGTTTCTGCTTCTTCTCGAATAGACGACGACGTTGGTACCGACGAGCCTTACGACACCACTACTCAGGACCTAGCCCAGTACGAGGCTGAGCTGCCAGGCAAGTTATCACTCACATGAATCATCGAGTTCCTTTCCACACTTGTTGTCGATACTATCTTTTTGCCTACTATTGCTAGCCCTATGTATCGTTGCTTGTTCTCCGAACCCATCACATGATACCTTGAGCCATGATATTGCCACCACCTCCATACCTACAGCCATTGCTTGTGCCTGTTCTTATCTAGCATGCTTAGGGTTGCTTTTACTCGAGTCTGTTGTCGGTTACTACTGTTACTATCTTATTATCTTGTACCGGGGCTCGTTATTAATCAATCAATCCTGTTAATTGCTAATGGTAATAGTAATTTGATGATAAGGCACCGGCAGGAGGCCCATGAGAGGTTTTGGAGCCTGCTAGTGTCGACCCTAATAGGAAAAGGGTCTTGTCTACTGATCCATGATGAGCGCACTACCCGCACTTGGGAAGCGAGTATGGGCGCCCCCCTCAACTTGACCTGATTCGCATCTCGTCCAAATCGCCTCATTTAGTTCGTGTTTTCCATTTGCCGCATGCATGTTTTTGCGAGCCCAGCGCAGGGTGGAACTTTCGTAGTCGGCATATAGGGGGACACGGTCTTAGAGTGCTATGATGGTCCATTTTCTTCTGGGCTTGATTAGCCGTGCGCCCAAGGTTCTTTGGGCTTGATGCGAGGAATGGTTGGTTGTGTTGAGTGCCCCGCTTGGTGGGAGGCATCCCATCTGGCGGGATATTCATGAGTGTACGGCCAAATTGGTGCAACCCTGCAGGGATAATCTTCTCGAGAAGCCGTGTTTTCCGCGGTTATGGATTACTTGGTGAAAGTACTGGCTAACAAGTACTCAGGACAACTTCAACATAACGTACAATCATGTTTCACCCAATGATTAATAACCTGACTAGTAATAGGTTATTCACACAATAACTTGATTCACCTTATCACAACTGTGTGAGTTATCCTCGGATTGCTTCTTTGGATAAGGGGCGAGATCCAGGATGGGTTTGGTTGAAGTTACCTTTCAGTTGGTTACAATCCTCGATCTTATCTTTTCTGTTAGCCGGAACTTGTAGTTACCTTCTGTAGTTGTTTAGAGCAGCCAGCAGCAACTTTTATATCACCCCTTTCTTCCGTTGATCCCAAGCATCAATGCTTGTGTTGACGGGTAACTCCTTGATGAACTGTGAGTCTTGCTTGCCAGTACTTGGATGTACTGACCCCGTTGGGGCTGTGGTTTACGCAGAGTACGACTACGACTACGATGCTTCCCAGGATGGCTACTTTGTGGAGTTCGACGACGCTGCAGACGAGTAGTTAGCTGGACCAGGGCAGGATCCAGACCTACGTGGATGGGCTTCGCTTTTCTTTATTTTCTCCGGCTTCTTAAGCCATGGATTTGTCTGTACTCAGACCCCTTTGATTGCTTCCGCTGTTGTAATGGATGATATGTTGGGACATGTGTCCTCTGGATGACTGTATTCGATATTTTCTGCCTTAGTGAAGGCCAGTTGCACTTATTTCCTTCTTTTGTGTCGTAGAGACATTCTGTGCTATCATTCGTACCAAACTGTTGACGTACCGTGCGTGTTTGATTATGAAATACGTCGACAGTAGTGCCTTTAGGTTCCTAGCGGATAGTTTACTTCGACGGTGGAAGCAGGGCTTGTGTTGTCGCGCATAAGCGCAGGCCTACCAGGAAGCTGGGACGTGGGAGCATGTATGCCCCATAATCCAAGCACCTGACTTCCAGTTCGTGCGATGAGTATCCTCTAGAAACCTTGGGGTGCGACAGGAAACAAACAATTGTTTTATTTTGAGATATCATTTTGGAAATTGTAACATCACCAGGATGAAACAAAAGGTTTGAATTTTTGGTTTGAAATTCAAATAGAAAACAAAGGAAAACAAATGAAAACAGTTGGAAAACAAAGCAAAACAGAGGAAAACAAATGGAAAACAAACAAAACAAATGCAATCAACATGATGCCATGATGCAAAACATAAAATAACAGAGAGCAAACATTCTAATGGCTATTTTTCATACTTGGGATCTTACAAGAATGCTGTCACAAATGTTCTTCTCGATGTGCATAACATCCAAATTGTGCCTCACGAGCAAGTGCTGCCAATACGGGAGCTGGAAGAACACACTTTTCTTCCGCCAATTGTGCCAGGGATTAGTTTCCGGTCGCTTTCTCTTATTTGACCGCCCAAATGGTTCATGCTGAATGCTATCAAGCTCCTTTAGAACTTCAATTCCTGTAAGTGGCACTGGGGCGTCTCTATGGTCTGGCTTGTTGTTGAACATAACCTTGTTTCGACGCCATTTGTGTTGTTTCCGTAGAAAACGTCGGTGTCCCATGTAGCAATGCTTTCTACCATTCCGGAGCCATAAAAAGTCTGTATGCTTGTGGCAGTAAGGGCATGCTAGCTTGCCTTTTGTGCTCCAACCACTCAGCATTGCGTAAGCCGGGTAGTCATTGATGGTCCACAACACACATGCATACAACGTGAAATTTTGTTTAGTTGCAGCATCATATGCTTCAACACCATCCTCCCATAGAACTAACAATTCATCAATCAAAGGCTATAAGTACACATCAATGTTATTTCCTGCTGACTTTGGTCCTGGAATAATCATTGACATTATCCAGTTCTCTTGTTTCATACACATCCATGGTGGCAAGTTATATGGGATCAGAATGACAGGCCATGTAGTGTGTGATATACTCATCAGCCCAAAGGTGTTGAATCCATCTGAAGCAAGGCCAAGCCGAACACTGCGAGCATCTTTTGCGAATTCTTTCTGACTATATCTTTCATCAAGGCTTTTCCAGGCCTTCGAATCTGCGGGATGCCTCATTATGCCATCATCTTTACGTTTCTCCTTATGCCATTTCATATCAGTTGACATATCTTCTGTCATGTACAGCCTTTGCAGTCTTTGAATGAGTGGGAAATACCATAGAACTTTCTGTGGCACTTGCTTCTTTGATTTACGGATCGATGAATCAACTTTGTCTACGCTTGGACTTGATTTCCATCGAGACGTATGACAGACAGGGCATTCTTGGGCATCAGCATGCTCATTACGGAATAGCACACAATCATTATAGCACGACTGTATCTTCTTGTAATCCAGTCCAAACTCTCGAATGACCTTCCTTACTTGTGCGAGATTAGTAGGAATGCAGTGACCCTTTGGCAGCACCTCCGTGAACATCTGCAGCATTAAGTCACATGCTCTGATTTGGTAAAGCTTCACAATGAAAGATATCTTTGTGACCTCCTCACAACCTGGGTACAACGATGTTTTTCCCTCTTCCAATAGTTTGTAGAACGCCTTTGCAGATGCATTTTGCTCCTGTTTCATTCCATCACCGCTCGTGTCTCCTGCATTACTTCCCACTTTTGTGTCCCTTATCAGAGTATCGAGCATGTCACATATCCCTTCACCACCACCTGCATCGTCTTCATCATCAGAATCTTCAGACATGTTGTCCTCCTCGGGTTCACCAGGGAATACCCATTTTTTGTAGGACGAATCCATCCCATTCTTAAGCAAGTGCATATGGATCTCCTTTTTAGTTTTCTGAGCATTATTCAGACATTTCGTACACGGGCAAAAGTTTCTTGCGTCTGGTTCAGCACCATCAAAACTAAGTTCCAAGAAACTCTCGATGCCACTTTGCCACTCCACAGAATCTCTATCCTTCTCCATCCAGCTCTTGTCTTGTCATATTTTGCGTTATCTCCGTTTAGCCGGTCTTGTAAAAAAAAAGGAGCAGCATTAGTTCACACAAAAGTATTTCGAAACAACAAATACATCAGAGAGATAGGCATACTGGTCTTTCAAGTCAGTAAGAATTGCAGGGGATTACATTAGACATTACTTCACAACACAACGTTCGATTGAAACTAACACTTACACCTTAAACTGACATGGCTATGAAAATATAAAACCTAGTTCGTACCTGAATTCCTGACATTGCTATGAATATTAAACTAACACTTACAACTGAAACTGATAAAACAGACACGCATATGTGAACACAAGCAGCTAGTCTATCTGACAGCAATTGCAATCGCCATTAACTTCATCGAACCGGCAGGATGGAAACCAAGGATTTCATCAGTATTGGTACAAACCTTGTAATTGCGTCTGACGAGCGGCGGAAGCAGCGGTTGAGTACAAGTCGGCGGGGCAGCGTTGGCGGCAGTTCAATAGTTTACGCTAATCGAGTTCGGATGGCGGCGAGGTAATAGTGGCGGATTGATCGGTCGCGCTGGGCCGATACGGCGGCGAAGTCGCCTGAGGGCGGATAGGGCGGCGTTGTCGTGTGGGGGCAGGGCAGTTTGGAGGAGACCGGGCGGACAAACGTAGCCCTTTCGCTCGCCCAATGGCCCAACCGGAGTATGGGCCTATTAATTGTACAATTTGTCTTCACAGCCCATTTGCCTTGTGAACAATATGTTTTTCCCTTGGCAATAACGTTCAAGTATTATAAATGCTCTATTAAGTTTTACTAGTTTCATTTTATGATTAAATTAATTCATTTCGAAATGCATTGTTGTGTTAATATTCAACACTAGTCGGAAAAGCCCTGTTATTGGTGTGGTTTTTCTTCAGTTCTGGCATGAAACTCGTACGCCCCTGCTATCTAGGTGTCCACTGGTGTGTTTCTGGAATCGACACAGGTTATACTACATGATCATTAGCGTTGATGTCATAGTCCACATCACTATCCTATAGAAACCGGTAAATAAAAAGGGTATGTAATATTGACTAGAAGCGCACAAATGGTATTCAATTATGAGATAACATAACAAGCATTAAAAAAACCGCATAAACATTCAAAGATTCAACCAGATAGTACTCAACATTAACATGTAATCTAAAAGTTCGCATAAAGCTAGAACTCTCAGCTACAACCACGATACCTACTCATCATCTGACTGAATAATGACAACATGTGTATCCTCAGTAGGGAGCTATGGGAACATCATCTTCGGTGTCTTCAGCATCGTCAGGTCGATCGTATAGGAAGTAGGTGGACACATCACCTTCATCGAGATAGAATGTCAATCTCCCTGTTGGATCCATCTCGTAGCGTTCCACAAGCTGGCCCCATTGCTGACCACTGAAGTATGTTTTTCCATCCTCATGTGTGACTACAACTTTGTGCTGGTGGTCTGGCAATCTCAAGCTCACCAATTTCACCTCGAGAGTTCTAGGGTGGTCCCAAATTGCAACTTGAATATGCTCCAAAAAGTCACGCCTGAATCTGCAAGGTATGATCTGTAAAAAAAAAGAAGTACACATTTTTAGTACAAATTTATTGTCAGTTTTCAAAACGTAGATTGACCGAAAGTATATACCAATCTGTTTTCAAACCCCTCTGGTAGAACAATGGTAAATTTCTTGTTCATGCACTCCTTGTAGCCACACTTTTCACATACATCCATTGCCTGCGGTGGTGCGTTCCATACACTGAATTCAGATACACATCTAACCATTTACCATTCAAAAACCAACTTAAATCTAACAATGTACATCTAATTTTGGTGGCTGAATAAACTTAAATCTAACAATGAAAATCTAATTTCTAAGTCGATCTACATCTAAAATCACAATAATCATCTAACATATAACTCAATCTACATCTAAACCTAACGATGAAAGGTACGGCGGCCGGGGAAACTTACCTGCGGCGCGACGGCTGGACGGCGCGAGGACGACGGTGGCGGTTGCGGCGGCGTTTGTCGCGGCGTCGTTCCGCCGGGTGTCGGTGGGGGATCTGGGGGCGGAGAGGGCTAGCCGTGGCGGCGGTGGGGAATCGGGGGGTGGAGAGGGAGAGGAATCGAGTTCGTGTGTGTAGCAGTTGGTGTGCGTGTAGCAATCGATTAAATTAGAGTATAAACGGTTTTCCTCAAAATTTTCATCATGTGAACGTGCCTCCATATTTGATCTTTCGTAAATTGGTCCTTAATGATGAAGCCAATGATAAACCGTGCCCACCACATTTGATTCCCTCATCCTGGTTAAATGTTGTTGCACCGTGGTGTCGCATGCTGGTGGTCGGTTCGTCCGGTGGTTGCGAGGCACCTAGGCGACGGATCGTCAAGGATGGTGGTGAGGGTGTGTTTGGGAGAAATCCTTGTCGGAGTACCGATATTAGAGCGGTGTCGCCATCGGGTGGCATCCTCCCTTCATGAAGGGCATCGCGTCTACCCTGCATCCGCCGCCCCGATGTGCCGGGGGAAACCCTAGAAGCGCGACTATCCATGTTGAAGGTGTTGATTGGTATTTGACGTCCCGGTGCTAGCAGCTTGGTTGTAGTTTGTAGGTGGGCACAGTGGTCGTTTCGTCGATCCACTTGCGTCTCCTTTTCTTTTCTTCTTTTGCGTTTATTGGTTGTCGCCTTAGCCGGCGTTGTATCAAAATTGTTGCACCGGGTGGTTGCTATATTAATATAGCGGTGATTCAGCCTATTTCGCCAGAGCATGGGGAGAATATCCTGTGATACTAGCCCTCTTGCATGCTACCATGGTACCGTTTCGAATAAATGAAGTTTTGGTGATTCAAAAAAATCTAGGAAAAATCACGAGTAGAATTACTACAATGTGTAATAATTTTATGTCCAGATACGAAAGTAATATTGACTAACCAAAAAGACAAATCGAAATGTGAATATATAGTGCATATTTGCTGATTTGTACTTTTTGTTTCTCAATGTGTAGGTCGAATTTGGATCTGGTTTTTTTTTACATTATGTACACAAATTCTTTGGGAACATTAATATTTTTTTCCGGAATTTTATGAAACATCTATAGTTGATTTTTTAAAATGGTAGCATGGGAGAACAAGGGGCTAGTATCACTGGATATTTTTTCCACTGAGCATGTGTGGTTTGCACCCTTGTTTACATTTTTATGAGTCATAAAATCCAATATGGTAAAGCAAAAATGGTAAAGCTCAGCATAAAAAACAAAATGACATCATGAAAGTAGTAAAACTAAAAGAACATAACATTTAAATTGTGTGAGAATTCAACAATCTAATATAGAGTCTTAACACGGTTTTTATATTGTAGCAACGGGGCTGCATGCATATAGTTGCACACAGAAACCATCAATATCACTGCATTCCTATTACAGACCAACTTCAGGGACATGGGTAGCAAACAAGTAGAGCCCTTCAGCGCACTGGTATAGCAATAACAACATCTTGTCACCCTGTTTGAGATGACTTTCCTTCGCCATGAACTCTTTCCACCCGCTGACGTACAAGCGACCATCAAGATCAGAAATTGAATATGTCGATGTCACCTCAGTTCTCGGGTAGCAAACAATAGTGATTGTACCATTTCTTGCCATATGTGCAGGAATCAGACGGCTTGGGATTTTCTGTTGCATGCAAAGACTTATAGTCAAGAAAAAAGCTATCGGGAAATAATCATGTTAAAAGAAAGGAAATTAAATAGAACAAGTGTACACGTATTACTTTGCGCATAACAGAAGATGTCTTCTTAAAGATTTACCACGTGTTTATTGAAGTTCTCGCTGTTTGTCCAATTCAGAGTATGCAGCACCCCGACAACCAATTCTGCTTCCTCATACTCTCCAGCTCTGTGGAATAGAACAGTGTAATCCAAGTTTTCAACAGCGTCGATCACCGTCTCCATCATCCTCCAGTTAATCATGGTCCCATCAGTGCTAGAGAGTGAGTCAACAATGTGACGCCTCTCAGGGGACATGTGGTAGTATGCTGTAAAAATGTAATACGCCTGAAATTAGTGGATTACACATGCCGCAACCAAGTAATATATTAATGTTTATGTGCACAACATAATTTTTTTGTATTAAGTAAGAACTTACACGGATGGATGATTGGGTCATTTCCGGTTATGACCTCAGTTTGGCCTCTTTGTGTGTCGGTCTTGAAAACAAGCTCCATACCAACTTCAAGTTTGTAAACCCTACTAAATTCTTTCCAGTAATTTCCCTTCAGAAAGGTTATCCCGTCGATGTTGCTAAGCTCAACTATAAACGAGAATCCTTCCTTGGTAATCAGTGTGGCTTGAAAATTTCTGTCCTCCATAGGGAAAACAGCATGCATTCTTAAGAAATATTGTCTGATGTAGCAGGGGATCACCTAAATAAGAGCATGTATTCTATTAAATTATGAGCCAGTAGTAAATTGGACTTACTAAAAGTAGATATATCCTACAAGAGTAGCTATTTGTACTTTTTCCTATAATTGGGCATTGAAGCAATAGTCCTGTACTGCAAATAACTGAACATGCACTCATAGTTTCAGAATGGTACCCTTCAAGTATTGAATTGCATGTAGGTAGTTCATAAAAAAAAAACACGTCCATAACTACTAGAGATCACAGTCCCAAAAAATTTGCTAGCTAGATCAGCTACGTATATTACATCAATGATTAACACACGACACAATGAGTACTAGCTAGGACCGGTAGATATGCTACGTATATTACATGTGAATAATCACGAAAAATCCAAATCCAATTTGTACATGAGTATATTAGAATCCTTACCGTCTTCTCCTCAAATCCCTCTACAAGGGTTATGACGAAATAATCAGTCGTCATGTCATCACTGCCACACATCCCTAGTTTCTCAAAACAAACTGGACACTGCGAGAAAAAACGAACAAAAACGATCAGATCTGGTGTGATAATCACGATCAAAGATGCAAAATGATGCGTAATATCAAGTTGGCACGTCTTTGGTTGGCTTCATGATCGAAGTGGAGGGTGCGCCGGCCGGTAGACTAAAAATTCTAGGTCAAACTTGTGCGGAAGGGCAGGCGGCGACGAACACGTGGCGAGGGAGGCGTGTGAAGTTGGCGGTTTTCTGTGGGAGAATGATTACACGCACGCTGCCTTAGGTCAGGCCGTAGACTAGCTGTTTTGATGGGACAAATCGTGGGCCGCGCTGGCCATTGTGTAGGTTTAGTAGATTAAAAATAGGCTTATTAGTTTAGGCCCACAAACAAGTGAGTACTATGGGACAAATCGTGGGCCGCGATGGCCATTGTGTAGGTTTAGTAGGTCTATGTACACACACGGCACAGGTGCTTCCCAATTTTTTTCTATCGATTTCACACGGAAACCACTTCGAGTCTCCTCCGTACAAAATTAATATTAATACTCCCCTGTACTTCCATTCGTATTCACCACTGCATCTCTTCCAACCGCTGCACTCCAGTCTCTTCTTCTTCCATCCGCTCCCCTCTCTTCTTCTTCCAAGAATGGACGAACAGAAGTATTTCTGCCGCACGATTAAGGTCCCCATCCATGGCGAGGAAAGCATCGACGTCACGTACACCAACGACCCTGCCGAGGTGCAGCGTGTCGTAGACATGTACGAGCAGTGGATTGATAGCGGAGAAGAAAGGTTCATGGGGCTCGATTTCGAGTACACATCCCACAAGGTTGATATCGAGAAGAAGGTCACCGTCCTTCAGCTTGCATTACGCCGCCATGTCCTGGTGTACCATCACTCCAGGTTAAAGTCATTTTTCTCTTGTTTTCTCCAACTAGTACTCATCTGCTCCGCCGCCATGTTCTTGTGATTGCTATTTGGTTATTCCTGGTTCTTGTGATTGGTGTTACTACTACTTTTTTCCTCTTTTTTTCGGCAACTAGTACTCATCTAGATTTTCTGCAACTAGTACTCATCCAGACATGCCTGCGTAACAGTTTTCTCACGCACTTTTTTTCGGATCGGAGGGAGTAGTACTTTTCTAAACTCTTTTTACTTGTGTACTTCAGTGGTGACTGGTGGCAATCTGCGACGCTGGCTGATCATTTTCGTTTTGGCGGCGTAAAATTTGCAAGTGTTGACACCAACAACGACAAGAAAATGTTTGCGAGAACCTGGAATTTTTCTATTCCAAAAGAAAATTATGAGGATATCCAAGATTTATACTTTCATGTGTTCAAAGAAAAGAAAGTTGGAATGGCTACCGTGGCAGCAAAATTTATTGATCCCGTCTACAAAAACATGAAGAAGAAGGATTACCGGTGGCACAGCTACTGGGACAACCAAATGCTAGACATGGAACACATCACCTATGCTGCAATTGATGGGTTTCTCTCCCTAGAGTTGTACCGTAAGCTCAAACCCATGAGTGACGCCAAGAAGGCCGAAGAGGGAGGCAGATCAAGGAGGGCGAGGGCGACCCACACTTGGCACTAGATCACCTGCTGCGGCGTAGTATATATGCTACTTTTGTTCTTTGTAATTAGAGTATATGTAAAATTATTCGAGTAGTATATATGCTACTTTTGAGCTATGGATTAATCTTGGTACTTTTGTTCATATTGCAAGTGCTATATCTAACTAGTAGTGCAAATTATGCTACGTGAAGTCTGGTTTGAACTTAATGACAACTCTCCCTCGCTGGCGGTGTTCGAGTAGTTCCCTCCTCGAGGCAGAACTAGTCCTGCCGCCATTCTCCTTTGGGTGGTTCGACGACTAGGGATGTCAAGATGGAGTTTGTTATTCCTAAGAGGCACCAGCATCTGTGGCGACGCGGCTCTGATCTTTGTTTAGGAAAGGCCTTCTCTTGTGTTTGGTTTTTGAGTCTGTGGGACAGTTCTCGGACTAGCCGGTGTGGAGTGGTGTAAGTGATAGTGTTGCTCGCAATGAACTGTCAAGTTCATGTACTCAAACCACTATCTCCTATAAAAATCAGGTGCCAATTGCGTGCCCTCCAAAAAAGAAACAACTCTTTAACAATATTAATAAGCTCTGCTAAACGATAACATAAAAAGGACATAATGTTTCGCATAGTGCATCATGCAGGAGTTGTAACATCCCAAGTATGAAAACTTACCCTTAGAATGTTTGATTCTTGTTTAATTAAAGTTTTGCATCATGTCATCATACTCATTGATTTGTTTGCATTTGTTTTGCATCTGTTTTCAATTGTTTTCTATTTCAAATTCAAACCAATATTCGAACCTTTGTTTCATACTTGTTATGTTACAATTTCTTTTCAAATACAAAGTTCAACTCAAAACCTCAATTGTTTCCATTTAATCCATAAGGTTCAACTATTTCAAATTTGTGGCTTTTAATCATTCACTTAATTCAATGTTATTTCAAATTCAAATACATTTTTTTTCCAAACAGCAACTATGTTGAACTTATGATAATTACAACACCATTCTAATCACTTGTTTCCATTTAAACCATATGTTCACCCTATTTAAAACCCTGTTTTCAATATTTCACTTAATGATCAAATTCACCCAAATTTGAATCAAATTACAAACAGCATTTTATTTTTGAACTTTTTGAAAACAAAAGTTGGTAATTAGTTGCTGTTGTAATAACTAACTTAACCAAATTTTTCTAAATTTTTCCCTAACCCAAAAACCTAGCTATTTCTTCCTATTTCTATTTCAGCAAAAAAAAACAGAAGAAAAAAAAAAGCAAAGCTAACGCGCAGCGCAGGGGAGCATCACGGCCCAGCCCAGCTCCCCTCGGCCTGGTACCGTTTCGCTCCCCCCCTCGCTTTCTTCTCCGTGTACGGCAGGGCGATGCCGCCCTCTACGTCGATGTCGTCGACAGCGAACGGCCAGCAGCGCCCCCTAGCCCCTATAAAATACCTCCTAGACCCCCGAGCTGCTGCCCTAGCCCTAGACCCCCTCAGCTACCCACCACGCCGCCGTTGTCCTCCACCTCTGCCACCTCCCTCTCCCTCTGAAGCTCACCGTCACCGGAGCGCCTCCCTCTGAATCCATGGCGCTCGTCGCCGTTGCCGTGCCCCTCCACCCTAGCTGACCGCGGGGATCAAACCGCCGTGGCGTCCTCGACATCATCGACACCTGCACGACGCCAGCAAGCCACTGCATCGCCGCCGCCATCCTCGCCGCTGTCCGCGTCGTCCACCTCGCCGTCGACCACCACCTTCTGTCCCTCACGGTGATCACCGCCTCTCACCTCTCTCTCCTTCCTCTCTCTCTCTCATGTCCGCGAGCACGCACTGCACACCAGCACGCACACCACGACAGCAGCGAGCCAGCACGCGGGCAGCTCGCCGCCGGCCACCGTCGATCTCTGTCAAGGTTCAGACAAACGCGCGCAGGAATTCAGTTAAACACGATAACTGAACGTTATCCTCACTGCAACCCCTAGTCTGTCAAAACTGAATCAGCCACCGTACTGGTAGCAACGCTTGCGCGCGCGCCCCAGGGTGCAGGTTCGAGCCCTGCCCCGCGCGATTAAAACCAACATTTTGCGCGAGCAGCTGACAGGCAGGGTCCACCCGTCAGCGGCCTGTGCTGCCACGCGTGCATCCACGCGGGCCACAGAGCCCTGGGCCCCCTCGTCAGTGGCTAGGGCTAGCCACTGCGAGGTAGAAAACCTTTTCAGCCTTTTCTTTTTCAATTTAAATCCTTTTTCAATTGCAGTTTGGTCCCTGAATTTAAATTGCTAATAACTTTTAAATTACAAATCCAATTAATATAAATAAAATATGTTTGTTGAACCAAATTTAATTATCTATCTATTTAAACCATTTGTATTCTGTTTTGAATAATTCAAATGCATTCAAATTTCAAATTCAAACAATTCATTTAAAATTTGATTAATTGCATAACTAATTCATACTTAATCCAAATAACATAAATAAAATATGTTTTCCATGCTATTTTGAACCACCCTTCCAAATATAAATTTTGTTTCCTGTTTTGAATAATCAAAATTGCTTAAATATTTTAAATCCTGTTTAAATCATTTAAATTTGCTAAATTCATAACTTGCTCAAATTAAATTATTTTTGAACCTATAAAATATGTTTTCAAATTAGAAAAGCATAAACTTTTCAAATATGAATTTGAATTATTGTTTTGAACAAATAAAAATTCAAATAAATTCATACTTGTTTTAAATTCATTTAAATCTTGTTTAAACTTGTTTAATGCATAAGTAAATCAATGTAATTCCTTTTTCAATAATTGAAACATGTAATCCACCTAAAATTTTATGTACTTTCCAAATATGAATTTTGTTATTTGTTTTGAACAATTTAAATTGCTGAAAACAACAAATGCTTGTGTAACACCTTTAAGGAACCAAAATTTCTTAACTTAATCAATAAAATTCCAAAATTGGTAAACCTTATTTCCAATTGATTCTATTGTTGTTATTTTTTCCTCATCCATGCATCATACTAATCCACTTTCACCTGTTGATTAGTTGGAAAACAATTATTCCAACCTTAATTGATGGGCTTTTCATATGCAACTCAAATTGCATGTGGGTCCATTTAATCATGTTGTTACCATGTCAACTAGTTTATTTTGATGCATCAATTAAATGGTCATGCATCATCCCATGATTGTGCATTATGCCATGTTATTGATTGTTTGTCTCTTTGCGTTGTTTGTTTTCTTCTTCTCGAATAGACGACGACGTTGAGACAGACGATACTTACGACACCCCTTCTGAGGATCTAGCTCAGTACCAGGCTGCTGAGTTTGCAGGCAAGTATTCACTCACATGAACCATTGTGTTCCTTTCAACATTGGATACCGATACTTTCCGTTGTCTATTTTGCTAGCCCTATGAATCGTTGCTTGTGTTACGAACCTATCACATGTTATCCTTTAGCCCTGATATGGCCTCACCTCCACACCTATAACCCCATTGCTTGTTGCCCGTGTCCTACTAGCATGCTTAGGGTTGTTTTTGCTCGAGCCTGTTACCCGTTACTTTCTGTTACTATATTTCTATTATGTTCTGGGACTCGATGTTAAACTACAACCTGTTAATTTTGAGGTAATAATAAATTGCTGATAAGGCACCGGCAGGAGGCCCGGCGTGGTTTTGAGGCCTGCTAGTGTCGACCCTAATTAGGAAAAGGGTCTTGTCTACTGATCCATGATGAGCGCACTATCCGCATGTGGGAAGCGTGTATGGGCGCCCCCCTCAATTTGATTCGATTCGCATCTCGTCCAAATCGCCACACTTAGTTCGGGCTTTCCATTTGATGCACTCATATGCAGGTACGAACCCGAGGCCAGGGTGGAACTTTTGTAGTCGGCATTTAGGGCGGCGTGGTCTTAGAGTGCTATGAGGGTCCCCTTTTCTTCGTGGGGCTCGATTAGCCGCGCACGCACATCACGTGGTTCTTTGGGCTTGATGCGAAGAAGAGTTGAGTTGTGTAGAGTGCCTCGCTTGGTGGGTTTGATTCCCGCCTGGCGGGATATTCTTACGTGTACGGCCAAATTGGTGCACCCCTGCAGGGATAAATCTTCTCGAGAAGCCGTGTTTTCCGCGGTTATGGTTGACTTGGTGAAAGTACTGGCTAACAAGTACTCAGAACAACTTACACCTAACTAATGATAACTTGACTAGTAATAGGCTTATTGACACAACAACTTGATCCATCATTAATCCAACTGTGTGAGTTATCCTCGGATTGCTTCTTTGGATAAGGGGCGAGATCCAGGATGGGTTTGTTTGGTGGTTAGTTGTAGTTGGTTACGATACGCTATCTTATCCCCTTTCTGATAGCCGGAAGTTGTAGCATGTTTCTGTAGTTGGTTAGTGCAGCCAGCTGCCGCATCTTTTGTATCCCCTTTCTTCCGTTGAACCCAAAGCATCTGTGTTTGGTGTTGACGGGTTACACTTTGGTGAACTGTGAGTCTTGCTTGCCAGTACGTTGTTGTACTGACCCCTTTGGGGCTGTGGTTTCCGCAGACTACGCTTACGAGGATCCCCGTGACGGCTACTACGTGGAGTTTGACGAGGCTGCTGACGAGTAGATAGCGGACCTGGGCAGGATCCGAGACATCGTGGATGGGCTCCGTTTTCCTTTCATTTTCCCGGCTTCTTAAGCCTATTTGGATTTGTCTGTACTCAGACCTTTTGAATGCTTCCGCTGAGATGTAATGATGATATGTTGGGACATGTGTCCTCTGGATGATTGTATTTGCTATCTCTGCTCTAGTGAGAGCTATTTGCAACTTATTTCTATTTATTTGTGTCTTAGAGATATGTTGTGCTATCATTCTGTTAAACGCCGTTGACGTACCATGTGTGTATGGTATGAAGTACGTCAATGGTAGTATCCTGATTTCTATGGGATGGTTTACGTAGACGATGAACAGTAGGGGTTGGTTGTCACCCATACGTGTGTTGGCCTACTCGTAAGAGATGCGGGTGCCGGTAAGCCCCGTAATCCAATCAACTACTGTTCAACGGAACTGCGAGTATCCTCTAGAAGTCCGGGTGCGACAGGAGTACTGGAAGCAACACATAGTTTAAACAAAAGAAACATTGTCTTCACAGGCACAACTTAGAAGATCTTGTGAACTGGGCCAGCTTCCATGGGATCAGGTATGAGTGGAATGAGTCTATTCACCTTACGGAAGGTGACTTGTTCTCCCTCCCACTTGTACCTCTTCCCGTGACACCTTAGCATATCCTGTCTATGCATCTTGATGTAAATATACGCGGAGTCTCCCTCTTCGTGAGACTGGACAATGCGCCAGTTGGTAGTACCCAACTTGCTAAGGAGTACACGCGAAACCATGAAAGACGATGGTCGCTAGTTCGGCTTTACCACAGCTTGAAGAACAAAGTCGGTGTGCACCCCCTTTTGCTCCTTTAGCTGAAGTATCACCAAATTGGAGACATGGACGTTGCAAGCTGATTTTTCATCAACATTTGGTGATGTTGGAGGTACTTCTTCAACATCTTCATCATCTTCTCCAGAGCCTCCATCCCCAGAACCATGACCATCTGACAAGTCTAGTCCGCCATCAGATGACTCTTCTTCAACTCTCGGCTCCTAAAATGCAATAAGCCAATATGTTAACTGAAAGCTGAAGTTGCTCATTTGTTTTTAACTATATCATTTATTGCCGAAGAATTCAAATGGATATGAAATGTACAACCTATACTAAACCTAGTATATCATAACCAAATCTGATAATTAGAATCCATGTAGGCATGCACGTTTAATTAACCTAAAAGCTACTGTGACCAATTATTACAAAATGAGATATGAAATTGCAGTTGAAATAATTTGAAGATTAACCCAAAAAAGGTTGTAACACCATAAATAGGAGAATCTAGGATGATAACACGCTACACAATTATTTCAACATTAGATATGAAGTTGCAGTTGTAATTATTACATGATGAGATATAAAATGGCATTTGAACTAATGTAAATAACACTTGAGAAATAAAACAATAAAATTAGAAAGCAAAATCGATCTAATCCCTCTTTCTTTGAATAAAAGACCACTATCAAAAATAAAATTTCTATGTATGCAAGACCGCTATCTCTTCCAAAGAGGAATTTATTTCGATTCTACCACATAGAATGGTGCTAATTGATGTCAATGTGCCATGCAACCATAGAGTAATATGCCCCAATATTTCACAACAAAAACAGATAATTAAAATCTTGCGGATCAAATTACCCAAGCTATATTCATTGAATTTTAATTAAACAAAGTACAGAGTGTACAATTATTACAAAATGACATATGAAATTGAAGTTGAAATAATGTGAAGATTACTGCAACCCAGAAAAAGGTTGTAACACCATAAATAGGAGAATCTAGGATGATAACACACTATACAATTATTTCAACATTAGATATGAAGTTGCAGTTGTAATTATTACATGATGAGATATAAAATGGCATTTGAACTAATGTAAATAACAGTTGAGAAATAACAGAATAATATTTGAAAGCAAAATCGATCTACTCTTTCTTTCTTTGAATACAAGGCCACTATCAAAAATACAATTTCTATGTATGCTAGACCGCTAACTTTTGCAATGAGGAATTTTTTTCGATTCTACCACATAGAATGGTGCTCATTGATGTCAATGTGCCATGCAACCATAGAGTAATATGCCCCAGTATTTCATAACAAAAACAGATACTCCCTCCGATCCATATTAATAGTCGCTAAATCGGATGTATTTAGCACTAAAATATGTCTAGATACATCCGATTTAGCGACCATTAATATGGATCGGAGGGAGTAACTAAAATCTTGCGCATCAAATTACCCAAGCTATATTAATTGAATTTTATTAAAACATAGTACAGAGTGTACAATTATTAGAAAATGAGATATGAAATTGAAGTTGAAATAATGTGAAGATTATTGCAACCCAAAATAGGTTGTAACATCATAAATAGGAGAATCTAGGATGATAACACACTGTACAATTATTTGAACATTACATATGAAGTTGCAGTTGTAATTATTACATGATGAGATATACAATGGCATTTGAACTAATGTAAATAACATGTGAGAAATAAAATTGCCTAGGCACACACGTGCATATATACCAGGTTGTGCTCCAATCCATCAAAAAATAAAAGAAATTTCCTAGGCACACACGTGCATGCAGTACCATCAGGTTGTGCTCCAATCCACCATAGAACAAAATAAATTTCCTAGGCACACACACGGTACCATCAGGTTGTGCTCCAATCCAGCCAAGAACAAAAAAAGAGTAAAGTAGCAAACAGCACACATAGAGGTTTCTATCTTAGTTCTCTCAACTCACAGAAGTCACAACTCACAACCAAAATAAGTGGCAAACATGAACAACCACATAGTGCAAAGCAAAATCGATCTACTACCAGTCTGTGAATACAAGGGCATTATCAAAAATACATGGCAAGTTCACTAAAAATAGATCTACTACCTCAGTCGGCGCGGCAGTCGGCGCAGCGGCGGCGCGGCGGTCGGAGCGTTGGTCAGCTTAGCGGAGATGGCCCCCCACATGGCGTATTCAGCTGATTGGTCGTAGCTTTCGTCAATCTCCTTGTACGCCGCCTCGAGGTCACATGGCACGGCGGCGTGGGATGGGCCATCTTCTCCGTCCCCGCTCTTCGTCTTCTTCCGATCTATCTCCGAAGAGACATCACGGAGCGCCTCCTCCACCGGCGTGACCTCGCCGGAAGCAGCAGCCACTGTACCAGAGCTGGCCGCGGCTGGGACGACAGCAGAAGATGGCACGCCGACGACGGACGCCACCTTATTACCTTCCTCGGCGTCGAAGCTTTCGCGTGATCTCTTCATGGCGGATGGGAAGGGCAGGGGAACCGTCGAGGGTTTTGCGGTGGAAGTGGAGGGGAGGATGCGTTTTTTGGGGAAAAGTTGATGCAGAGACGGAGGAAGGAAGGAAGTGGATATGCGTCAAACCGTGTATTTATGGAGTTTCCCTTTTGCTCTCCCTCTGACGCAATGTGCACGCGTGAATCTAGGGTTTCTTTTTGTATAGTTGTTTTTACATATTTTTTGCACAAAAATGGCAAAAATTGAAGACTAAAATTGAAGACAAAAATGGCTTACATTCTCATCTCTGCTGTTTTCCAGGCATCCTAGGTGGAAGGGAACACTGTTCTGGACCGAAAGTGCCCGGAAACGGCTACGACATAAGATTGGTATGCAACTTGTGAATGGAAGCGGCTTTTTGAGATCCCACACGTGCAATGTTGCTGAAATGAAGCGAGGTTCTTGGAATGCATCATGATTTCGACTTTGGGCATGGGAAACAACAAGTTGGCCAAGGAAATCCCCGTTTTCGACCGTTCCTTCCGCTTTCGAAGGCAATATAAAACCAGATCACGCATCGCCAACTCATGGACAGGGGTAACAAGGTGCAGTGTTGCATGTGGAGTGAGTTGCTTGGAGTGGGTTGTAAGGATGCCCCAGGTGTCGAGGCTGGCATGCAAGAGCGAGAAGCAGCGAGAATCGTCCCGGTTAACGTCTGGTGCTTCGACGCCACCCAGCGCAACGGCGGCACCATAGAAGTCCTGCAATGGGGTTCAAGCATTTTGTGTGGGCCCACGTTGCCAAGTGTGGCTTACATTCTCATCTCTGCTGTATTCCAGGCATCGTAGGTGGAAGGGAACAATGTTCTGGACCGAAAGTCCCCGGAAACGGCTACGACATAAGATTGGTAGGCAACTTGAGAATGGAAGCGGCTTTTTGAGATCCCACACGTGCAATGTTGCTGAAATGAAGCGAGGTTCTTGGAATGCATCATGATTTCGACTTTGGGCAAGGGAAACAACAAGTTGGCCAAGGAAATCCCCGTTTTCGGCCGTTCCTTCCGCTTTCGAAGGCAATATAAAACCAGATCACGCATCGCCCACTCATGGGCAGGGGTAACAAGGTGCAGTGTTGCATGTGGAGTGAGTTGCTTGGAGTGGGTTGTAAGGATGCCCCAGGTGTCGAGGCTGGCATGCAAGAGCGAGAAGCGGAGAGAATCGTCCCGGTTAACGTCCGGTGCTTCGACGCCACCCAGCGCAACGGCGGCACCATACAAGTCCTGCAATGGGGTTCAAGCATTTTGTGTGGGCCCACATTGCCAAGTGTGGCTTACATTCTCATCTCTGCTGTATTCCAGGCATCGTAGGTGTAAGGGAACAATGTTCTGGACCGAAAGTCCCCGGAAACGGCTACGACATAAGATTGGTAGGCAACTTGAGAATGGAAGCAACTTTTTGAGATCCCACACGTGCAATGTTGCTGAAATGAAGCGAGGTTCTTGGAATGCATCATGATTTCGACTTTGGGCATGGGAACAACAAGTTGGCCAAGGAAATCCCCGTTTTCGGCCGTTCCTTCCGCTTTCGAAGGCAATATAAAACCAGATCACGCATCGCCCACTCATGGGCAGGGGTAACAAGGTGCAGTGTTGCATGTGGAGTGAGTTGCTTGGAGTGGGTTGTAAGGATGCCCCAGGTGTCGAGGCTGGCATGCAAGAGCGAGAAGCGGCGAGAATCGTCCCGGTTAACGTCCGGTGCTTCGACGCCACCCAGCGCAACGGAGGCACCATACAAGTCCTGCAATGGGGTTCAAGCATTTTTTGTGGGGCCACATTGCCAAGTGTGGCTTACATTCTCATCTCTGCTGTTTTCCAGGCATCCTAGGTGGAAGGGAACACTGTTCTGGACCGAAAGTGCCCGGAAACGGCTACGACATAAGATTGGTAGGCAACTTGAGAATGGAAGCGTCTTTTTGAGATCACACACGTGCAATGTTGCTGAAATGAAGCGAGGTTCTTGGAATGCATCATGATTTCGACTTTGGGCATGGGAAACAACAAGTTGGCCAAGGAAATCCCCGTTTTCGGCCGTTCCTTCCGCTTTCGAAGGCAATATAAAACCAGATCACACATCGCCCACTCAGGGGCATGGGTAACAAGGTGCAGTGTTGCATGTGGAGTGAGTTGCTTGGAGTGGGTTGTAAGGATGCCCAGGTGTCGAGGCTGGCATGCATCATGCCGTCTAGCTTTCTGTAAAACTATCGTCGAATCTATGAATTTGAGCCTATTTCAACGAGTTCGCGTTTTTTAATTAATTTTGAGTATTTCTGAACGCAATCACGAGCCAGAATGTAGATTAAAAGCGAAAAGAATGTTTGAATAATGTTGTATGATGCATGTTGAACTAAGTCGTTCCAAAATTTTGGGCAAATGTGCTTCAAATGAGGTCTGAAGCTAGGGTAAATCACATATAACAGCATTGTGCGTTGGATTCATGTCATTTTGATATTTTTTTGAATTATTTAAGCTCATTTGAAACCATCGCTCTATTCTCATGAGAAATGTGCTCCAAATGAGGTCTGAAGCTAGGGTAGACACCCCAGTTTGAAATTTCATGAAAAAATCGACCTTGCCAAAATTAACCAAAAAATTTGAGGAGCAACTATATCACATATAACAACATTGTGCGTTGGATTCATGTCAGTTTTATTTTTTTATGAATTATTTATGCTCATTTGCAACCATCGCTCAATTCTCGTGTGAAATGTGCTTCAAATGAGGTCCGAAGCAAGGGTAAATACCCCCATTTATAATTTCATGAAAAATTCGAGCTTGCCAAAATTAACCAAATAAATTTGAGGATCAACTATATCACATATAACAACATTGTGCGTTGGATTCATGTCATTTTGAATTTTTTTAAATTATTAATTCTCATTTGCAACCATCGCTCAATTCTCGTGAGAAGTGTGCTTCAAATGAGGTCCAAAGATAGGGTAAACACCCCCGTTTATAATTTCATGAAAAATTCGACCTTGCCAAAATTATCCATAGAAATTTGAGGAGCAACTATATCACACTAGCTAAATGCCCGTGCGATGCTACGGTATTGAAAGAAAAAATTCGCATCACTCCTGTATATAGCAATGGAGAACAATTTACAATATAATTTATTGAATTAGGGCTCCTTTAAGTCATAGGATAGAAAATGTCTAGGAATAGGAAACTTGTAGGATTGTGATATCATGTCCACTTCAATCCTATGGAAATTGGATGTTTCTTTGATTGTAGTGTAGGAATTTTCCTTGAGGTATGAGCTAATGTTTTTTCCTATAGTATTTGCACTACAAGAATCCTACTGGATAAATTTCTATAGGAAATGATCCTATGAATCAAACAGCCTATGTAGAAAAATTTCCTATAGGATTTAATCCTCCAAACATCCTATCACATTCCTCTGAATCAAAGAGTCCCTTAGTGTGCTATATTTGAGTGAAACATCCTTACCCTGTATATTAGAGTGGAACATTGCTTGATCACCATTGTATATTTTCCAATCGTAACAAATCTCTGGTACGGTTCTGTCCAAACTGATGTGAACACATAACTCTTACACTCTTATTTACCTTAATAGATAATAGTAATTGTTCTGTTATCTTTTGATAATGGAACTCCGCTCCATGTTGGAGGCGTATTTGAAAAAAAAAGAGATAACGCTGAAGAAGGTGATACAGTCTCACGCTTTCCATAATTTGGAGCAGCTGCACTCCTACATAAGGTCAATGCAGCGAGAGTTACGTTTGTACCTTAAAATCTACCTTTGCCTTTGCAATACTCTACAGTTCTGCAACGTCGTAGCAAATTATTTCATATTCGTCAAATACACCAGTTAATTGTACAACAGGTGATTGCAGCGAATCAAACAATGTTAAGCATACCTGGCTTCCTGCCCCGTGAATTATTCCCCTCTTCACATCTACCCCTCGTTAGCATATGTAAATTCATCTGGGATCCACCCAACCTTTCTCATGCTGAACCTGCATATAATAGTCTCATTCATCGTTCCAAACAGACAGCATCCCTTTATCATAGCATTGTAAGCCAGCAACGTCAGGACGGAGACCCTTGAGTTCCATGAATTCAGATACCTCGTCAAGCTCACTCCAAAATTGGTGAACTCAAATTTATCAAAGTGGGACATGTTTTGGTTGAGCATCTCTGCAAGGAGCGTCTTTCTACTGCCATCGCTCCGAGCCAGAGAAGGCGGTTGCCGTGGGTTGCCGCAGGGAGCATTCCGTACTGTCACCTCACCCAGTTGCACATCTCGGTGGCCTTGTCATCCATCCCGGCGTCGGCGCAGGCGGCCACAAGCGCTTCGGGACAATCGGCAAGCACACCGTGAGAGAGACACGTCCTCCACCTCTAGCTTCTCCTCCACGTTCACCTTCTCAGCACTGCCTCTTCGAGATGGACATGGACACTGGTGAGTCAAACAGAAATCACCGACGCTCGATTCCGCTCCCCCGAAAACCCGTTTTCGTTCCCCTCTAGATACCCTTGATATTCCCCGTTTCCTCGCGGCAGCAGAGGTAGGTGCGCGGTGGAGAGCGTGGTCGGCCGGCGCGGCGCTCAGATAGTCAGATTAGATCAGGTCGCGCGGCCGCGAAGCTGGGCGGGTCTGGCCCGAGTAGCATAGCTGGGGCGACACGGCGTTTAGGGAAGATATGGAATAGGCGAATAGCCGATTCGGTGATTGAGTTGGACTCGTACAGTGCTTGTTCTCCGTGATGGATCCCTGCCCTTGATGGATTGTTGGTTCTATTTTTCCCGTTCTTTTTCACGAACGCGGACGTACGACGTACGACGTACCAGGTCGCTAAGCAAAATTATATAGTAGAGATATAACAACGTTGTGCATTGGATTCATGTCATTTTGATTTGTTTTGAATTTTTTATGCTCATTTGCAACCATCACTCAATTCTCGTGAGAAGTGTGCTTCAAATGAGGTCCGAAGACAGGGTAAACACCCCCGTTTATAATTTCATGAAAAAATCGACCTTGCCAAAATTATCCATAGAAATTTGAGGAGCAACTATATCACATATAACAACGTTGTGCGTTGGATTCATGTCATTTTGATTTGTTTTGAATTTTTTATTCTCATTTGCAACCATCGCTCAATTCTCGTGAGAAGTGTGCTTCAAATGAGGACCGAAGATAGGGTAAACACCCCCGTTTATAATTTCATGAAAAAATCGACCTTGCCAAAATTATCCATAGAAATTTGAGGAGCAACTATATCACATATAACAACGTTGTGCGTTGGATTCATGTCATTTTGATTTGTTTTGAATTTTTTATGCTCATTTGCAACCATCGCTCAATTCTCGTGAGAAATGTGCTTCAAATGAGGTCCGAAGCAAGGGTAAATACCCCCGTTTATAATTTCATGAAAAATTCGACCTTGCCAAAATTAACCAAATAAATTTGAGGATCAACTATATCACATATAACAACATTGTGCGTTGGATTCATGTCATTTTGAATATTTTTGAATTATTTATGCTCATTTGCAACCATCGCTCAATTCTCGTGAGAAATGTGCTTCAAATGAGGTCCGAAGCTAGGGTAAATACCCCCATTTGTGCTTCAACATTTTTTGGCATATTTTCTAAATCAACCAAATGAATTTCCTAGACATCTATTCTACATGTATAGTGTAAATCTGAAGTTTCATTATGTTTTGAATAATTCTTCTATTTTTTATTTTTTATTTAAATAACATGGTTTAATAGAAAAATCATATGTAAAACTGATAAAAATCATCGCTGTAGTAAATATGAAGTTTCATTATATTTTTTTATTTAAATAACATGGTTTATAATACTTAACAGCAAAGAAATCATATGTAGAACCATCGATCCCTGTGGCCAACGTACCAACCAATCAGAGCGCAGAACGAACGTCTAGCGGATCGCTGTGGCTGCGAGCGCATCCGTCCGATGCACGATTCCTTCTAGAAGGCGTCGATCCAACAGACCAGGTCGAATCTCTGTGTTTCCTTCTAGAAGCTTTTCGGGTGGTCAAACAGAGGGTTGACCAAGCTTGAAATGAGTATACATAATTCAAAAAAAAATCGAAAAAATATATTGCCGACGCACATAGTAGTGTTATGTCATATAGTAACGAGAAAAAAATATAAACCTGTCTTATAAAGAATGGAACGAAAAAGCCTTGTGTAACATGTGATATCTTGAACAGTCTAGTAGAGAGTTCAAGATAATGAGATGATTTTCAAACCTTTGGAACTCAAATATGGTCAAAATCTCACCAAAGCTTCATTTTGGTGTGACTAAGAAAGATCCAAAGTTATTTTTTCATTTTGATGTTTTAAACTTGTTTTATTTACAATTTTCGATTAAAACCATTATTATTCAAAAGAAAATAAATAATACGAATATTCATCCAATAAATTTTAAGGCTTCGGAATTGCATTATATAGGTCTCATACAAGTCTAGGAAAAATATAAATAGGATTTATAAACATTAGAACGAAAGCCATCACTAAAATGAGATTCCTCGAATACAGGAGTAGAGATTTCAAAGAATATGAGGTGGAAACATTGTGAATCTTCCGAAGATGTGGGTTCTACCTTTTTGTTTTGTGTTCCTATGGGCTATCCTAGCACCACCAAGCAAATAGTTCCACATTGCTACCCCCTTTCGACGCCGTTACCGCGTGTTTCCGTATAAGTCCGGTATTTCTCCAGCGGGGTTAGGGTTTCACCGGGAGGGGGGCTACGGAGTGTCTGGATCCCAACAAGATCTAGGGGGTGCCATACCATGTTATTATAGGTGTGTTGTGTGCTTTGGATGTCAAAGATTGCTCTCCGGGGTGTGACCCGCTTCACCGGCATCCACTTCTCTCTCGTGAGCGCTTATAGGGTGAAACTCCTGTATCGGACCAAACATCATGATTCTTCCGAAGAGGTGGGTTCTACCTTTTTGTTTTTTGTTCCCATGGGCTATCCTAGCACAACCAAGCAAATAGTTCCACATTGCTACCCCCTTTCGACGCAGTTACCGCGTGTTTCCGTATAAGTCAGGTATTTCTCCAGCGGGGCTAGGGTTTCACCGGGAGGGGGGCTATCCTAGCACAACCAAGCAAATATCTCTAAAAATGTCGACATGGCCGAGTAGTGCAGACAGCACCCGTCTACACTATTGTACATGCCTTAAAAACAGAGGGAACCAGATCGTCTTACTTTGCCCACCTGATGTTCTCTGACTTTCTCCCATGACACGTGGGTCCGGTGTGTGATGGGCTCCATTTGTCAGTGACCTAAAGTCAGAGGATCGCGTTCCCGCACAGAGAAGCGCTCGTCTCAGCGTCTGCAGGCCGTTGCCGCCATAGTTTGCATGCATGGACTCGATCTGCACCGTTCCTTACGATCAAACGATCGAAAATGAAGCGGTGCATGGACTGGGTGTTTTGTCTCAATGTAACGGCCACGTTCACCAGCCCGGTGCATGCACGCCTCATTTTTTCAGAGTAAACAACGTGGCAGAAGAAGAAAATAGTTAACGTCGCGTCGCATTTGCAGCAGCCCTGCACGCCTTGTTTCAGAAACACGAGTCGCGTCGCATTTGCAGCGACGCAGCCCTCCACGCCTGGTTTCAGAAACACGAGTCGCGTCGCATTTGCAGCGACGCAGCCCTCCACGCCTAGTTTTCAGAAGATACGCATCAATGCATATGCAGCTAGCGAGGCAGGATTTGGCGTGAGACTTTGGACTTTCTTCTCTTCTTTAATACACGCATGCAACGTCGAATCACTTCGACTGACGAATGCACACGCGCTCGTACTCCGTGTCACTAGCTGTCCGGCCTACGCCTACGCCTATGCCTGTTCTACACCGCTTTGACCATGCATCGACTCTTCTACACTTCATCCAATGTGTTCACACAGTTTGCTTCATCTACCCAAATAAATTCACGCGTCTAATCGTGTCTTTAAATAGTCCTTTTCACTCGTCCTCCATATTCTCATCCCTCTCCAGCCCTTTGCCTCTCTCTCCCTTCAAGCCCTAACAATGTCTTCCTACTCACTCCCTTCAAGCCCGGAGTCGGTCTCCGACGAGGACAACCACCCCAAGGCTCGGCCTTGGTACGAGGCCGAGTGGCCCGAGGCGGAGTTGGACGTCCTGCCCATCGTGCTTCCCGTCGACGACTCTCCCAAACGGGAGCGATCGCCGACGCCGCCCTTCGTCCACCGCCCCGTCCCTTCCACCACCACCAAGACGTCGGACATCTCCCCCAAGACGAACCGCCGCCTCAAGAGACTGGAGCAGCTGGAGGCGAAGGAGTTGAAGGCGCAGGAGAAGGAGGCGAAGGCTTTCCGGGCCAGCATCAAGCGGTCCCGTGAGAGGCAGGAGGAGAGGGTGCGGGCGGAGAACCGCCACGCCCGGATCAACCAGGAGATGGAGATCCGGGCGGCGGAGTGGAGGAAGTAGGGCGGCGCCGGAGGGCGAGAAGGGCTCCCGCATGCATGCAGAGCGGGAGCAGTTAGGGCTAGCCCCCTTTTTTTTAGTTAAATGTAATGTTTATCGGGCCCCACTGAATATATGTAAAGTGGATCCAGTTATCCTTTCTAAGTATGTTTAATTATATATAAGCCCTATATATAAAGTTATGTTCTTATATTTGTCCAAATGTAACTACTGTTTAGAAGTTTTATCCTTTCTAATCATCGCTTTAAAATCTGCACATTGTAAACAAAATTTATATATAAGAGATGTGCTGCATTATGTTTTCTAAGATAACATAAAAATTTGAGTTGAGCACAGTATATATTTTATATTATTAATACGAATAATTTGATGGTTTAATAAATGGATAATGCGTAGTCTGCATGGAGTGATTAATAAATATAAATGGATAATGTCTACATGTTGACATTGGGCCTCATGTGACATTGGGCCGCAACGAACGGTCAACAGGTGGGGCCCACATGCAGCGCCAACCGTCAACAGCTGGGGCACACAAACCGCGCCAACGCTCAACAGCTGGGGCCCACAGGCCGCGCCAACGGTTCTATGATGGGACCCACAGGTCAGGATCCTAACGGGGGGCCGAAAGTAACGGTGGGAGCAGCGAAAGGAGTCCTTGCGCACTGACTAGGGGCAAAACTGAGGTCGATTCGGCGCTAGGGGTAAAACTGAGGTCGTGGTGCCAACTGAGGGCACCTTGTTAATTATCCCTTTCGACTTTGGGCATGGGAAACAACAAGTTGGCCAAGGAAATCCCCGTTTTCGGCCGTTCCTTCCGCTTTCGAAGGCAATATAAAACCAGATCACGCATCGCCCACTCATGGGCAGGGGTAACAAGGTGCAGTGTTGCATGTGGAGTGAGTTGCTTGGAGTGGGTTGTAAGGATGCCCCAGGTGTGGAGGCTGGCATGCAAGAGCGAGAAGCGGCGAGAATCGTCCGGGTTAACGTCCGGTGCTTCGACGCCACCCAGCGCAACGGCGGCACCATACAAGTCCTGCAATGGGGTTCAAGCATTTTGTGTGGGCCCACATTGCCAAGTGTGGCTTACATTCTCATCTCTGCTGTATTCCAGGCATCGTAGGTGGAAGGGAACAATGTTCTGGACCGAAAGTCCCCGGAAACGGCTACGACATAAGATTGGTAGGCAACTTGAGAACGGAAGCGGCTTTTTGAGATCCCACACGTGCAATGTTGCTGAAATGAAGCGAGGTTCTTGGAATGCATCATGATTTCGACTTTGGGCATGGGAAACAACAAGTTGGCCAAGGAAATCCCCGTTTTCGGCCGTTCCTTCCGCTTTCGAAGGCAATATAAAACCAGATCACGCATCGCCCACTCATGGGCAGGGGTAACAAGCTGTAGTGTTGCATGTGGAGTGAGTTGCTTGGAGTGGGTTGTAAGGATGCCCCATGTGTGGAGGCTGGCATGCAAGAGCGAGAAGCGGCGAGAATCGTCCGGGTTAACGTCCGGTGCTTCGACGCCACCCAGCGCAACGGAGGCACCATACAAGTCCTGCAATGGGGTTCAAGCATTTTGTGTGGGCCCACATTGCCAAGTGTGGCTTACATTCTCATCTCTGCTGTTTTCCAGGCATCCTAGGTGGAAGGGAACACTGTTCTGGACCGAAAGTGCCCGGAAACGGCTACGACATAAGATTGGTAGGCAACTTGAGAATGGAAGCGGCTTTTTGAGATCCCACACGTGAAATGTTGCTGAAATGAAGCGAGGTTCTTGGAATGCATCATGATTTCGACTTTGGGCATGGGAAACAACAAGTTGGCCAAGGAAATCCCCGTTTTCGGCCGTTCCTTCCGCTTTCGAAGGCAATATAAAACCAGATCACGCATCGCCCACTCATGGGCAGGGGTAACAAGGTGCAGTGTTGCATGTGGAGTGAGTTGCTTGGAGTGGGTTGTAAGGATGCCCCAGGTGTCGAGGCTGGCATGCAAGAGCGAGAAGCGGCGAGAATCGTCCCGGTTAACGTCCGGTGCTTCGACGCCACCCAGCGCAACGGAGGCACCATACAAGTCCTGCAATGGGGTTCAAGCATTTTGTGTGGGCCCACATTGCCAAGTGTGGCTTACATTCTCATCTCTGCTGTTTTCCAGGCATCCTAGGTGGAAGGGAACACTGTTCTGGACCGAAAGTGCCCGGAAACGGCTACGACATAAGATTGGTAGGCAACTTGAGAATGGAAGCGGCTTTTTGAGATCCCACACGTGCAATGTTGCTGAAATGAAGCGAGGTTCTTGGAATGCATCATGATTTCGACTTTGGGCATGGGAAACAACAAGTTGGCCAAGGAAATCCCCGTTTTCGGCCGTTCCTTCCGCTTTCGAAGGCAATATAAAACCAGATCACGCATCGCCCACTCATGGGCAGGGGTAACAAGGTGCAGTGTTGCATGTGGAGTGAGTTGCTTGGAGTGGGTTGTAAGGATGCCCCAGGTGTCGAGGCTGGCATGCAAGAGTGAGAAGCGGCGAGAATCGTCCCGGTTAATGTCCGGTGCTTCGACGCCACCCAGCGCAACGAAGGCACCATACAAGTCCTGCAATGGGGTTCAAGCATTTTGTGTGGGCCCACATTGCCAAGTGTGGCTTACATTCTCATCTCTGTTGTTTTCCAGGCATCCTAGGTGGAAGGGAACACTGTTCTAGACCGAAAGTGCCCGAAAACGGCTACGACATAAGATTGGTAGGCAACTTGAGAATGGAAGCGGCTTTTTGAGATCCCACACGTGGAATGTTGCTGAAATGAAGCGAGGTTCTTGGAATGCATCATGATTTCGACTTTGGGCATGGGAAACAACAAGTTGGCCAAGGAAATCCCCGTTTTCGGCCGTTCCTTCCGCTTTCGAAGGCAATATAAAACCAGATCACGCATCGCCCACTGATGGGCAGGGGTAACAAGGTGCAGTGTTGCATGTGGAGTGAGTTGCTTGGAGTGGGTTGTAAGGATGCCCCAGGTGTCGAGGCTGGCATGCAAGAGCGAGAAGCGGCGAGAATCGTCCCGGTTAACGTCCGGTGCTTCGACGCCACCCAGCGCAACGGAGGCACCATACAAGTCCTGCAATGGGGTTCAAGCATTTTGTGTGGGCCCACATTGCCAAGTGTGGCTTACATTCTCATCTTTGCTGTTTTCCAGGCATCCTAGGTGGAAGGGAACACTGTTCTGGACCGAAAGTGCCCGGAAACGGCTACGACATAAGATTGGTAGGCAACTTGAGAATGGAAGCGGCTTTTTGAGATCCCACACATGCAATGTTGCTGAAATGAAGCGAGGTTCTTGGAATGCATCATGATTTCGACTTTGGGCATGGGAAACAACAGGTTGGCCAAGGAAATCCCCGTTTTCGGCCGTTCCTTCCGCTTTCGAAGGCAATATAAAACCAGATCACGCATCGCCCACTCATGGGCAGGGGTAACAAGGTGCAGTGTTGCATGTGGAGTGAGTTGCTTGGAGTGGGTTGTAAGGATGCCCCAGGTGTCGAGGCTGGCATGCAAGAGCGAGAAGCGGCGAGAATCGTCCCGGTTAACGTCCGGTGCTTCGACGCCACCCAGCGCAACGGAGGCACCATACAAGTCCTGCAATGGGGTTCAAGCATTTTGTGTGGGTCCCACATTGCCAAGTGTGGCTTACATTCTCATCTCTGCTGTTTTCCAGGCATCCTAGGTGGAAGGGAACACTGTTCTGGACCGAAAGTGCCCGAAAACGGCTACGACATAAGATTGGTAGGCAACTTTAGAATGGAAGCGGCTTTTTGAGATCCCACACGTGCAATGTTGCTGAAATGAAGCGAGGTTCTTGGAATGCATCATGATTTCGGCTTTGGGCATGGGAAACAACAAGTTGGCCAAGGAAATCCCCGTTTTCGGCCGTTCCTTCCGCTTTCGAAGGCAATATAAAACCAGATCACGCATCGCCCACTCATGGGCAGGGGTAACAAGGTGCAGTGTTGCATGTGGAGTGAGTTGCTTGGAGTGGGTTGTAAGGATACCCCAGGTGTGCAGGCTGGCATGCAAGAGCGAGAAGCGGCGAGAATCGTCCGGGTTAACGTCCGGTGCTTCGACGCCACCCAGCGCAACGGAGGCACCATACAAGTCCTGCAATGGGGTTCAAGCATTTTGTGTGGGCCCACATTGCCAAGTGTGGCTTACATTCTCATCTCTGCTGTTTTCCAGGCATCCTAGGTGGAAGGGAACACTGTTCTGGACCGAAAGTGCCCGGAAACGGCTACGACATAAGATTGGTAGGCAACTTGAGAATGGAAGTGGCTTTTTGAGATCCCACACGTGCAATGTTACTGAAATGAAGCGAGGTGCTTGGAATGCATCATGATTTCGACTTTTGGCATGGGAAACAACAAGTTGGCCAAGGAAATCCCCGTTTTCGGCCGTTCCTTCCGCTTTCGAAGGCAATATAAAACCAGATCACGCATCGCCCACTCATGGGCAGGGGTAACAAGGTGCAGTGTTGCATGTGGAGTGAGTTGCTTGGAGTGGGTTGTAAGGATGCCCCAGGTGTCGAGGCTGGCATGCAAGAGCGAGAAGCGGCGAGAATCGTCCCGGTTAACGTCCGGTGCTTCGACGCCACCCAGCGCAACGGAGGCACCATACAAGTCCTGCAATGGGGTTCAAGCATTTTGTGTGGGCCCACATTGCCAAGTGTGGCTTACATTCTCATCTCTGCTGTTTTCCAGGCATCCTAGGTGGAAGGGAACACTGTTCTGGACCGAAAGTGCCCGGAAACGGCTACGACATAAGATTGGTAGGCAACATGAGAATGGAAGCGGCTTTTTGAGATCCCACACGTGGAATGTTGCTGAAATGAAGCGAGGTTCTTGGAATGCATCATGATTTCGACTTTGGGCATGGGAAACAACAAGTTGGCCAAGGAAATCCCTGTTTTCGGCCGTTCCTTCTGCTTTCGAAGGCAATATAAACCAGATCACGCATCGCCCACTCATGGGCAGGGGTAACAAGGTGCAGTGTTGCATGTGGAGTGAGTTGCTTGGAGTGGGTTGTAAGGATGCCCCAGGTGTCGAGGCTGGCATGCAAGAGCGAGAAGCGGCGAGAATCGTCCCGGTTAACGTCCGGTGCTTCGACGCCACCCAGCGCAACGGAGGCACCATACAAGTCCTGCAATGGGGTTCAAGCATTTTGTGTGGGCCCACATTGCCAAGTGTGGCTTACATTCTCATCTCTGCTGTTTTCCAGGCATCCTAGGTGGAAGGGAACACTGTTCTAGACCGAAAGTGCCCGGAAACGGCTACGACATAAGATTGGTAGGCAACTTGAGAATGGAAGCGGCTTTTTGAGATCCCACACGTGCAATGTTGCTGAAATGAAGCGAGGTTCTTGGAATGCATCATGATTTCGACTTTGGGCATGGGAAACAACAAGTTGGCCAAGGAAATCCCCGTTTTCGGCCGTTCCTTCCGCTTTCGAAGGCAATATAAAACCAGATCACGCATCGCCCACTCATGGGCAGGGGTAACAAGGTGCAGTGTTGCATGTGGAGTGAGTTGCTTGGAGTGGGTTGTAAGGATGCCCCAGGTGTGCAGGCTGGCATGCAAGAGCGAGAAGCGGCGAGAATCGTCCGGGTTAACGTCCGGTGCTTCGACGCCACCCAGCGCAACGGAGGCACCATACAAGTCCTGCAATGGGGTTCAAGCATTTTGTGTGGGCCCACATTGCCAAGTGTGGCTTACATTCTCATCTCTGCTGTTTTCCAGGCATCCTAGGTGGAAGGGAACACTGTTCTGGACCGAAAGTGCCCGGAAACGGCTACGACATAAGATTGGTAGGCAACTTGAGAATGGAAGCGGCTTTTTGAGATCCCACACGTGCAATGTTACTGAAATGAAGCGAGGTTCTTGGAATGCATCATGATTTCGACTTTTGGCATGGGAAACAACAAGTTGGCCAAGGAAATCCCCGTTTTCGGCCGTTCCTTCCGCTTTCGAATGCAATATAAAACCAGATCACGCATCGCCCACTCATGGGCAGGGGTAACAAGGTGCAGTGTTGCATGTGGAGTGAGTTGCTTGGAGTGGGTTGTAAGGATGCCCCAGGTGTCGAGGCTGGCATGCAAGAGCGAGAAGCGGCGAGAATCGTCCCGGTTAACGTCCGGTGCTTCGACGCCACCCAGCGCAACGGAGGCACCATACAAGTCCTGCAATGGGGTTCAAGCATTTTGTGTGGGCCCACATTGCCAAGTGTGGCTTACATTCTCATCTCTGCTGTTTTCCAGGCATCCTAGGTGGAAGGGAACACTGTTCTGGACCGAAAGTGCCCGGAAACGGCTACGACATAAGATTGGTAGGCAACATGAGAATGGAAGCGGCTTTTTGAGATCCCACACGTGGAATGTTGCTGAAATGAAGCGAGGTTCTTGGAATGCATCATGATTTCGACTTTGGGCATGGGAAACAACAAGTTGGCCAAGGAAATCCCTGTTTTCGGCCGTTCCTTCTGCTTTCGAAGGCAATATAAACCAGATCACGCATCGCCCACTCATGGGCAGGGGTAACAAGGTGCAGTGTTGCATGTGGAGTGAGTTGCTTGGAGTGGGTTGTAAGGATGCCCCAGGTGTCGAGGCTGGCATGCAAGAGCGAGAAGCGGCGAGAATCGTCCCGGTTAACGTCCGGTGCTTCGACGCCACCCAGCGCAACGGAGGCACCATACAAGTCCTGCAATGGGGTTCAAGCATTTTGTGTGGGTCCCACATTGCCAAGTGTGGCTTACATTCTCATCTCTGCTGTTTTCCAGGCATCCTAGGTGGAAGGGAACACTGTTCTGGACCGAAAGTGCCCGAAAACGGCTACGACATAAGATTGGTAGGCAACTTTAGAATGGAAGCGGCTTTTTGAGATCCCACACGTGGAATGTTGCTGAAATGAAGCGAGGTTCTTGGAATGCATCATGATTTCGGCTTTGGGCATGGGAAACAACAAGTTGGCCAAGGAAATCCCCGTTTTCGGTCGTTCCTTCCGCTTTCGAAGGCAATATAAAACCAGATCACGCATCACCCACTCATGGGCAGGGGTAACAAGGTGCAGTGTTGCATGTGGAGTGAGTTGCTTGGAGTGGGTTGTAAGGATGCCCCAGGTGTGCAGGCTGGCATGCAAGAGCGAGAAGCAGCGAGAATCGTCCGGGTTAACGTCCGGTGCTTCGACGCCACCCAGCGCAACGGAGGCACCATACAAGTCCTGCAATGGGGTTCAAGCATTTTGTGTGGGCCCACATTGCCAAGTGTGGCTTACATTCTCATCTCTGCTGTTTTCCAGGCATCCTAGGTGGAAGGGAACACTGTTCTGGACCGAAAGTGCCCGGAAACGGCTACGACATAAGATTGGTAGGCAACTTGAGAATGGAAGCGGCTTTTTGAGATCCCACACATGCAATGTTACTGAAATGAAGCGAGGTTCTTGGAATGCATCATGATTTCGACTTTTGGCATGGGAAACAACAAGTTGGCCAAGGAAATCCCCGTTTTCGGCCGTTCCTTCCGCTTTCGAAGGCAATATAAAACCAGATCACGCATCGCCCACTCATGGGCAGGGGTAACAAGGTGCAGTGTTGCATGTGGAGTGAGTTGCTTGGAGTGGGTTGTAAGGATGCCCCAGGTGTCGAGGCTGGCATGCAAGAGCGAGAAGCGGCGAGAATCGTCCCGGTTAACGTCCGGTGCTTTGACGCCACCCAGCGCAACGGAGGCACCATACAAGTCCTGCAATGGGGTTCAAGCATTTTGTGTGGGCCCACATTGCCAAGTGTGGCTTACATTCTCATCTCTGCTGTTTTCCAGGCATCCTAGGTGGAAGGGAACACTGTTCTGGACCGAAAGTGCCCGGAAACGGCTACGACATAAGATTGGTAGGCAACATGAGAATGGAAGCGGCTTTTTGAGATCCCACACGTGGAATGTTGCTGAAATGAAGCGAGGTTCTTGGAATGCATCATGATTTCGACTTTGGGCATGGGAAACAACAAGTTGGCCAAGGAAATCCCTGTTTTCGGCCGTTCCTTCTGCTTTCGAAGGCAATATAAACCAGATCACGCATCGCCCACTCATGGGCAGGGGTAACAAGGTGCAGTGTTGCATGTGGAGTGAGTTGCTTGGAGTGGGTTGTAAGGATGCCCCAGGTGTCGAGGCTGGCATGCAAGAGCGAGAAGCGGCGACAATCGTCCCGGTTAACGTCCGGTGCTTCGACGCCACCCAGCGCAACGGAGGCACCATACAAGTCCTGCAATGGGGTTCAAGCATTTTGTGTGGGCCCACATTGCCAAGTGTGGCTTACATTCTCATCTCTGCTGTTTTCCAGGCATCCTAGGTGGAAGGGAACACTGTTCTGGACCGAAAGTGCCCGGAAACGGCTACGACATAAGATTGGTAGGCAACTTGAGAATGGAAGCGGCTTTTTGAGATCCCACACGTGCAATGTTGCTCAAATGAAGCGAGGTTCTTGGAATGCATCATGATTTCGACTTTGGGCATGGGAAACAACAAGTTGGCCAAGGAAATCCCCGTTTTCGGCCGTTCCTTCCGCTTTCGAAGGCAATATAAAACCAGATCATGCATCGCCCACTCATGGGCAGGGGTAACAAGGTGCAGTGTTGCATGTGGAGTGAGTTGCTTGGAGTGGGTTGTAAGGATGCCCCAGGTGTCGAGGCTGGCATGCAAGAGCGAGAAGCGGCGAGAATCGTCCCGGTTAACGTCCGGTGCTTCGACGCCACCCAGCGCAACGGAGGCACCATACAAGTCCTGCAATGGGGTTCAAGCATTTTGTGTGGGCCCACATTGCCAAGTGTGGCTTACATTCTCATCTCTGCTGTTTTCCAGGCATCCTAGGTGTAAGGGGACACTGTTCTGGACCGAAAGTGCCCGGAAACGGCTACGACATAAGATTGGAAGGCAACTTGAGGATGGAAGCGGCTTTTTGAGATCCCACATGTGCAATGTTGCTGAAATGAAGCGAGGTTCTTGGAATGCATCATGATTTCGACTTTGGGCATGGGAAACAACAAGTTGGCCAAGGAAATCCCCGTTTTCGGCCGTTCCTTCCTCTTTCTAAGGCAATATAAAACCAGATCACGCATCGCCCACTCATGGGCAGGGGTAACAAGGTGCAGTGTTGCATGTGGAGTGAGTTGCTTGGAGTGGGTTGTAAGGATGCCCCAGGTGTCGAGGCTGGCATGCAAGAGCGAGAAGCGGCGAGAGTCGTCCCGGTTAACGTCCGGTGCTTCGACGCCACCCAGCGCAACGGCGGCACCATACAAGTCCTGCAATGGGGTTCAAGCATTTTGTGTGGGCCCACATTGCCAGGTGTGGCTTACATTCTCATCTCTGTTGTTTTCCAGGCATCCTAGGTGGAAGGGAACACTGTTCTGGACCGAAAGTGCCCGGAAACGGCTACGACACAAGATTGGTAGGCAACTTGAGAATGGAAGCGGCTTTTTGAGATCCCACACGTGCAATGTTGCTGAAATGAAGCGAGGTTCTTGGAATGCATCATGATTTCGACTTTGGGCATGGGTTGGAAGCGGCGCGGTTATTACAAGCGGGCAATGCGGCTGTTTACCAAAATAATTGGGAATGGAATACTTTTGTACCAACATTTCTAAAATTGAACACACCATTGGTCTGACAGCCATTAATTACAAAAAAAAAGTGCAAAACTTGTCTGGCTGCTCCATGGCGTGGAGTAGGACGAAGATCGTCAGTGGAGAAACAGAGGAGAAAGCAGGGGAGGGGAGGGGAGACGCTCGGTGGCACTTCAGATAGGAACCATAAAAATGGCAACTGCCCCGCGGAAATGTACCCACCATTTGTGGTAACAGACTTACAGGTGGGCCCAAGTATCATCTTCCTCTCGTATTGTCACGTCAAGTTCGCACTCCTCCTCTTTGTGTACCTACAGTTATTTGCTCCGAGAAAACCCTTATTCCGCAGTTCACCGACACCGTCGCCGCCGCCGCCGCCGCCGCCATCCATCTCTCGACCTCGCCGCCCCTCGATCAGCATCCCTCTCTGGGCCGCCGCATTCTCGCGACCGCCATCGTCGCCAGTCTCTTCATTGCGCTGTAGATTGACCCACGGCGCGTCGATTCACCACTGATCCATCGCGGGCGACACTCAGGTTAGAACTTCACCTCTTGTGGATGCATTGCAGAACGATTTAAATTCAAACACTCATTTTCTATAAGGTAACTAGTGTCCTACTTGTCTAGACAGGAAAGAAATGTGAAATCTTGTGCTACATATAGATGGTAGCACGTATTTATGTTCGATGTCATTCATGATTGATTTGTCTTTTACACGTTTATGACTAAATCAAATGGTACTTACATGCATCTGATTGAGATGTTGCACTATACCTTCATGTTAGTTTTGATAGTTCCAGGTGCCCAATTGATGCTGGTAGCTGTTGTTGTGTGTGTGCCTTTTTCTAGGTAGGTAATTAGTGATGTTGAAAGTAAGACCTCTGGTACTCACACTGGCATATCTAGGACCAGTACCTACTTTTAGTAATTTCCCTTTTTACTATTCACAAGTACAGTTGACTTTACCCCTTTTTAGGTTCACTAGCTATTTTTAGTAATTTCCATTTTTAATCTTCAGCAGGACAATAGATGTGAGCCATTTTTAGGACCAGTAGCTATTTCAATTAATTTGCTAAAGCAGTACAATTGATTGTCGGCACACCATTTCCTTGACATACTAGTAGATTTTCTTTTCTAAAGTTCCGTACTTCCATGAAATTCTTGAATGCATGTCAAATTTAAATTGCACCTGTGTATGAATGTCTCTGAACCATGATGCTGCTAGACTGCATTTAGTCCTAAATTTGTAGTGAACCTTCATGTTTCTTAACCTCTGCTGTTTTGGCACGTCTGCTAAATGTAACTGAAGTCATACTTTTTAGTACGATCTACAGGCGGGTTTGCATACGATGGACTACGAGTTCCTCGCTTACGTAGATGATGCTTCATCGGACAAACAGGTATTGTACTCATTTTACTTGTCATTTTAGTCAGATAGGTGGAATGATGTTCATGGTTTGCTCTATCCTCTGCTGCAGTCATTGCCTAAGAAGTTCGCAGAGTTGCTAGGGGACCATAAACCCCGTGCACTGAAGCTGCTTGAGGTCGGCCATCGGCGTAGCACCACGTGGGACGTTGATGTGTGGTTCGACAGCACTGGCCGCATGTTCCTCAAGCGCGGCTGGGAGTGTTTCACCCGGACCTACAAACTGCAGAGAGGCTTTATTCTGATCTGCAATTACGACGGCCGCAATGTCATCACAGTAAAGATGTTCGACCTAAGCAGTTGCCGCTTGAAATACAACGCGGCATTCAGTACGTGGACTGTATCACCAAAATGTTAATTCCCGATTATATATGTAGCCGGAAATTGATTTGCATTTCTATTATATGATGAACAGAGAGATCTG
Organism: Alopecurus myosuroides; assembly: GCA_028641055.1. NCBI lineage: Eukaryota > Viridiplantae > Streptophyta > Magnoliopsida > Poales > Poaceae > Alopecurus > Alopecurus myosuroides. The sequence goes on from CM054060.1 coordinate 97,192,082, forward strand.
TTAAGATGGAGTTGGCAGACTTTGAGTTCAACTCCCTCGTAGTAGACGCTACATCGGACAAACTGGTACGCTTCATCGACCCACACCACCACTTCAGTTATTTAGTCTGACATAGTGTCTGAGCTATGATCCTGTAGCTAGTTAAATTTGTGAATCAAATTAAGGTCTAGTAGACGGGTTGTAGTAGCTCAATTGCTCTACGTGAATATGTTCACTCGATATGGTACATTTCAGCTCCCACTGAAAGTTCATCTTTTTGAATTAATGTGGCAAACACCCTCATTGCTCAACTAAGATTTAGTATAACTGATTACTAGGTACTACTTGTTTACATTTTTATAGTACTCATCCATCATCAAACAGTAAACTTATTTCTAGTAAGCACTCTTTTCTATCTATTTAACTTTCATATTGCTGCAGGTGCTGCCTAAGAAGTTTGTGGAGTTGCTGAAGGGCCGTGAACCACGTGAACTTAAGCTGCGTGAGGCGGACGATCCGAGTAGCAAGAACTGGAACATGGATGTGCTTTTCGATGAAGCTGGCCGCATTTTCCTCGGGCACGGCTGGGACCAGTTCGCCCAATATTACTTCCTGCAGCGCGGCATGTTCCTCCTCTTCAGTTACGACGGCGACGCCTTGCTCACCGTCAAGGTGTTCAAGTTCGACATGTGCCGCAGGCACTACTTGTACGACCACGACGCTACTACAAGCAATGAAACTGACCTAGATCCCAGGACAGATGAGGAGTCCACGGATGAGGAGTCCACGGATCAGCAGTCCATCGATGAGGATGACCCATTCGACTCTTCCATCATCTTCTCCCAGAGAGCTGATCTTGATGACGATGAGAAGGACCACGTTCGTGAGCTTCTAATCACAATAGATGAGTACATTGGAGTGCCATACGTGACTCGTTTGACGTGGACAAGTGTGGCCAGATATGAGATGGTACGTAAGGTGCCAATGCTATTTATGTTTTTCAACACAATTTATGCTTACAACGTGTGCCTTACTATGACCTACTTCTTTTTGTATGTCATCCACACGCTCGAAATCCAGAAACTACCTCAGTCCATAGCGGACAGTGCTGACATTCCGTCTTCAGGCCATGCTGGGCTATGCCTCGGATCATCAGAGGCGTTCACCACCGTTCCATACAACACGGACAGGGACGGCCGCATTATGTTTGGCAGGAATGCATGGCAGGAATTCCTTGAAGGCAAGCATTTATATGAAAAGCAAGCTATTCTCATTACACTTAGGAGCACCCGTAACCGCCACTTGGACGTGAAGATCGTGATGCGGGCGGTGTCGCCCTGGTTGTAGTACGTAGTCTGCCAACTTGGACATTCTCATCGGATCATGAACGTATGGATGTATGTAATTATCGTACTGCCATCAGCGATGTGCTTCAGTAGTTTGATCACCCAAACCTTCATCTGCAGTGAAGATTGCTTGTCCTGTTTATATTTTCAGTGGCAATTTCAAGTTTGCAGAAATAAACAAGGCGGCGGCAGCTAATAAGTTGCATGAAATAATTGTTCAGTGACATTACATGACTCATGCGAGACTTACACATGTTTTCAATCCTACGTTGTAAGCGCTAGGGAATAAATCCGATTAGTTTTCCCTCGATAGTTAAGAGCCTGACGCCTTGAAACTCAATGCAAAATATGCCTTCTAGGCAGCCTGCGATTGCATGCATTGTTTAACTGCTCTATTAGCGCCTATATTGTCGACAAGGCGTTGTGGTTGCTCGAATACGATGTCCCACCAAAAAAAATTAAATCCTCCCGCTAAAACTCCAAGTGTAGCGAAATTTGTGTTCCCACCAAAAAATAAAAGCAGTCACTTTAAATTTCCCGCTAAAGTGTATGTAGAAGTGCACGATGCCCCTCCTGTTTTGCCATAGCATAATCTACGGGCCACCTCTTTCGCCATTGCAGATTAGATCTCATCTCACCCTCATCACGTTCAGAGCTCTACACATGTCGATGTCGCGATCGGACTCCATGGAACGCGAATCCTCTCAGGTTTTCCTGTCTAATCTGCTTCTCGTCCATCTCCGTGATCTCGCCGTCTCTTATATGGTCTCGATATAGGTTGTTATTCTCTGTTCTTCCTCTGGTTGAAGCGTTAATCCGTGTATGAAGACCTAGTCGATCATATGTGTATCTGGTTTTCTATGTGAATAATGCCATGTAACTATTTTTTCTATTTTAGATCTGCTAACTCACTGATTATTTGGGTTCTCATTTTTTCCTTCTATCTAATTGTAGACGACCGAACCCATTTGGAAAGTTAGACTTTTCTATGAGGACGGTGATAAAAACAAAAAAGTTGTGGAAGCAGCCATGGAACCGGAGGAAATCTGCTATATGGAATTCATCAATTTGATTGAAAACGTTGGCTTCAGTGGCGCGCGTGATTACCTGTACTGCAGGCTAAATAATGGCCCTGGCAAAGGAAAACTTGTTCCAATAGACCATGGTAGTGATTTGGAGCAATCGAAATGCATACACTCTAATGATAAGAAGATCTCCCTGTGTGTGTTTAGGGAGAAGGCCACGGCGGTTGATATTGCAACAATAAAGTCTCTTCTTGATGATGCAACTGGATCCACCAGAAAAAAGCGACAGATCACTATCACAGGTTATACTTTCATGCCAAATCTCCAACTCGCAACTCCTTCAATACAGACTTTAATAAATATTTTCCCCGGTAACTATTTTATGCATTCCTTACCTAATCCACAATTTTGATAAACATGCAGTTAGGGATGCAACCGAAGAGGAACAAGCTTCAAACGAAGAAGAAGATACCGATTACTCCTTTGGGAATGGTACACAAGTTCATTAATTCTTAATCAGCTTTCTGAATTATGCACAATGCTAATGCTTTGTCCATTTATTGTTAACATTTTCAGTAATAAAGAAAGGATCTGTCTGCATGACAAGGGTTGAAAGTATACTACAATATAAAAAAAGTCAGGGAAAACATAGACGTGGTAATTTATTATTGACATTTAAGCTCTGTCTAATATTTGTTTTAATGCATAAAATCTACGATTGCTGATTCAATACAAATGTTAACCCTGAAACAGGAACTGAACCTAACACTGATGTGTCTGAAACTGACATGTGTTCCGTTGATGATTGGCCTTCCCATGCACGCTGCTATCGCCCGAAGCTACAACTACAAGAAGGTACTAGCTTTTTTTTTTACCGCTGTGTCCTAATTTCTTTCAATCAACTACAAAATAAATTGTTTCTTTGTGTGTGTTTTGGGATGTAGGTGATGACATACCGAAGAAGAAAGGGCGAGGTGTAGTGAAAGGTTTGAAAGCCAATAAGAAGCGTCATGCCAATGGAGCTGCAAAGCTAGGTGTTGATTTCTCTGAAACATTGGGTGGTCCAGTAGGAATGAACAACCGTTCATTCAAGGATGACGTGGTAATCACAATGAAAAGAAGGTTACCAATTATTGGAGTGAGGAGGTGGTCAGACATTCACCCTAACATCCATCGCATGATCGTCACAGATATGTTGGTGAGTACAACCTTTCTCACATGTGTTGTCTGCTTTTTTCGTCCATAATTAATGTACTACTACTAAACTAAGTCTATCTGTTTGTTCTACGCATTACAGGACAGATACGATATGCCAGATACAGACGAAACACACGGAAAAATTCTTAAAATTGCAATAGAACGCTACAGAGGCTGGCGAGGAAACCTAAGCAGCACTTACAAGGCATACAAAACAGATGATGCCAGAAGGGCAGTTGTCCCAGAAGATTTACAAAAAGAAGAGTGGGAATGGTTGATCGAGTACTTTGGCACTGATCCGAAATTCCTGGTTATTTCTATACCACCTGTTTGTGAATTTTGTACTATCATCAAATGGCTTGTCTGACAAGTTTTTTTTTATAATTGAATGAGCAGGAACTCAGCCAAAAGAACAAGGAAAACCGTACGCAGATGAAGACAAAACACAGAGTAGGATCAAAATCCTACTCTCAACTCAGTTTTGAGAATGTATGGGCCTACTCACTATGCATGCGTCGGTGTTCACTTTGCTTTAATGTTTATAGTATCTAATTGTTGCACTACTTGCAGAGGGATTCGGAAACTGGAGAAGAGCCAGACTGTGTTGCTCTCTGGAGACTGACCCACACAAAGAATGAAACATGGACTACAGAAGAGTCCAAGGATGTTTACGTGAGTTAACTGACTTAGAAGCTACTCTAAACATATTTACTGTTCTCCATCTTGGATGTTTCTTCATCTGATTTGAGATTTTTTTTCGTAATCAGGAAACAGCATGTAAAGAGATTGAAAACAGATTAAAGGAAACTGGTGTTCCATTGTCAGCTGAACAAAGAATCAATATTTTCCAGAAAGCATATAAATCTACCGTTCAATGCAAGTCATCGCAGCCTCGTGGGTTCGAATACATGGCCCAGGTGCAAACTAGTTCTCAGCGGTCTAAGTTGCTGTTAGAGGAGCAAGCTCGGGCTACGGCAGAGACCCAAAAAGTTAACTCCCAGCTCACCACGAAGGTCACTACTTTAGAACAGAAGTTACTAGATGAACGTGCAAGCATGGAAGAGAAGATTAATGTAGAGCGGGCTGAGAGAGAAAATCTTGAGAAGAGATTAATGGAAGAGCTTGCTCAAAGGGAACAACTAATGGAGTCGGAGAGAAACTCAAGAAAAAAATTTGAAAATAACTTGGTTGCACAGTTTAACTCACGGTTCCAGGCAAAGTTTGACGAGCTCTCCGCACAGATGGAAAAGCAGAAGACGACTACACCTCAGGTGATGATAGTCATACAATTGCAAACTAGTAAGATTTAGTTGTTTACTTACGTTGCTAACAGTGCATTTTGTTTTTGCAGACGTCTAAGAAGTCGAACCAGCAACCATCACTTACCAACAGTCCTGCTAAGAAAATAGTTCCTCCGCACAGCACAATACAGAAAAGTCGAATGTATAAAGCACTTGTAAGTCACAATCTTGTACAGTTTGGTACTAGTACATTCTGTTTTTGCTTCACCCACACTATAGCGTTGCTGCACCCACCCTATACTTGCTGCAGTTTATGTTTCACTATGGGTTGTGGCTTTGTTGAGTTACAACAACTGTTTTTGCTTCATCCACACACTATAGTCTGCTGGTTCTTATGTTTCAGCATGTGTTATTGCTGACTAGACTCACACCTTTTTTTTACAATTGATTGCAGGACGGCAATCAAACTTCTGATGGAAACAAATAGCTGCACTGGATATTTCAGTTTGATTTGATCTTGATTTGATCCATGTTGTACGAGAATTTCATTTGTATATATTAAAAATAGCTATGAGAACTATTATTTTGTGTAAATAAACATATTTTACGTACCGTTTTGAACATTTTAATTCAATGCCCGTATTATTTGTTTCCTTATTTTTATTTTTTTTCTATAACGTGGCAATAGGTAGTTTACCACGATAATTGTAGTGTTGCGTGAAGCCTCAGTCGCCACAACAAAGTGTTTTGTTGAAATAGACTGTCACCACCATGAGGGAGACATCGTCGCAATATTTTTTCACCACCAAACTAACTTTGTTGCGATAGTTCATTCACGCCACCAAACTATGTTCGTTGCAATAGAGAATTCCCATACTTCTCGCGACGAAACTAAAGTTTGTAGAAGTAGAAAGGCGCAACGAATAGTTGAAGTTGCCGCAGTTGTTTCTAGCTACTAAAATTTGTACGTTGAGAATAGTACATGTCGCCACGAAAATAAAATTTGTCGAAATACAATGACGCCACGAAAAGTTGTTATTGTCGCAGTTGTTTCTAGCAACATAAAATGTGGATGTTGCGAATACTACATCTCATCACGAAACTAAAATTTGTAGAAATAGAAAGGCGCAACGAATAGTTGAAGTTGTCGCAGTTGTTTCTAGCTACTAAAATTTGTACGTTGCGAATTGTACATGTAGCCACGAAAATAAAATTTGTCGAAATACAATGGCGCCACGAAAAGTTCTTATTGTCGCAGTTGCTTCTAGCAACATAAAATGTGGATGTTGCGAATACTACATCTCGCCACGAAACTAAAATTTGTAGAAATTGAATGGCGCCACGAATAGTTGAAATTGTCGCGATTGCTTATGGCTACTAATATGAAGGCCGTAGCGATTACTATTTCAAAATCATCTTACCACGATTGATTGTGTGTGGCAAAACGTTGTTCCCACGCATATAATGTTTGTTGCCATAGTTTTTTGCCACACAATTGGACGTGGCAAATAAACTCGACTTTGCAACGAAAGAACAAGCGCAACGGAACACTCGCCGTTGCCACATTGGTCACTCGCCACGTTTGGGTATTTGTTGCACTAGAGGTGTACCAACGAAATACGTACGTTGCGTTATGTGCGAGACGCGACGGAAAAGTGTGTGGCAATTGGCCTAGGAAATGGTTGCAACTGGATTCTTTTTTAGCGACGAATCTAAGTGCGCGGAGACAGGCTTCTACCACGGAGGTTTTCGCAACGCCTCCCAACGAAACCAATTTCGGTGCAACAAAACCCTATTGCGACGATAAGTCACTTTTTACAACGACTATTTTCGTTGCAATAGACCGATTCCGTTGTAGTGTATTTTTAGATGGATCACGATCTACCCCTTTCTTGGCGCCCTCCGGATTAGTTTTCGGAGGAGTAGATTCGATTACCTCCAGTCCTTTGGCTTTGAGGAGTTGTGCCAAGAGTTGACGCAACTCATCAAATTTGGTGTCTATGGATGAGGTCAATGAAGTTCTCAAATCATTGAGATCATCCATGGTCACCTTGACCACAGACGTTTCGGTATCCAAATCGTCTCCCATACCAAAACTCTTAGGCGGTTAAGCCCGATAGAAGAGTCGAGGCTCTCATACCAATTGAAAGTAAAGTATGGGCACCTAGAGGGGGGTGAATAGGTTCTACAACCAATTTTAATTTTTCTTTTGATTTAGGCTTGACACAAAGGTAAATTCTCTAGATAATGCAACTATGGTGAATTTACCTATATGACAAGGATAATGATAAACACAATGCAAGCGATAAGTAAAAGGAGTGAGGGAACGAGATAACCAAAGTGAAGCACACAGAGACACGATGTATTCCCGAGTTCCTCCTTGTTAGGGGAGTACGTCTCGTTGGAGGGGTGTGAGCTTGCCACGAAGGCCTACTCAACGCCACAAAGGCCTCACCCTATTCTCCGATGAACTCCGCCACAAAGGCCTAGTTCACCTTCCACTATTGAACCCCTTTGGGGCGGGGATCGAGTCCTTTGCAAACAACTTGGGGCACACACCCACAACCAAATTGGGGGCTCCCAACTCTTCTTGAATCACCAACAAGAACAAGATGCCTAGGTTCTCCACAAGAGGAAACCCTAGGCTAGATCCATCTAGCTAGAGAGGGGGAAATGAAGAACGAGTCCGTGAAGATGTTGATCCGGGTCTTCTCCTTCAGTCCTCCAAGTCTCAACGAGTTTGGGTGGAGGGATTGGGAGAGATCTAGCTTTTGGAGGCTCAATAAATTCTTGTCTTAAATGTTGGAACGAGCAACCCCTTGGGAAAGAAGGGGATGGGGTATTTATAGCCCCATCCCAAAACTAGCCGTTTTGACCCTTTTCGTGCCTGGCGGTACTACCGCTGGAGCCAGCGGTACTACCGCTACCTGTGTATCCGGGCATTACTAGAGAGCCCCAGACGTTGGGCGCAGGCTGTACTGCCACTGAAGTACCGTGGTACTCCAGCACGGTACTACCGCGAGTGTGCCATGGTACTACCGTTGGCCACCCACTTTGAATAAATTCGAAGTGGCTGGCGGTAGTACCGAGGCACTAACGCTCTAGTACCATGGGATACAGTGGGAAAAATCCTAGACAGCGGTAGAACGGCCGGTATTGGGGGCGGTACTACCGCTTCCTGTAGGGAGCGGTACTACCGCCAGCCAGTAGCGGTAGTACTGCTGAGCAAGGTTTTGCTCAAAACTGAACGGGGTGCAGCGGTACTACCAAACCACTACTGCCTCAGTACCGTGTAAAACAGAGAGCATTTCTATTCTAGCGGTACTACCGCTTCCTTTGTGGAGCGGTACTACCGCTGCCATGCCCGGTACTACCGCTAGACCAAGTCAGTTTTGGTGGCAATGTCTTGGAAATCTCTTCACCTTTTTGGCGTCTATATGATATTACCTGATATACTTGACGCACTCTTAGTATCTTAGTTGTGTTGTTATCAAATCCAAAACCTAAAAGAGATCAAAGATGCAAATGCACTTTCAACATGGGCTAAGGGTATCCAAGGAGATTGGGGTTCAGTGTATCGTCTGTTACGGCGACTCAGACTTGGTGGTTCAACAAGTTTCTGGCAATTGGGATGCCCTGGATGCCAATATGGCGTCCTACTGGTTTTTGGTGCAAACTATGACTGGATTCTTTGATGGGTGTGAGTTTCATCACATACACCGGGCTGAGAATGATGCAGATGATACTCTGTCCAAATTGGGGTCATCTCGACAGTTTATCCCGCCTGGGATTGCCTTGGAGCATTTGAGAAATCCATCTATCAAGCCATCTCCCAACTCGGAATCCATCTTCATTCCATCGCTGCCAGGATCATAAGCTGTTCCCATGGAGATTGATTGGGAAGCAGCAAAAGAGAACCCGAGGACTGCCGTCTTCAACCCGGGGACTGGCACCTACAACCCGGGGACTGCTCCTCCCGACTCGGGGACTGTCGCATTCATCGAGGGGGTCTTTTCAGAGTACTCGGGGACTCGGGGAATCGTCCTCAACCCGGAGCAAGTAATGGTGGCGGATCCAATGGAGGTAGATGAACCTGTTGTCACGACCCCGGACCCAGAGATATACTTACTGTTATGTGCTCCTAGCCATGGACTCACAAGGGCTTCAGGGTTACCGGCCCCGGCCGCAACAAACAACGGCATGCAGACTGGATTCATCGGCACGTAGTCTGGATCCCCAGTCTACTACTCCTTGTATCCATGCTAGTCATAACCAACTATGCATATCAAAGCGTCCACGAATCGAATGAAACTGAAGGAAACAGGACCAAAGCTCTACACAGATGCTATGTATCCAGAAAGTGCAACAACAATCGAGGGTTACTGGGGTTACCTCGCCCCAGGCCGATCACATCGACAGGTGGGCTCGGACAGGGATCATCGGCTCCACAACCCCTCGACTGCGACAACTATGCAGGCATAGCTAAAATTGTATAACAATGAGCTCGAAACCAACAACCGATCAAAGCAACACTCTAGACATGGAAGCTGCATTAAGCAGGTGTTACTAGAGTATAGCTTACAAGCAGAGTTCACACGACCCAACATTACATCAGACAACGGAAGGCAAATTATGTTGCTAATCAACAAGAACCAAAAAGTCCTAAGAGGCCGCAACATAAGGCGACGTCCCAACCCATAGATTCCAGGCTGCTACCTGGGAACCCCAAACTACTCGTCGATGTCCATGTTGAACCACCACTGAAGTGACGAACTCCACCTGAACCAAATTAAGCAAACCTGAGTACGGGAGGTACTCAACAAGACTTAATTATCCTATTATATATCTGCTATCTTAAGAAAGGGTTTTATGAAGGCTTTTTTTTGCGTAAATCAAGATTTGTTTTCCAAATCGAGGAGGAATAGAACGTCTCATGGAGTATTTTGAAAACAGATGAGAAACTCACTACTGTAATCATCTTATTTTGATTCCACCAACATAATTTCCCAGCATCTCACATGCTACAAAGATCACCCCTCCCGGCATCTCCTGGGAGGCACCCTTCATTTATTGCCTCCATGCTTTGTCAACATCTTTTACGTCACGTTCAAGTTATATATGACCTCGTGGCATTCACCAAGTCGTCCTTAACCGTGGACACGGCTTTCCAAAAGATTTATCCCTCCAGGGTGGTACACTTTACCCACATGTACCATCCGACTCTTAACGCCACATGTACGCTCGTCCATGGAGCGCGGCATAGGGTGGTTGGCCACGACCTTTACCTTGTCGAGCCCTATCCATGAGTCAACCCAAACAGGGCCACCCCGTCAACAGGGAGTTGGCCACTTCCTGACGGCACCTGTTGTGTGAGTCGGGAACAAGATCCGTGTACGTCCATCACTTGTCCCGTTCACGCCCTAAACACCTCCAAAAGGTTTTTGACACACACGCAGATGGAAATCCCAAACTACGTGACTCACGGATAGAACCAAACAAGTTAGTTAGTCGAGCGCGGTCTATTAGGCCCCGCGTGTGGTTGCACGCTCAGTCTTGGTTTCCACGGCGAGACCTTACTCCTAGGGGTGGCAAGTACAGGACAAAGAACCACTTTCCAAGTGGCCTCCCGTCCAAGCCTTAGTCAAGTTAACCACACAGTGCTCATCTCACCACGTCATCATAGCATACTAGGTTATCGCAGCTCCGATTCATCAACCGGATGGAGCAGAGGTAAACAACATATAAGACTAAGCGAAGCATATATGAGGCTTTGGCGATGCGCACAAGCAAATCTATGGCGGCTAGGAGCAGTGGATCAGGATAGTGAGGCAATGCAGTATGTAGGTGAACTATATCTACTAACATCAAATACTTTGGAATCGAATGCACAGTACGAGAATCAAATGTTGTTCGAAAACATATATGAGCAGATAAGAGGTTATGCTTTCCTTGGTTATAAGAAAACCAGATAAAGATCTTCTGGAATAAGTGCTTGACTTGTCGGTTAGGATCAAGTATTCGTCATTTGGAGTTGATGGCCTTCACTTCGAAGTCACATTCTACCGAGGGGGAAAACAACACCGAAACAAAGAAGAACAATCAACCATGACATCGATGCAATGCGCAACATGTATGCATGAGCAAATTAATGCACTGAAATAAAGACCTAAACATGAGCGTTGGGTTGCTAGGGTTCGTATGTCAGTTATGCCATTTTACTGGAATTTGCCCGAAATAGACCCCGGAGGGGCAATTCGGACGATTCTGAAAGTGAGTACAATTTTAGTTGCTCAAATGGGTTTAAACACATCATAACTAGGTTGAATTTGTCATTTTGAGCAATTTGGTATATAACTTTTAATTTTCTAATTTTAGTGAATAAAAACTTATTTTTCTATTTTTAAATGAATTAAACAGCATTAAATAATGTTCAAAAAACAACTTTTGCAAACATATATGAAAATGACATATTTGGGTAGATTACATTTTTATGAACATTTTAGTACCTCACTTTTATTTTTCTGAATTATAAACCATTTTATTCATATTCTGAAATTTCCTGAATTTCCTAAAAAGGGAATTTATGACATCATCATGACGCAGACATGACGTCATCTGGCTCTGTTCTTCACAGAAGCCTTCAAATTCGACGAAAACCGCACGGGTTTTCAAAATTAAACTCGCTCACGAGCTAGAGGAGACCGAGTGAAATCGAGGGGTGCCAACCGGTGACCATTTGGTCGCCGGAGTGGCCGGCGGCGAGCAGGAGCGACGTCGGCCGGCGGTGGCTCACGGCGAGATGGAAAAGTAGAGGGGGAGGGGATAAACGGATGGCACAGGGAGGCTCACCACGATGCGGTGAAGAGGATGGCAGGGTCGGGAGGGCGAGGGGGCGCCAGATGGCGGCGAATCGGCCGCGGCGGCCGTCGGCCGGAATTGAGGAAGACGAGGTCGGGGCGGCGTCTCCAGGCCGTCCGTGTTCGATTCACTAGAGGGAGAGGTAGAGGGGGACACCACGGTGAGGAAGGAGGGCTCGAGGGTGCTTGGGAGTGGCCGGAACGGCGACGATGACCGGCGGTAGAGGGAGCTAGGGTTCGGGTTCCTTTCGGCGTGCTCAGTACAGAGAGGAAGAGAGCGAGCGAGAGGGGAGGGAGAAGGTGGGATGCGGACGTCTCCTCGCCTATCCTCTCGAGCAGAGCCACAAGCAGGAGGTGGCACACGGTGATGGAAGCTTGCCCACACAGCTACTGCTTTGTGTCCCAAGGTAGAAGAAAGCAAAAATAAAAGGAGAAATGCGAAAAACCCCTGGACTTTGGAGAAATTACAAAAGAACCCCTTTCTATTTAAAAACAGAACAAAAATCACTGTTTTGAGGCCTTTTTGTGAACAGTAATTTTAGCAAAAATACTTTTTGGAAAGCTTATAAAATTTCCAACAAAACCATGTTTTGCTTTGGTGTATTTGAAATAGTTTTCAATACAGCATTTTGGAAACCAAAATAAGTACCGTTTGTGGGATTTTTCTCAAACCATTTAAAAACACCATTTAAATTGGTTAAAACATGATTAAATTTTTGTTTCCATGCATGTATGAGATGAACACAACACCACACACCCAATGTAGCAAAATTGGGATGTTACACCTGTGTTCCCTGTTCAGCCCACGCCGGGTTGGGCTGTGCCGATCTTGTCTTTCCTGATGGATGGCACTCTACCAAGCAACGCGGTCACAACCCGGCAGATACAGAGAAGATCCAAGGGCTACACTATCATCAACAAGGAGCTACACAGAAGGAGCCCTACTGGAGTGCAACAACGCTGCGTTGAGCCAGAGGAAGGAGAAGAGATCCTCATAGAGATACACCAAGGAGAATGTAGGCACCATGCCTCTTCTCGGGCACTGGTCAACAGAGCTTTTTGGCATGGATTCTTTTGGCTCACTGCCTTGCGACAAGCAAAATATATAGTGGGAAAGTTCAACGGGTGCCAGAGATTTGCAAGCAAGATTCATATGCTAGCGTCCGAGCTGAAGACCATTCCTATTACTTGGCCATTTGCTGTCTGGTGTTTGGACATGGTAGGCCCTTTCAAACCAGCTAGAGGCAACATGACTCACATCCTGGTCATTGTTGATAAATTCACCAAGTGGATTGAGGTCAAGCCTATTCGGAAGTGTGATGGAGTCACAACTATGAGCTTCCTGAAGGATGTCATTCGGAGATACGGCTACCCGCACAGCATCATCACTGATAATGGCACTAATTTTGCAAGATTCTGCAAGGAGAAGCGAATCCGACTAGATGTTGAATCAGTTGCACATCCGGCCTCCAATGGGCAAGTTGAAAGAGCAAATGGCATGGTCCTATCCGGGATAAAGCCAAGGCTAATTGAGCCATTACAGCGAACCCCTGGCTGTTGGCTGGACGAGTTGTTGGCGGTGTTGTGGAGTCTAAGGACTACCCCTAACCGATCAACCGGATACACACCATTCTTCCTGGTATATGGAGCCGAGGCTGTGTTGCCCACTGACCTAGAGCATGACTCACCCAGAGTAACACTCTACAATGAAAAGGATGCAAGAGAAGCCCGAGAAAATTATGTTGACCTACTAGAAGAAGCAAGAGAGTTAACTCTGTCACGTTCAGCCATATATCAGCAGAGTCTGAGGTGTTATCATAGTCGGAAAGTAAACCCAAGGGTTTTCCGAGAAGGAGATATGGTACTTAGGCTCGTGCAGCGCATGTAATCTACCACTTTCAAGTCTGGTATAAATTTCTTTAGCCATATCCCATGCCCCGTGGCCTCATAACATGCTATAAATTCTGCATACATCGTGGATGATGCAACTATTGACTGTTTGGAGCTTCTCCACGAAATAGCTCCTCCTGCGAGAGTAAACACGTATCCTGACGTGGATTTTCTATCATCTTTGTCTCCCGCAAAATCAGCATCTGAATACCCTCTTATCACTAGGGATTCAGACCTTCTGTATGTTAGCATGAGGTCCTTGGTCCTTGCGCATAACGCAATGCTTTCTTTACCATTTTCCAGTGCTCTGTGCATGGATTCTCTTGATATCTACCGAGTACCCCGGTGATAAAAGCTAAGTCAGGGCGAGTGCACACTTGTGCATACTGTAAGCTTCCAACAGCCGAAGCATATGGTACTGATTTCATTTGATTGATCTCATATTGATTCTTAGGACATTGGAATTTCCCAAAACTATCGCCCTTGACTATAGGAGCAGGTGTGGCAGAACTCGCATGCATATTATACTTTTTGAGAACTTTCTCAAAATATGCCTTCTGTGATAGTCCTAAGACTCCATTCGATCTATCTCGGTGAATCTCTATGCCCAAAACATATGAGGCTTCACCAAGATCCTTCATATCAACGTTCGAGGATAAGAACTTCTTTGTTTCTCGTAGAAGACTGACATCACTGCTAGCAAGCAAGATATCATCCACATACAAGATTAGGAAAATGTATTTCCCACTTTTGAAATTTGCATAAATGCAGTTATCCTCAACATTTCTTTAAATCCAAAACTCTTTATTGTATCATTAAATTTTAGATACCACTGTCTAGAAGCCTGCTTTAATCCATAGATGGATTTCTTGAGACGACATCCTTTATCTTCCTTGCCTTCAATGATAAACCCCTTGGGTTGTTTCATGTAGACTTTTTCTTTTAGATATCCATTCAAAATTGTCGTCTTTACATCCATTTGATGTAGCTCTAAGTCAAAATGTGCAACTAGTGCCATTATGATTCTGAAGGAATCCTTACATTAGACCGGAGAAAATGTCTCATTGTAATCTACCCCTTATCTTTGTGTAAAGCCTTTTGCCACAAGACGTGCTTTATACTTTTCTACATTCCCATTAGAGTCATACTTTATTTTGTAGACCCATTTACAGCCTACTGTTTTGGCTCCTTTAGGAATATCCTCTAAATCCCAAACATCGTTGGGACTCATTGATTTATTTCGTCTTCCATAGCCTCCACCCATCTAGATGAGTGACGGCTTCTCATGGCTTCTTCATATGAGGTGGGATCACCTTCCTTATGAGCCGTTTCTGTGTTATAAACTTTATAATCACTAGAAATAGCTGACTTTTACGTCTCGTGGACCTTCTAAGGCCTTCATTTTCTTGCTCATGTCGTGCCTCAACTTCTGGCACATCCTCTTGAGAAGACTGCTGATCCTCCCTTTCATGGTCAACTTCGGGTTCAGTAGGCTCCTGACGAGCAGGTTCTGAATCTTCACCTCTAGTTGTCATGGTTGGAGTTACAACAGGTGCTTGCACCTCAACCTCAGGGGTTGACGATGCAGGTACAACAAGTAGCGAGAAAAACGGCTCTTGAATCATCGGATTAGGTGCACACACCCTCTTCTCCTCAAGATCAATTTTCTGAGTTACCATGCTCCCCCTTATCATTTCGTCCTCTAAGAAGACCGCATGTCTCGTTTCTACAAACTTTGTGTATCTGTCTAGACAGTAGAAACGATAACCTTTTGATCTATCAGGATAGCCAATGAAATGGCAACTCACAGTTTTGGTATCTAACTTTGCAATGTTTGGATTAAACACTTTTGCCTCAGCTGGGCTCCCCCACACCCTGAGGTGTTGTAGGGATGGAACTTTTCCTGTCCACAGCTCGTACGGTGTTTGGGGCACCGACTTGCTTGGTACTCTGTTGAGAATGTGAATGGCGGTTTTAAGTGCCTCCATCCGTAATCCCAATGGCAAAGTGGAATAACTCATCGTACTGTGTACCATATCCATAAGAGTACGGTTACGCCTTTCAGCTACCCCATTTTGCTGAGGTTTGCCCGGCATTGAATACTGGGCTACTATGCCATTCTCCTGTAAGAACCTTGCAAAAGGTCCAGGGACTTGGCCATATGGAGTGTGTCTGCCGTAGTACTCCCCCCCCCCACGGTAAGATCTCACTATCTTTATTCTTTTATCATGTTGATTTTCAACTTCAGCCTTGAATATCTTAAATTTATCCAACGCTTCAGATCTTTCTTTAATTGGATATATGTATCCATATCGGGAGTAATCATCTCTGAACGTTATAAACGAGTCATAACCATCCACACTTTTCACAGGAAATGGTCCACAAATATCGGTGTGAATAATTTCCAGTGTTGCTGTACTTCGGTTTGCACCCTTTTTAATTTTCTTTACATATTTTCCTTTAATGAAATCTATGCATTGCTCTGTTTCTGAGAACTCTAGCGGAGGAAGAATATCATTTTTGATTAGTCTTTCTATTCTCCCCCCTCGAAATATGGCCCAAGCGACAGTGCCATAATTTCGATGAGTCATGAGTTCTCTTTCTTTTCTTTTGTTCGTTATTCGACCCAGAAACATGCTCATTCACTTTAGACACAGAATAAAGTTTTTCACGCAAAGATAATAAATAAAGCTCATTGTGGAGGTAAGCAACCCCCACATGAATATTATTACACCATAAGGCACATTTGCCATGTCCAAAATAACACTCATAATTATCTTTGTCTAAGCGTGATACACTGATAAGGTTCCTTTGTAGTGAAGGAACAAACAAAACATCTCTAAGCAGAATAGTGAAACCATCAGCTAGCTCCAAGGAGATGTTACCAACAGCTTCTACGTCTGCTTGAACTCCATTAGCGACCTGAATGCATCTTTCGCTTCTTAGCGTGGTCCGGGTCGAACTGAATCCCTGTAAAGAATTTGCAACATGAATATTTGCACCTGAGTCAATCCACCATGTAGATTTGGAAAACTATGTATACAGGGATTCATTTACAAAGGAAACAACATTGTTACCTTTCTTTGCCATTATGTACTTTAGATAGTCTGCACAATTTTTCTTGTAATGGGCAGTCTGTTTGCAGTAGAGACAAGTGTCTTTGTCCACTGGAAAAGACCTCTGTGGGTACTGATGCTGCTGCTGATGGGGACCTTTCCCATGTGGTTTTGAAGGAGAACCAGTATGGCTTTGACTATAGTTTCTTTTCTTATTATCCCTCACATAGTTCACAGAACCACCATGTGAGGCTTTAAGTCTGTCCTCCTCTTAAACACACATAGGAATAGTCTTTTCAACATCCCACTTTTCAGGGGCCATGTTGTAGTTTATCACAAAGTTGTCAAACTGACTTGGCAGTGAAGCCATGATCAGATGGACAAGCAATGCTGGCTTGAGCTCAAGATCAGCATCCATGGGATTAAGTTTTGCAGCCATGTTGCTCATCCTCAGTATGTGCTCTCGGATGCCATATGCACCTCCGGTGTACTTTTCAGTTACCAGCTGTTTGATCAACTGGGTGGCATAAACCTTTGAAGAGCCAGTGAACTGGCTCTTTATCTTTTCTAAGTACTCCGTAACGGAATCACACTCTGCAATTGAGCCCACGATTGCGTTCTCAATTGTATTCTTTATAAATGCCATGCACTTTTTATTGGCTGTTTGCCACTTTCTGTTTTCAATAGAATATGCCAACTCCAAAGGAGCATGGTCTCTTTTCTTTCTTTCCCATGCAGCATCATCATCAGTTGCCTTTTTAACAGGCTCTTTTGGCTTGACAGGTTGTGGAGTGTCCACAACCCAGTCAACCTCTGCACAGATGAATCACGGTGGTGTGCCTGTTGCTTTGCTTCTGTGAGATTGAATTGAGAGAAGGAACCAGAGAGAGAGATAGATACAGAGGGAGAGGGAAAAGCACAATCTTCAGAACCTTTCGATGACGATGGCGTGTCGGTGGTGGACATGGTGGCGTCGGTGATGCTTCCCGTGAGCACTGCGTAAACCCTAGATCGGAAGGGGATGTTGCTGGGGTTTGTGGCGGCGCGGTTAACCTCGTACTGCGTGCCCCAGCCCCCACCACTTTATATATGCAGGTCACAGGGGCCCACCAACCAGATGCGGTTGGGCGCACCCGATCAGGGCGCTATAGACCAGGGGCACAAAGTGGCCGTTGGGCCCTTCGTGAGATCAATCTAACACACATCACCCAAACCACCATTGTCACAACCACACAAGGGAGGCGAGAGCCGGAGCCGGTGAAGTCGAGATAGGCGGCCAGCGGCTGGAGTAAGAATTGGAGACGGCATATGAAGAGGCGACCGAAGGGTGGCAGGCATGGCGTGCTGGCGGAGGAGGTCGAGCCGGCGACCAAGACGACCGAGCTAGGGCTTGGGTTCAGCAAGCGAGCTTGATTGGAGCACATGGGGCAAAATCGGCAGCGCTGTGTCGGGCGATCGGAAGAGGAGACTTGGGTAGAGCAGCGCCGGGAGCGGCGGCGATGAAGCCGGCCAGCAGCGGCCGGAATCGTAGAGGAGGCGCGGCAGCGCGTGCGAGGAGGAGGACGAGAGAAAGGGGATCAATAGGAGTCGTGCGTGTGTGCGTTCCTGGAATACAGCATACCTACGTATGTTGTACTGTGAACGTAAGTTCACTTGCCTTGGGCCAGCACGTTTATGCTCAATAGGGACAAGTGTGCTAATTGGCCCAATAGAACAACTAGCGATTTTCTTTTCCTTTAAAATTTCACAAATAATTATTAACATGTTTTAAAAAGAATTTGCAACTTGTTGATATGAGTATCCTATTAATCCTATTGAGCCCTGCGCCAGGATCTCACATCCTTCCCCCTTAGAAGACCGACGCCCTCGTCGGTCAACCTATAGTCCAGGAACTTCCCCTCTTGGCACTCGTCTGTGCGTCCTGTGTTGGCACATGTCCCACATGTCCACCCACTGACCTGCACACGCCCGTGTAACCGCGAGGGTCGGCTCTGATACCAAATGTAACACCCCGGCCACCTCGTAGCCGGCGGCTGTCACCCCTGGTAGCTCTCTAGGATCTCTAGACTGGCCCCATAGACCAACACTAGTCTTTCCTGCGCACTTTGTCCTCACTCATGCGCACCCGGGAAGGACTTCTCGGTCGGTCACCCATCCTCAAATTGCTCCAGGCCAAGCACGCTTAACACTGGAGTTCTTTCAAGATAAGCTTCCGGAAAAGAAGTTGCAACTTGTTGATATGAGTATCCTATTAATCCTATTGAGCCCTGCGTCAGGATCTCACATAAAATGTAACACCCCGGCCACCTCGTAGCCGGCGGCTGTCACCCCTGGTAGCTCTCTAGGATCTCTAGACTGGCCCCACAGACCAACACTAGTTTTTCCTGCGCACTTTGTCCTCACTCATGCGCACCCGGGAAGGACTTCCCGGTCGGTCACCCATCCTCAAATTGCTCCAGGCCAAGCACGCTTAACACTGGAGTTCTTTTGAGCTTCCGGAAAAGAAGTTGCAACTTGTTGATATGAGTATCCTATTAATCCTATTGAGCCCTGCGCCAGGATCTCACATCCTTCCCCCTTACAAGACCGACGCCCTCGTCGGTCAACCTACAGTCCAGGAACTTCCCCTCTTGGTACTCGTCTGTGCGCCCAGTGTCGGCACATGTCCCACATGTCCATCCACTGACCCGCACACGCCCGTGTAACCGCGAGGGTCGGCTCTGATACCAAAATGTAACACCCCGGCCACCTCGTAGCCGGCGGCTGTCACCCCTGGTAGCTCTCTAGGATCTCTAGACTGGCCCCACAGACCAACACTAGTCTTTCCTACGCACTTTGTCCTCACTCATGCACACCCGGGAAGGACTTCCCGGTCGGTCACCCATCCTCAAATTGCTCCAGGCTAAGCACGCTTAACACTGGAGTTCTTTCAAGATGAGCTTCCGGAAAAGAAGTTGCAACTTGTTGATATGAGTATCCTATTAATCCTATTGAGCCCTGCGCCAGGATCTCACAGCTGTTACAAGCCATAGATTAGGCCTGACATCAGCCGTAGTGGATTAGTTCTGAGGTAGAGTTCTTCTCCAGCTTGGAGCTTCGAATTGATTCTTCTGATGTTTCATTTGTATGAGATCTTCTTCATTCATCAAATAGATTCTCGAGATTTTGTAATGAAGTTTGTATCATATAGCTTTGCTTGGACCCATTGTGTTTCTGTTGTACCACTCTGAGAGATGTAATATTCACGGATAAGTCCTTCTGTGAGTATTATGTCACTGACTTGCGCACTACACATGAAGTGGTGTGCTGGGTCACCACACCACACCACCTGGCGGCGCGGCCAGGGGCGCGCCACCTCATGGTGAGGGGCCCTGGTGGCCCCCCTATGGCTCCCCTTCTGGCTGGAGTCCCCCTCTGAACTTCTAAGAAACCTCCGGTGGCCCCCTTCTTCTTCCGATCTTTTGAAATATGGTATCTCTCGACGATGCTTTTTCCATCAGATTTCTGGTCCCGGTGTTTATTCTCCAAAATTTTTGAAACATGCAAAATAAGATAAAATAACATAAGTAATGCATCATAAGATGAAATATATCGATGAATAACAGAAAATAACAATATAAAACGGTGATGCAAAATGGACGTATCAAGCGCCGCCGCACCCCATAACTCAATTCGGGGATCAGAAGTTCCTATTCTGACACCCTGCCGGGACGGGGATTCGAAGGAGATCATCGCCATCGACACCGCTACTCCTTCTCCATTAACCATATATGATTCCCCCGTCCATGTGTGAGTAAACCCCGTTGTAGGCTGAGAGGGATGGAAGGGATTGGATGAGATTGATCATGTAATAATGCCAGATTGTTAGGTCACAGGGCCTAGTATCCATTGTTAGTATTTTCTACTGTTGTTGCAACTTTTTATGCTTGATGCTTGTCACTAGGTCCCGAGTGCCATGATTTCATATTTGAACATGTTATTGTTTCATGGGTATAATTATGTTTCTTGATCATATCTGCAAGTTGTTTACACATGTCATTGTCCGGAACCCGAACCCCCAAAGTGACAGAAATTGGGACAACCAGAGAGGATGGCTGTGATGTGAGGACATATGTGTTCACGGAGTGTTAATGTTTTGCTATGGTTCTTTATTAAAAGGAGCACCTTAATTACCTGTAGTTTCCCTAGAGGCCCCGCTTCCACGGGCTGGTAGGACAAAGGATGGTGTGCAAGTTTCTCATTGCGAGCATGTACGACTATATTGGAACACATACCTAAATGCTTGATGCTTTGTTATTAATATCTGTAATGCCCACATTATTATTACTAGCAAACATGCCCGTGTGTTGCAACTGGAACAAAAATGCCTATATACCTTATTTCCTGACCACTAAGAGCATCAATCACCTCATGTCACTCCGGCCGCAGCGGAGGAACAGACATGTCTATCCTCCCACTACCGTTCCTGGTGAACAAGTTAGTATGGATTCATCATCGGAGATCCTCGCCGGGGGCTCCTTTTCAACACGTTCAGCGTCCACGAGCACAAGGAGCTTCTGGGCTAGCCCAGCAACACCGTCTTCTTCTCCACATCCCCACGGTCGTCTTCTTCCTTGCCCCAAACTCCTATCTCCATTCCACCTCGTTGAACTCCCGCCTCCAACGCTGGACGTACCATATGTTTCCGCCACTGGAGGCTGGTCCCTCTCTCGCAGTTCCTCCCCACCCATCCCTCCTCCAACCTCATCCCACCGCTGGTCTACCGTCGCCCCGGGATTTACTCCCCTATCTAAAAGAGTGACTTCCTAACTCTTTTTCTATTACACTTCTAAACACACATAGCATTAAGACAATAAACAACAATTCCGCCCCACCGTATTAAGATTAATTTTCACTTGGGTAAATGTGGAGTTTATTACTCATTGGAAGCCCGTGCGTTGCAACGGATTTAGGAGCAAAAAAATCAAATTATTGATCGAAACATCGGGTGGTCCAAATTATAACAAATATGCTTGTGCTTGGCTATGGTTTATTTTTTATTGAACATTTGTCTTAGGTCTCAGAGAATTTTACTAATAAAAGTAAAATTTTATGGGACGACAGTTCTTGATTGGGACGCAAATACCGTAAATAATAATATTTCCCTCTTGTCTGTCGTGCTACCATCAATATGGGACCTCTTTATTGGCAACTACCCGCCCTACCGTTCCATATTCGTCTTTGCTTAATAAAACCACAACACATGAAATTTTGAGTTAATCATTATACAACTGTTCATAAACTTCTAATTGATAAACCCTTTCTGCAGACAGAGTGAAATCGAGAAATAAGAAATGCACGAACGATTCTCCCACAATAGAGAGTAAATTAAATCCATTTTGTTTGTACTTGTGACCAAAGCATGGCCTTGCAAGACACATATCTATAGTCCATATATATATTGATGCAAAACAAATCAGATACTTTTCATTAGAATCATTTTATAGCATGCTTAAGTAATTAACAAAGTGCAATTATGAAAGAAACCTCCGAATTTCCATTTCACTTCAGCAGGAACTTAAAACACGCGGCACCGTCTCTTGTTTCCAGGCCCTAAGAGCATCAAGTGCATTGAAATGCAATTTTGCGCCAGTTTGAACGTGTTGAAGAGACACTGAACTGCTTGGGCACCGCAAGTTCCTCATGTGACTTGGTCTTCTTATCTTTGTCGATGGGGGTGTCACATGAGGCAAGTTTCTTCTACTCATTTGCTGCAAGTTCTTCTTGAGAAAAATTACGATCAACATCCGGATTTATATGATTAATGCCTCTAGGAATGTCAAGCAAAGCAATACCCCTATTATCAAGCGGAGGCCGGTTTGTGCCCAAGCATTTTTTTTCCTGGCTGGTGAGTTTCTTCTGCGTCAACCCAAAATTGAGATAGCAATGGTGCTTTTTTCTGGCTGGTGACCTTCTTCTGTATCAAACCAAAACTGACAGCAGTTGTGCTTTTCCAGGTAAATGGTAAGATTTGCAGCTTCTCTTGCATTGGCCTTTTGAGGGCCCCAATGCTGCAGTTGGCCTGGTGCTTTAGCATATTTCCAGTGCCACTGGAGCTGACGTTCTAAACATGGTGGCATTGCATGCATTCAGCCGTGGCAAGATTCGCCCAAACAAAAATGGGCGTGATATCATCTGTGACCATCGACCAGTGCATTTTTAGGTTTCTGCCTGAAATCAATGGTCCAGGGATGCTATAGGTGCTCTCCTCTTGTTGTGACATGGCACTGTCTACTTTATCTTCCATGCGTGTATCAAACATGTAGTCATCTCAATGTGTTGTCATTGACTCAATTTTGTACAATGATATTCTTGAATATATTAGCAATTTAATTAGCACATGATTTAATTCGAAATAGCATCAGATGAACTACGACATTAGCAAATACAGTAATCATGCAAATATCTAGATCTACTACATTATACAGACCGATCCAATATATAGCAAGAACTAGACATATGAATTTCAGTAATATCTCATACAGATGGAATAGAGATACGTACGATGCAACGGCAGCGGCACCGCCGTTGTCGTTGTCCATGTTGTCGGCCATGTCGGCGATGAAGAGGTTGCCGAGGTCAAGGAACGCTGGTAGAAAAAGGCCTTCCATACGCCCCCCATCAGTCCCCAAACGTCGCGCACCGTGACTAATGAGTCTTTAGTCCCGGGTCGAGAGGAGACCCGCGACAGAAGGTCATGCGTCGCGGGTTGGGAAGCGCGTTGAGGCGCGTGGAGGGCATTAATTCCGGTTGGCGTGGCCGCCCGGGACTAATGGTTCCCGGCCGCTGGCCTCACTGCCTTTAGTCCCGGTTGGCCTGGCCACCCGGGACTAAAGATACAAACTGCTCGCCTCCCGCGCGGCGGTTTTTATTTCGCGAGCGAGGCAGAAGGGCGCCATTGCTACAGTGCGCGTCCGAGTCTCTGTTTCTTCCTCTCTTCTCTTCTCTTCCCTCTCTTCGATCTTCCTCCACCAAGCACACCATGGCTGAAGTTTGGGAGAGATACACGGGTCCCACACCATGCGGCAAGCGTCTCGACGTGTGCTACACCAACATTTGCGAGAGTATCCCCGGTGCTCTTGAGCATTTGATCAATCTCTATTTCTCCTCTCCCGATGAACACCGGTTCTTCGGGCTTGATCTGGAGTATACGGCGGATCAACGGGATGTTGCCGTCATCCAGATTGCGTTCAAGGAGGCCGTTTTGGTCTTCCAATGGTCAAGGTAACGCACACGTACAATCTTGCATCTTCGATTTGTTTGTTGCATTTGAAGAATACATGTGTTGCAACATATCTAACACGTATCAAATTTTTGTTGTTGCAGTAGTTCAAAGAATTCTCCGGCACTTGTTGATTTTCTTGTCAACAAGGGGTATGACTTTTGCAGCGTCGACATCACGCAAGACCGTCCGAAGTTGATGCGCTTGGGTATTGTGATACCTGAAGATCACTACATTGATCTTCAGGATCTTATCCAGTTGAACGGGCCAAAGACCGGGATGGCTCGCATGGCAACTGCCTTAATCCACGAGGGCTACGAAACCATGAAGTCTGGTTTCCCCTCGAGGAATCACTTGTATTGGGAGAAGACCCCACTGGACTTGACGAACGTCAAGTATGCAGCCATAGATGCGTACGTCTCCTACGAGTTGTTCCGCATCTACTCGACGGAGCCATAGATGTATGCGTTCGATATATATGCATGTAATGGGGATCTTAGTATGTAATGGATATCTTAGTATTGTGAGACTTATGTTTGTGTTATGTGTGATCGTAAGACTCTATGTTATGAATGTGATATGATTGTGTTCTATTCATGATTGTGATGTCTCTACTCGTATTTTACTTGTGATTTAATTATCACTTGTCTTTTGTTGTTCATAAAACTATTTTTGTTTCCTAGTTTTAAATGACTTGGAAAAATTTGCAAAGTGTTGCAAAGTGTAATGGATATTATTTCTATATTAATTCCTAGCTATACTATTTCTATATTATGTCAAACACACGTTTCAAAACAAGCAAAAACAAAAACACATCAAGAAAACAAACA
The DNA here is from genome assembly GCA_028641055.1 of Alopecurus myosuroides. Classification (NCBI taxonomy): domain Eukaryota; kingdom Viridiplantae; phylum Streptophyta; class Magnoliopsida; order Poales; family Poaceae; genus Alopecurus; species Alopecurus myosuroides. The sequence continues at coordinate 97,216,764 of CM054060.1, forward strand.
AAAACACATCAAGAAAACAAAACAGACAAACTACAGTTTCTATATATCTGTTCACCATAAATTAATTTAAGACAGGAAAACATATATCTAGTCAAATACCAAACTCATCCAGTATTAAAATGAATTAGTATTATTTTTCTTAATTTTTTGATATATTATTTGTATTTATAAGATTTTAAAATGAATTAGTATTATTGTTCTTAATTTTTTGATATATTATTTGTATTTTTAAGATTAAAAAATGAATTAGTTTTATTTTTCTTAATTTTTTGATATATTATTTGTATTTTTAAGATTTTAAAATGAATTAGTATTATTTTTCTTAATTTTTTGATATATTATTTGTATTTATAAGATTTTAAAATGAATTAGTATTATTTTTCTTAATTTTTTTATATATTATTTGTATTTTTTAAGATTTAAAAATGAATTAGTTTTATTTTTCTTAATTTTTTATGTATTATTTGTATTTTTAAGATTTTAAAATGAATTAGTATTATTATTCTTAATTTTTTGATATATTATTTGTATTTTTAAGATTTTAAAATGAATTAGTATTATTTTTCTTAATTTTTTTGATATATTATTTGTATTTTTAAGATTTTAAAATGAATTAGTATTATTGTTCTTAATTTTTTATATATTATTTGTATTTTTTAAGATTTAAAAATGAATTAGTTTTATTTTCTGAATATTTTGATATATTAATAGTATTTTTAGAAATAATACAAATTAAAATTTTAATGTTTATTTATTTATTCAAAATTATTAATTACATCATTACTTTTGTTTATTAAAAGATTTATTTGAAATTCAAACAATAAAGAATGTGGCATCGACCAACATGTTAATAAGATTGATATGATACTACTATCACATACATGCGTGCAAAACACTTGGATGCGGGACGGTATGAAACTCGGAAGTTAAACGTGCTAGTGCTAGAGTAGTGGGAGGATGGGTGACCGAGCGGGAAGTTTGACCATGAGTAAGTAATTTGACTAGAGATAATTGTAGTTAGACGCTAAGGAAATAATACAAATTCTGAAGAAAAAAAAAGGGAGTGAAAAAAGGGAGTGAAAAAAAGGGAGAGAAAAATTGGTGTGAAAAATAATTAGAAACCCAAATGAATTAAGGAAATAACGAAATAAAGTCTAGTCCCGGTTCAGGTGGCCAACCGGGACTAAAGGTCCTCCGCCCCCGGCTCCGCCACCCGCCCACGTGGCCGGGCCTTTAGTCCCGGTTCGTAATCGGCGTGACTATAGGGGGGGGGGGTCTTTAGTCGCGCATAGCTAGTCCCGGTTGCTCGGTCGGGACTACTGGCCCTGGCGAACCGGGACTATAGGCCTATTTTCTACCAGTGGAAGAAATCGCCGTTGGGGAAGTAGTCGCCGTCAGCAGTCGCGCGAGTGCGCTCCCCAAAAACCTGATCGCCCCTCTCCCGTACAGGATCACAAGAGGCGGGGTTCCGGAGGCCTGCTGTCCCTTCTCGCGGTGCACGCTGGAAGGAGGGATGGAGAAGACTTGATTGGCGGCGCGGTGATTTGGAACGGTGCGAAACCATATGACGAAGTGGCGGCTAGGGTTTACCGTATGCGCGTATTTATACTGCGGGCTGGGAGAGATTTGGGCGTGACTCCACGTCGGTTTTGTTCCACGTTCCAAAAGAAGTGGAAACGGTTTAGGCATTAACGCGTCCATTAATTAACATATTAATGACTCATTAAGCTTTCCCAACTGGCAAAATAAACGCTCTCGGCTCATTCCCGCAACCCGCGGCGCGTCGTGACGTGTCGTGTCGTGACGAGCCGAGGCGTGGCGAGGCGGGCGGCGGAGGAGTAGCGCGCGTGTGGCACGCCTCTCCTCTTTCCTTGCCAACTCATACATGATATAGAATGGCTCACCTTATAAGGTGGTGCCATCCTCTCCAAACTAGCAATGTGGGATTAAACTCTAGTCCCACTCCCCACTTGTATTATTCATGAATGGGCCATGACGATTTCAGGATTTTTATTGGGCTTAGTTGGGCTGGACATGTGAGGCCCATATAAAACTCCAACAATCCCCCGCCAAGTGTCATTAGCATATCTCATAATCTTAGTTCCAAAATAATGTTTATATATCGGTGTTTAGTGGAGACTGTTAAGTTGAACTTCCACTTAGAACATTATGCTACACTAGTTCACAACTTGAATAGTGGACTACGACTTGAACTAGAGGTTTTCTGTGATTCCAGTTTCACATAACGTCTGAACCGATACTAGGCTGCCGCAAGGCTTCCCCGCGGGTAGGGCGTATGCGTCATACTCCGAAGGCCTTTCATGAGTTTATTAGAGAGCACCCGATTCTCATAGACTATAACGTTTAACAGTCAGACTCATATAGGTGAGTTCCTCAGGAGATGTTCTGCATGACACATCTCTGCTTATATAAATTAGCCACTTGGAACTCGTTAAGACAAATGTCAACCTACCATACAGATTAAGAGAGTATTGCATCTTCATGGAGTGGGATAAAATATAAGGATACTCTCCTCTCAGCCGACCAACAGCTTGTCTCCCAATTCTAATTCACGGAATCTCCGATCACATAGAGTGGGTTACCACTGTGGGAAACTCATACCGTGCGTCTCAAACCCATATCCCTCGATGCATTATCTATCACATTCCGTGATAAACCCTTTGTGAAGGGATCTGCCAAGTTCATAGATGTTTAGATATAATTCAACGCAATAACTCTGAAGTTCTTCAATTTTCTGACAGATTTCAATCTCCTCTTCACATGTCTTGATGACTTGCATTATCCTTAGAACTATTCACTTTGATGATCATAGTTTGATTATCACAGTTCATTAGGATTACGGGTATTGGTTTTTCAACCACAGGCAAGTCAATCAAGAGCTCACGAAGCCACTCTGCTTCAACAGTGGTTGTGTCTAATGCTGCGAGTTCTCCTTCCATAGTTGACCTCGTTAAGATGGTCTGCTTGCAAGACTTCCAGGAAACAGCACCACCACCAAGTGTAAAAACATAACCACTAGTGACCTTAATCTCATCAGCATCAGATATCCAATTAGAATCACTATATCCTTCCAGAACCCTCGGGTTTCCGGTATAGTGAATTCCATAGCTCGCGGTGCATTTTAAATAGCGGATAACTCTCTCAAGCGCACGCCAATGATCATCTACCGGATTGGAAACAAACCGGCTCAATTTGGTCATAGCAAAAGAGATGTCAAGCATTGTGGCACTCGCCAAGTACATAAGAGAGCCTATAATCTGAGAATATCTCAGTTGATCTCTAGTAATCCGTTGATTCTTTCGAAGCAACACACTAGCATCATAGTGAGTTGAAGAAGGCTTGCAGTCACTGTACCCGAAGCGACTCAAGACCTTTTCCACATAGTGAGACTGAAGCAGTGTGATCCCACCATTATCATCTCTCAGCAGCTTGATGTTCAAGATAACATCAGCTACTCCTAGATCCTTCATCTCAAAACAACGAGATAAGAAATACTTAACTTCCTTGATTAAATCAAGATTGGTCCCAAATATCAGTATGTCATCAACATATAGACATAGAATAACTCCCTCGCCCCCACCATGGCGATAGTATACACACTTGTCAGCTTCGTTTACAACAAAGCCTTCAACAGTCAAAGTCCTTTCGAACTTTTCATGCCATTGCTTAGGTGCTTGCTTGAGTCCGTATAATGATTGCACACCTTGCTTTTCTGACAGGGTACTAAAAAACCATCTGGCTGCTCCATGTAAATTTCCTTGTCCAACTCTCCATTAAGGAAAGCCGTCTTAACGTCCATTTGATGAACGAGAAGACCGTGCGAGGCAGCCAGTGAAAGTAGCACATGAATAGTGGTCAATCTAGACAGAGGTGAGTAAGTATCAAAGAAGTCTTCACCTTCTTTCTAGGTATAACCCTTGGCCACAAGCCTTGCCTTGTACTTTTCAATTGTAACATCAGGTCTAAGCTTTTTCTTGAACACACACTTACATCCTACAGGGTTATACCCATAGGGACGATCAGTGATTTACCAGGTTCCGTTTGCCAAGATGGAATCCATCTCGCAACGGACAGCCTCCTTCTAGTAGTCAGCATCAAGAGATGCATAAGCTTCTGAAATAGTACTGGGTGTGTCATCCACGAGGTACACAATGAAATCATTACCAAAAGACTTTATAGAAGCTTCATTGTCATCCTCCTCGGGATTCTCAACGTGTTCTATCAGAATGGTGAGTTCAGGAATCTCAGCTGATTTCTGACTAGATGAAACAGGTTTCTCCTGATTTTATGAGCTGGGCATATCCTTCATAGGAAATATGTTCTCAAAGAAAGTCGCATCGTTCGACTCCATAATCATACCAACATGCATGTCGGATACCTCAGATTTTACTATCAAGAATCTATAATGTAACATCCCTACTTTTGTGTAATAAAGAGAGGTGTTGTGTACATGACATGCATGCATGAAAAATGGACCAAAATTTTGCTTTTAAAATTTAATCAGAGTTTTACCAGAAAAATCACTTAATCTGGCTTCAAACAAAATTGTTCTACAAAGTTTTTCAAAATGACCCAACTTTGTGCTAGAAAGGTAGCAAATTTGAAGAGCTTTCCAACGAGTATTTTTGTGCAATTTTTGCTTCACAAAAAGGCCCTCAAAACTCTGTTTTGGTTCTGTTTTAAAAATTCCTAGGGACTTCTTTGTAAATCCCTCAGTCTTTCCCGGGGTTTTTTCGCGAAGTGGCCCTGTCGTCTTCCTCCTGTCCGGCGACAGGAGGGCAACCGCACCGCCGCGCCACCTCCTGCTTCCCCTCCCTGTCGACGTGGAGGAGAGGATGAGGATCCCTCGGTGCCGTCCGAATTGGGAACATCCCGCAGAAACCCCCCCCCCCAATCGCCTTCTCCCCTCCTCTGTCTCTCTCCCTCACCGAAAACCGACCGCCACCGGTGATCCGCTCTCGCCGTCGTTCCGCTCCCTCTCCGGCCTCCCCGTCGAGCTCATCGGAACCGCGTCGAGCTCCTCCCCCGCCTCGAGCAAGCTCACCCGCCGGGATGGCCTAGAGGCGCCGAATCGAGGCCTCCTTCTCCACGGCCAGTCGCCAGAGTTCCTCACCGTGCCGCCATCCCCGCCTTCCTCCGGCCCCGCCAACCATCCCTGCTTGTTCCCGGTGAGCCTACGCTCCTCCCCATCCCCTCCGTTCATCTTCTCCGGGCCGGGATCGTCGAAACCGCCGGAGCCGAGAACCCCGCCGCCGTTTCCTTCACCGCCGCTCGCCGCCGGTGACCATTCCGGGGCGGCGCCGCCACGTCCAGATGCGCCTCCTCGATACGCACCTAACGGGCTTACGCGCTCTTCCGGGGGCTGCCGGAAACGCCGCCGGCGGCCACTCCCTGCCACCGACCGGCCACCCGTGAGGTCACGGTGATGTCATCGTGACATCACCCGCCCACGTGGCGTGCCAAGTGGCGTTTTTCGTCCTGTTTGAACTGTACAGTGGGCCGCAGGAAAAATAGAAAAACAGAAAATAATTGATATTTGGAAATTCAATAACTTTTATTTTATAACTCCTAAAATTGTAAAAAAATATGCAATGTGTTCATAAAAATGAGAGCTATTTATCTATACCACTTTCATACATGTTTGGTAAGGTTTAAAATGAGGCCACTTTTATAGTTTGCATTTAATTCATTTAAATATTGAAAATAAAGTTTTATTCAATAAAAATAGAAAATTAAGTGTAATATACCATTTTGATCAGTGGAACAAATGCAATCCAACTATGAGGTTTACAAAGTCTTTTGAGAATCTTAGCTTGGTCACATCTCTAGTTTAGGGTTTTCTCCCCCTCCGGTGTTCGTCGTTCACGGCGTAAAACCCTACCTTCCTGTTCTATCCTTTAAGCTTCATTTCAATTGCATTGTTTTACTCATGCATACATATTGTGCATTGCACGGTCATCAAGTATTGATTTTTTGCCTTCTTTCCGGTGTTGCTCTCTATCGGTAGACCGAGATCCGGAGGTCGACCCGGCGTTCTACGACAACCCAAGCTCTACTTTCGACGAGCAAGGCAAGCACCACCTCATGGCTACCCCATGTTTTGAGTCTTTTCAACCTCTCATTCATGCATACGTTTCAACTTAGTTTTGTGTCGGTTAGAGTAAACCTATCCACTGCATGACCCCTCCCTCACATGTCACCTTCATACATGTTTACCCTCCTAGTATGACTAGGGTTGTTGGAGTATCGTAGAGCCTTGTGTGTTATGCTTAGCCATGCTTAGTGTTCTGATCTACTTCATCCGGTTGATGATTTGGATCACTTCGATAACCTTGTATGTTGTTATATTTGTGAGTACTGAGCATATGAAACTGACTAAGGCTAGCACGGGAGGCCACTTGGGTAGTGGTTATTCGTTCCGTACTCGCCAACCCTAGGATTTAAGGTCTCGCCGCGGAAGCCAAGACTGAGCGTGCAACCACACGCGGGGCCTAACTGACCGCGCTCGGCTAACTAACTTGTTTGATCACTTCCATGGGTCACATAGTTTGAGCTTTCCATTTGCGGGTGTGTCATAAAAGGTTTTGGAGAAAACTAGGGCGTGACCGGGACCAGTGATGGACGTACACGGATCTTGACAGGACTCACAGAACAGGTGCCGTCAGGAGGTGGCCAACTCCCTGTTGACAGGGTGGCCCTGTTTGGGTTGACTCATGGAAAGGGTTAAGCAAGGTAAAGGCCGTGGTCGACCACACTCTGCCGCGCTCTTAGAGAGGAGCGTTACCGCGTGGCACTAAGAGTCGGTCGATACGTGTGGGTAAAGTGTACCACCCTGCAGGGATAAATCTTTCGGAAAGCCGTGTCCACGGTCATGGACAACATGGTGAAAGTCACGGGGTCATAGATAACTCTAACGGAATGACTAAAACTTGCTGGCAATGAATGAAGGATGCCTCCTCGACTACGTCGAGAGGGGTGATTCTTGTAGCATAAGGTAGTCTGGGATTGAGAAAGTACTTGGTGGACGAAAGAACATGATGATCTCAATAGTTGAGTAGATTCCTCCTCTGTTTTAGAAATGCTCTATTACACGTGCTTTTATTCCTCAACTTCGGAAAACAAAGTTGGCTTTATGCAAAGAACCTTAACAGCCAAGTCTTGCTGAGTACCTTTTGTACTCAACCTTGCCTCGTTGTTGTTTTGTTTCAGACTTCGGCGATGCAGCTGAAGAGGGGTTCTACCTCGACGTCGACGAGTAGTTAGGGGTTCCCAGGCAGCAGCCCGGTATCTGTAGTATGGGTTTGGCTACGTTGCTTATGTTTCGGACTCTTAGTCCTTTTGCTCTTGTTGTATAGCAACATCTTTGCTTTCGCTGCTTGTTGTAATGTTGGGTTGCTTGACCTATGTTGGTCCTGTAACCTCTGCGTGTAAGCTACTCTAGTATGCCTTGTTTAATACAACTTTCATGTCTAGAGTACTGCTTTGATCGGTTGTTGGTCTCGAGCCCGTTGTTATACAGTTTTGGCTATGCCTGCATAGTTGTCGCAGTCGAGGGGTTGTGGAGCCGATGATCCATGTCCGAGCCCGCCTGCCGGAGATATCCGGCCTGGGGCGAGGTAACCCCAGTAACCCTCGATTGTTGTTGCACTTTCTGGACACATAGCAGCTATGTATAACTTTGGTCCCATTCCTCCAGTTTCATCCGACTCGTGGACGCTTGGGTATGCATATCTGGTTATGACTAGCATGGACACAAGGAGTAGTAGACCGGGGATCCGGACTACGTGCCGACGAATCCGGTCTGCCTGCCGTTGTTTGTTGCGGCCGGGGCTGGTAACCCCGAAGCCCTTGTGGGTCCATTGCTAGGAGCACATGACAGTTCGTATATCTCTGGGTCTGGGGTCTGACAGGTCTTGGTATCAGAGCAGGACTGACTGTAGGAAACCCTTGCCGTTGGTCGATGTTGAGTCTAGAACTTGTGAAAACTATTTTTGAAAAGACAAAATGAGTTATGAAAACCCTCTTAGGATTCTTTTTACTCCTTCCCTGGTATCGCTCTAATTCTGAGTCACCATACCTCATTTGTTTTTGTGTGCTGTTTCCTTGGTGTTGTCTCAAAAGTTAGGAGTAAAACCGTTGGGTGTTTTTCTTCCGAGTACTATGTCTCAGGTTGTTATAGTTCCAAATTCAATTCATTTCTTCATGTCTTTTGACATCTTGAAAGTGTCTTTGTTTCAGATGCCTTCTGATCAGGTTGTTCGACACACTCTATGCGTTGGAGTTCCAGGTTTTCCTCATCTCTTAGCCTCAGCTTGTGCAAACATAGGAGCCCCTTGGTACCCTGTGTACACTGTGTATGAGGAGTACCGTGACTTCAACCAGACCCAGTATTTATGTGGTGTCCGTCTCCCACAGCTAGATGGTACCATCATTCCTACTGAGCACTATGCTGAGGGTATTGGTTTCACCGTTGAGATGGATGTGCAGGATGCTGCACGGCACTGTCTTAATGAGCTTCGTTACCACTATCCAGACCACGAGCATAGCTCTTTTCGTTATTGCCCTGGTTCTGATGCTACTCTTGAGGGGTGTTACACTCACACCTTTGCTGATTCCTCCCAGGAGGAAGATCTTAGACTTAGGTGCACCGCTGATCTTCTTGCTGCTTATGCTCGTCGCGAGCGTGAGCTTAGTGCACTAGTCAACACCCTTGCAGCTAGTCTCAGGACTGTGACAGACAGAGTGAGGCCATTCGTTGAGAGTGGTATTGTCCAGGCCTCTGAGATAGAGCTTCCAGCTGTACTTGTGCCTTCCTCGGTTGCGTCTCCAGATGTTGGAGGTGATGTTCCCCCTCGTGGACGCCTCAGGAGGCCTAGGATGGTGCGTGGTGTACCACAGTCTCCCCACGGACCGTAGGACGATTCTGTTCGTCGCTACTATGGTGCTCCAGTTCCACTTCCTTTCGACTTCGGAGGATACTGAGACCGTTGTCGGTTCCAGCTAGAGTAATGTTTGCTTTCATGTACTCGAAACCCGAAGTTGTAGAAAAATAATGTATAGGAGCAGAACTTCGGTGATGTGTATCTACCGTACTTTCTTTCAGTGTTGTATGTACTTAAGCTTGTGAGCTTGTACCGCCACTATGTATGGTTTGTATCTCGACTGGTTTCAATAAATATTGTAAGATGTTGTCTCCATGTTGATGAAATGATACACTTCATGTTCATTCATTCTGTTCTACTACATTTCGGCATGTATCTTGTTTTTCCGTTGAAATTATTACATGCCGATCCATTGTATCCTTTTCCATGGATGTGTTATTCATGATTCTTCTTCCTTTTACTCAGGATGTCGAGTGGTACTCGTGGCCGTAACAACCCTCCCCCTGAGCCAACACCTCCGCCGCCACCCACAATGGCGAAGGTGCTGCAAAGCATCGAGACTAACCGTCTGAGGAACGAACAACTTCTGGAGCGTGTGGCCCAGAACACTGAACTCTGTGCTGCCGGTGTTACACTCGTGGACTTCCTCAAGGCTCAGCCACCATACTTTGCTGACTCCACCGAGCCTCTCGATGCCGATGACTGGCTTCGCACAATGGAGCGCAAGTTCATTGCTCTCCATGTCCAGGAACGTGACCGTGTGAACTTCGCCACCTACAAGCTTGAAGGTGCTGCTGGTGCTTGGTGGGAAGGCTTTCTGGCGTTGCAGGCGCCAGATCATGAGGTCACCTGGGCAGAGTTCCATACTGCTTTCTGTGAGGCCTATATCCCGAAGGCTGTTATGGACGGTAAAAGAAAGGAGTTCCTTGATCTCACTCAGGGCAGTATGGGTATTGAGGCCTATGGTCGTGTGTTCACCCGTCTGGCTCGCTATGCTCCTCGTGATGTCACTAATGACGAGGACAAGCAGGATCTGTTCCGTAAGGGCCTGAACCCAACTGTTCATTACGAGCTTCTGCCCTTCAAGTTCCGGAGCTTCCAGGAACTTTACAACCAGGCCATCACTCTTGAACGTGGCAAAAAGGAAATGGATGCTGCTATGAAGAAGAGTGATGGAGATTCCCGTGCATCACCCTCTGGTCAGAAGAGGAAGCACCGTGTGTTCATTCCATACAGTGCTGTCCCCAGGGCTCCATTTCAGCCAAGGCCATCTGGATTTGTTCCACGTCCACCTGCCCCACCTGCTACATCAAGCTATGGTGGTGGACAAGGTTCTCGTCCTCCAGTTGCCGCTCCTCCCAGCAACGTGTGCTACCGTTGTGGCCAGCCTGGTCACTTCTCAAGGGAGTGCCCTCAGAATCATGCTGGACGTGCAGCTCCTCCTCCTAAGAAAATGGCAAAGCCTGTTGGTGCTGGACGTGGTCGTCTGAACTATGTGACTGTCGAGGATGCTCAAGACGATCCAAGCGTCTTACTGGGTACGATTCGTTTCAACTCAATTTCGGCTTTAGCCTTATTTGATTCTAGAGCATCGCATACATTCAGGTCAGAAGGGTTTGCTAAAATGCATGAGATACCTTTTGAAAAGTTGTCAAAACCATTGATGGTAAACTTCCCTGGTTGCAACTGGCAAACCACCATGGTTACGCCAGAGCTCATGGTTGAGGTGGGATCCTTACAATTCCCTGCAACCTTCATTGCCCTAAAATCCACTGACCTTGATGTTATACTGGGCATGGATTGGCTTGCTAAATATGGAGCTGTTTTGGATTGTGCAACAAAATGCCTCACTTTGAAACATCCTTCTGGTGCCATCATCGACTATTGGTCTGAGTTCACCATTCCTCCTTCAGCACGCACACGACTTTCTCCTGAACTGCAGCTGTACTTCATGCAAGGTGATTACCCTCCTGAAATTCATGAGTTACCTGTAGTCAGTGATTTCCCTGATGTGTTTCCTGAAGAGTTACCTGGCATGCCACCTGATCGAAGTGTGGAATTTGTCATTGAGTTAGTCCCTGGTACCGCTCCTATGTCTAAAAGACCTTACCGTATGGCCCTAGAGGAGTTGGTTGAATTGAAACGCCAAATTGAGGAGTTAGAAGAAAAGGGTTTCATCCAACCTAGCACATCTTCTTGGGGTTGTCCCACTATCTTTGTCAAGAAGCGGGATACCAATGTTCAACGTCTGGTTGTTGATTATCGGCCGCTGAATGCAGTGACCATCAAAAACAAATACCCTCTTCCAAGAATCAATGAACTCTTTGATCAGTTAGCTGGTGCAACTGTCTTTTCCAAGATGGACCTGCGATCAGGATACCATCAAATAAAGATCAGAAAGGAGGACATTCCTAAAACGGTGTTTACTACTCGTTATGGTCTTTACGAGTACACCGTCATGTCTTTCGGTCTTACCAACGCTCCAGCTACCTTCATGAGGCTTATGAACTCGGTATTCATGGAGTATCTTGATAAGTTCGTCGTGGTCTACATCGATGACATCCTGGTCTATTCCAAAACCGAAGATGATCATTCTGAACACCTGCGTTTGGTGTTATCCAAACTCCGTGAGCACAAGCTATATGCCAAGTTCTCCAAGTGTGAGTTCTGGTTGAAAGAACTCGTCTATCTCGGACACGTAGTGTCTGCTGAAGGTGTTGCCATTATTCCAGACAAGATCCAAACCATTCTGGACTGGGAAACACCTAAGTCAGTCAAGGATGTTCGGAGTTTTCTCGGACTGGCAGGTTATTACCGTCGTTTCATCGAGAACTTCTCCAAAATTGCAAAACCTATGACTGAACTTCTTAAGAAAGGCAAAAAGTTTGTGTGGTCAGAAAAAGCAGAGGAAAGTTTCCAAACTCTGAAAACCAAACTGACTACCGCTCTTGTGCTTGTTCTTCCTGATACGAGCAAGGACTTTGTCATCTTCTGTGATGCCTCTCAACAAGGACTCGGTTGTGTGTTAATGCAAGAAGGTCATGTGGTGGCCTATGGTTCTCGTCAACTGAAACCACATGAGCACAACTATCCAACCCATGATCTTGAGCTAGCAGCCGTGGTCCATGCTCTCAAGCAATGGCGTCATTATCTCCTTGGAAACCGATGTGAGTTATACTCAGATCATCAGAGTCTGAAATATCTGTTCACCCAACCGGATCTGAATCTCAGACAGAGAAGATGGTTGGAGGTAATCAAGGACTTTGACTTGGGTCTCAACTATCAACCCGGCAAAGCAAATGTCGTCGCTGACGCGCTAAGTCGGAAGTCTTATTGTAACAACTTGATGATACAGCAAGCCCAGCCTTCTCTTCATGAGGAGTTCTCCAAGCTGAATCTTGAAGTTGTTCCTTCTAGATATCTGGCCAATCTGGAAATAAAACCTTCTCTCGAAGATCAATTAAAAGATGTTCAGAAGAACAACTTAGGCATTGCTAAGATTAAGAAGAACATCGCTAGCGGTGCTGCTAAGTGTTTCTCTGTCGATGATCAAGGCATTGTCTACTTTAAAAACCGTCTGGTTGTACCCAAGAACCGAAGTCTGAGAAATCTAATACTCCAAGAGGCTCATGACACACCTCTTTCTATTCATCCTGGTAGCACCAAAATATATCAGGATCTTCGTCCGAAATTTTGGTGGTCTCGTATGAAGCGAGAAATTGCTCAGTATGTTGCTGAATGCGACGTCTGTCGTCGTGTGAAGGCAGAACATCAAAGACCAGCCGGTGTTCTCCAACCCCTGCCTATTCCTGAATGGAAGTGGGATGAGATTGGTATGGATTTCATTACCGGCCTTCCCAATACCAAAAAGGGGCACAATGCTATATGGGTAGTGGTTGATCGTCTGTCAAAGGTTGCCCATTTCCTTCCTGTTCGTGAGACTATTCAAGTCTCCGATCTGGCAGATCTATATATCTCACGAATAGTCAGTCTTCATGGAGTCCCAAAAAGGATTGTCTCAGACAGAGGCAGTTTGTTTGTCTCCAGGTTCTGGGAAAGTCTTCAAAAGGCTATGGGAACTCGTCTATCCTTCAGCACCGCCTACCATCCACAAACTGGTGGTCAAACTGAGAGAGTTAATCAGATTCTCGAGGACATGCTCCGATCTTGTGTTATATCGTTCGGTAAGGATTGGGAGAAGTTTCTTCCATTTGCCGAGTTCACTTATAACAACAGTTATCAATCTAGCTTGGGCAAGGCTCCTTTTGAAGTTCTATACGGCCGCAAATGCCGAACTCCGTTGAATTGGTCTAACACCGGTGAAAGATCGTTCTTCAGTCCGGATGTAATCAAGGAAGCGGAAGAAATCGTTCGCGTCATTCGTGAACGACTGAAAACAGCTCAATCTCGCCAGAAAAGCTATTATGATCGTCATCACCAAGATGTTCATTATGAGATTGGCGAGAAAGCTTACCTTCGAGTCACACCTTTGAAAGGTGGAAAACGGTTCGGAATCAAAGGCAAATTGGCTCCTCGTTATATCGGTCCTTTCCCTATCATTGGAAAACGAGGTCAAGTTTCATATCAACTGTAGTTGCCTCCAGGATTTCCGGATGTCCATGATGTATTCCATGTCTCGGAACTCAAACGTTGCTTCAAAGATCCTGTTCGTGGTGTGGACCATGAAACCATCAAACTCAAGGATGATCTCTCCTACAAAGAGGTTCCTGTCCGTATCCTCGATGAGGCCGAACGAAGAACTCGTAGTCAAACTATCAAGTTCCTCAAAGTTCAGTGGTCCCATCATTCCGAGAACGAAGCAAGATCGTTTGCGATCTAAGTACCCCGACTTCTTTTCTAAAACCTAGGAATCTCGGGACGAGATTCTTGTAAGGAGGGTAGACTTGTAACATCCCTACTTTTGTGTAATAAAGAGAGGTGTTGTGTCCATGACATGCATGCATGAAAAATGGACCAAAATTTTGCTTTTAAAATTTAATCAGAGTTTTACCAGAAAAATCACTTAATCTGGCTTCAAACAAAATTGTCCTACAAAGTTTTTCAAAATAACCCAACTTTGTGCTAGAAAGGTAGCAAATTTGAAGAGCTTTCCAACGAGTATTTTTGTGCAATTTTTGCTTCACAAAAAGGCCCTCAAAACTCTGTTTTGGTTCTGTTTTAAAAATTCCTAGGGACTTCTTTGTAAATCCCTCAGTCTTTCCAGGGGGTTTTTCGCGAAGTGGCCCTGTCGTCTTCCTCCTGTCCGGCGACAGGAGGGAAACCGCCCCACCGCGCCACCTCCTGCTTCCCCTCCCTGTCGACGTGGAGGAGAGGATGAGGATCCCTCGGTGCCGTCCGAATCGGGAACATCCCGCAGAAACCCCCCCCCCCAATCGCCTTCTCTCCTCCTCTGTCTCTCTCCCTCACCGAAAACCGACCGCCGCCGGTGATCCGCTCTCGCCGCCGTTCCGCTCCCTCTCTGGCCTCCCCGTCGAGCTCATCGGAACCGCGTCGAGCTCCTCCCCCGCCTCGAGCAAGCTCACCCGCCGGGATGGCCTAGAGGCGCCGAGTCGAGGCCTCCTTCTCCGCGGACGGTCGCCGGAGTTCCTCACCGCGCCGCCATCCCCGCCTTCCTCCGGCCCCGCCAACCATCCCTGCTCGTTCCCGGTGAGCCTACGCTCCTCCCCATCCCCTCCGTTCATCTTCTCCGGGCCGGGATCGTCGAAACCGCCGGAGCCGAGAACCCCGCCGCCGTTTCCTTCACCGCCGCTCGACGCCGGTGACCATTCCGGGGCGGCGCCGCCACGTCCAGATGCGCCTCCTCGAGACGCACCTAACGGGCTTACGCGCTCTTCCGGGGGCTGCCGGAAACGCCGCCGGCGGCCACTCCCTGCCACCGGCCGGCCACCCGTGAGGTCACGGTGATGTCATCGTGACATCACCCACCCACGTGGCGTGCCAAGTGGCATTTTTCGTCCTGTTTGAACTGTACAGTGGGCCGCAGGAAAAATAGAAAAACAGAAAATAATTGATATTTGGAAATTCAATAACTTTTATTTTATAACTCCTAAAATTGTAAAAAAATATGCAATGTGTTCATAAAAATGAGAGCTATTTATCTATACCACTTTCATACATGTTTGGTAAGGTTTAAAATGAGGCCACTTTTATAGTTTGCATTTAATTCATTTAAATATTGAACATAAAGTTTTATTCAATAAAAATAGAAAATTAAGTGTAATATACCATTTTGATCAGTGGAACAAATGCAATCCAACTATGAGGTTTACAAAGTCTTTTGAGCATCTTAGCTTGGTCACATCTCTAGTTTAGGGTTTTCTCCCCCTCCGGTGTTCATCTATCACGGCGTAAAACCCTACCTTCCAGTTCTATCCTTTAAGCTTCATTTCAATTGCATTGTTTTACTCATGCATACATATTGTGCATTGCACGGTCATAAAGTATTGATTGTTTGCCTTCTTTCCGGTGTTGCTCGCTATCGGTAGACCGAGATCCGGAGGTCGACCCGGCGTTCTACGACAACCCAAGCTCTACTTTCGACGAGCAAGGCAAGCACCACCTCATGGCTACGCCATGTTTTGAGTCTTTTCAACCTCTCATTCATGCATATGTTTCAACTTAGTTTTGAGTCGGTTAGAGTAAACCTATCCACTGCATGACCCCTCCCTCACATGTCACCTTCATACCTGTTTACCCTCCTAGTATGACTAGGGTTGTTTGAGTATCGTAGAGCCTTGTGTGTTATGCTTAGCCATGCTTAGTGTTCTGATCTACTTCATCCGGTTGATGATTTGGATCACTTCGATAACCTTGTATGTTGTTATATTTGTGAGTACTGAGCATATGAAACTGACTAAGGCTAGCACGGGAGGCCACTTGGGTAGTGGTTATTCGTTCCGTACTCGCCAACCCTAGGATTTAAGGTCTCGCCGCGGAAGCCAAGACTGAGCGTGCAACCACACGCGGGGCCTAACTGACCGCGCTCGGCTAACTAACTTGTTTGATCACTTCCATGGGTCACATAGTTTGAGCTTTCCATTTGCGGGTGTCTCATAAAAGGTTTTGGAGAAAACTAGGGCGTGACCGGGACCAGTGATGGACGTACACGGATCTTGTCCCGACTCACAGAACAGGTGCTGTCAGGAGGTGGCCAACTCCCTGTTGACGGGGTGGCCCTGTTTGGGTTGACTCATGGAAAGGGTTAAGCAAGGTAAAGGCCGTGGTCGACCACACTCTGCCGCGCTCTTAGAGAGGAGCGTTACCGCGTGGCACTAAGAGTCGGTCGATACGTGTGGGTAAAGTGTACCACCCTGCAGGGATAAATATTTCCGAAAGCCGTGTCCGCGGTCATGGACAACTTGGTGAAAGTCACGGGGTCATAGATAACTCTAACGGAATGACTAAAACTTGCTGGCAATGAATAAGGATGCCTCTTCGACTACGTCGAGAGGGGTGATTCTTGTAGCATAAGGTAGTCTGGGATTGAGAAAGTACTTGGTGGACGAAAGAACATGATGATCTCAGTAGTTGAGTAGATTCCTCCTCTGTTTTAGAAATGCTCTATTACACGTGCTTTTCTTCCTCAACTTCGGAAAACAAAGTTGGCTTTATGCAAAGAACCTTAACAGCCAAGTCTTGCTGAGTACCTTTTGTACTCAACCTTGCCTCGTTGTTGTTTTGTTTCAGACTTCGGCGATGCAGCTGAAGAGGGGTTCTACCTCGACGTCGACGAGTAGTTAGGGGTTCCTAGGCAGCAGCCCGGTATCTGTAGTATGGGTTTGGCTACGTTGCTTATGTTTCGGACTCCTAGTCCTTTTGATCTTGTTGTATAGCAACATCTTTGCTTTCGCTGCTTGTTGTAATGTTGGGTTGCTTGACCTATGTTGGTCTTGTAACCTCTGCGTGTAAGCTACTCTAGTATGCCTTGTTTAATACAACTTTCATGTCTAGAGTACTGCTTTGATCGGTTGTTGGTCTCGAGCCCGTTGTTACACAGTTTTGGCTATGCCTGCATAGTTGTCGCAGTCGAGGGGTTGTGGAGCCGATGATCCATGCCCGAGCCCGCCTGCCGGAGATATCCGGCCTGGGGCGAGGTCACCCCAGTAACCCTCGATTGTTGTTGCACTTTCTGAACACATAGCAGCTCTGTATAACTTTGGTCCCGTTCCTTCAGTTTCATCCGACTCGTGGACGCTTGGGTATGCATATCTGGTTATGACTAGCATGGACACAAGGAGTAGTAGACCGGGGATCCGGACTACGTGCCGATGAATCCGTTCTGCCTGCCGTTGTTTGTTGCGGCCGGGGCTGGTAACCCGGAAGCCCTTGTGGGTCCATTGCTAGGAGCACATGACAGTTTGTATATCTCTGGGTCCGGGGTCTGACATATAACCAATCCTATTAAAAGGATAGCCCGGAAGAACACAATCTACGGTTTTAGATCCAAGCTTGCGCTTCTTCGGAATTGGTATATTGACTTTTGCCAAACAACCCCAAGTACGTAGGTAAGAGAGTTTCAACATTTTCCTTTCCCATTCCTCAAATGGAGTAATGGTTTTGTTCTTTGTGGGAACTCGGTTTAGGACATGCCACGCAGTCATTAGCGCCTCCCCCACCATGCCTTGGAGAGACCCGGAGTATCTAACATGGCGTTAACCAAATCAGACAGCGTTCGGTTCTTTCTTTCAGCCACCCCATTTGACTAAGGTGAGTAGGGAGGCGTCCTCTCATGAATTCCATGTTCCGCACAAAACAAATTAAACTCGTTGGAAAAATCCTCTCCACCACGATTAGACCTAAGCCGTTTAATTTTACGATCAAGTTGGTTCTTAGCTTCGGCCTTATAGTTTTTGAAATAAGTTAGAGCTTCATATTTAGATTTCAGAACATACACATAACAATATCTAGTGGAGCCATCAATAAGTGCATGAAATATTTCTTTCCACCTTTTGTCAATACGCCATTCATCTCAGAAAGATCAGAATGTATAAGTTCTAGTGGTGTCAAGTCTCTCGCCTCCGCAGTCTTATGAGATTTGTGAGGTTGCTTAGCTTGAACACACACTTGACATTTGGAACCTTTAATACTACTGAATTTCGGAATTAAATCATATTTGCTAACCGCGTCATGAAACCAAAATTAATATGACAAAGTCGTGAATGCCAAACATCAAAATCATTATCGTGGCAAACATGATTAATAACTTTGGTGCAAATATCTGACAAGGATAAGCGGAACAAGCCTCCACGCTCATAGCCTTTACCAATAAATTGTCCATACATGGAAATTAAAACTTTATTTGACTCGAAAACCAACTTAAAACCATCTCGACATAAACGTGAGCCGATGACGAGATTTTTATTGATGGAGGGAACATGATGATCGTTCTTCAGTCGCACGACCTTCCCGAAGTAAACTTCAGATCGACCATACCAACACCATGAACAGTAGCATGTGACACGTTCCCCATCAGCACGGGGGAAGTCCCTGTGACCTGATAAGAAGAGAACATGGAAGCATCAGCACAAACATGTAGATTGGCAATTGTGTCAATTAACCATTCAGGTGAATGTCAAACTGAAAGAATAGTGGGAACTATACCGTACCCAGAATCCTTCATCTCAGTGTCAGCCATGACAACATTAGCGGTCTTGCCGCTGTTCTCCAGCTACTGCAACTCATAACGTCTAGGGAATTTTGGATCCCAATGAGTCAGTTCACCGCAAACGTGACATGACCCCTTCCTCTTCTTGAAGTTGGTAGAGTGCGACGGCTTAAAACTTGCCATCGGGTTTGCCTTTACCCTCGGATTTCTTCTTGTTATATTTAGGCTTGTTGGGCGGGTAGTGTTTCTTCTGTACCACATGGGCAGCAGAACCTACCTCAGCAACCCGAGCACATGTATCCTTTACTCTCGCCTTCTCTTCCACATCAATAGATCCGATGAGGTCCGAAACAGAAAACTCCAGTCTCTTCTGTTTCAGTGAAGTAGCAAAGGTGCTCCATGAAGATGGAAGCTTGGCAATAATGCCTCCGGACACAAATTTGTCCGGTAACATACACTTAAAGTGCTCAAATTCTTTAGCGGATGATTGTATCTCATGAGCCTGTTGAACAACAGAGCGCTCATCAGTCATCCTGTAGTCATAGAATTGCTCCATGACATACGGCTCGCTGCCAGCATCTGAGGCCCCAAATTTAGCCTCGAGTGCAGCCCACATATTCTTGCCGTTATCAAACGACATATACGGATCCACAATGGAATCATCAATAATACCGAGGAGAGCACTTTTAAACATAGTGTCCATATTCTCAAAAGCCTCCAGCTGTGCTGGATTGAGATCGCCCTCAGGCTTGCCCTTGGTGGCCGCATAGCGGCGCAAGGTTTGAAACCATAGCACTGCTCTTGTGCGCCACCTCTTATAGTCCACACCATTGAAAGGGTTTGGCCTTGCCGCCGCAATTATAGACGGTGCAGGTGCAACAAATTCCCTACAATCAGGTTTTTGGATTGTTGAATATATTAGCAATTTAGCACATGATTTAATTCGAAATAGCATCAGATGAACTACGACAGTAGCAAATACAGTAATCATGCAAATATCTAGATCTAGTACAGTAGACAGACCGATCCAATCTATAGCAAGAACTAGACATATGATTTCCAGTAATATCTCATACAGATGGAATAGAGATACGTATGATGCAACGGCAGCGGCACCGACGTTGTTGTTGTCCATGTTGTCGGCCATGGCGTCGATGAAGAGTTTGCCGAGGTGAGGGAAGAAATCGCCGTTGGGGAAGTAGTCACCGTCATCAGTCGCGTGAGTGCGCTCCCCAAAAACCTGATCGCCCCTCTCTGTATAGGATCACAAGAGACGAGGTTCCGGAAGCCTGCTGTCCCTTCTTGCGGTGCACGCCGGAAGGAGGGATGGAGAGGACTTGTTTGGCAGCGCAGTGGTTTGGAACGGTGCGAAACCATATGACGAAGTGGCGTCTAGGGTTTACCGTATGCGCGTATTTATACTTTGGGCTCGGAGAGACTTGGGCGTGAATCCACGTCCGAGTCGGTTCAGTTCCACGTTCCAAAAGAAGTGGAAACGGTTTAGGCATTAAAGCTTTCATTAATTACCATATTAATGACTCGTTAAGTTTTCCCAACTGGCAAAATAAACGCTCTCGGCTCGGCTCATTCCCGCAACCCGCGGCGTGTCGTGACGTGTCGTGACGAGGCGGGCGGCGGAGGAGAAGAGCGCGTGTGGCACACCTCTCCTCTTGCCTTGCCAACTCATACATGAGCTAGAATGGCTCACCTTATAAGGTGGTGACATCCTCTCCAAACTATCAATGTGGGATTAAACTCTAGTCCCACTCCCCACTTGTATTATTCATGAATGGGCCATGATAATTTCAGGATTTTTATTGGGCTTAGTTGGGCTGGACATGTGAGGCCCATATAAAATTCCAACAAACCCCCACAAAGTGTCATTAGCACATCACATAATCTCAGTTCCAAAACAATGTTTATATACCGGTGTTTAGTGGAGACTGTTAAGTTGAACTTCCACTTAGAACATTTTGCTACACTAGTTCACAACTTGAATAGTTGACTACGCCCTGAACTACAAGTTTTCTGTAATTCCAGTTTCACACAACGTCTGAACCAATACTAGGCTTCCGCAAAGCTTCCCCTCGGGTGGATCGTATGCGTCATACTCCGAAGGCCTTTCATGAGCTTATTAGAGAGCACCCGATTCTCATAGACTGTGATGTTTAACAGTCAGACTCATATAGGTGAGTTCCTAAGGAGATGTTCTGCATGACACATCAATGCTTATATAAATAAGCCACTTGGAACACATTAAGATAAATGTCAACCTACCATACAGATTAAGAGAGTATTGCATCTTCATGGAGTGGGATAAAATATAAGGATACTCTCCTCTCAGCCGACCAACATCTTGTCTCCCACTTCTAATTCACGGGATCTCCGATCACATAGAGTGGGTTACCACTATGTGCAACTCATACCGTGGGTCTCAAACCCATATCCCTCTATGCATTATCTATCACATTCTGTGATGAACCCTTTGTGAAGGGATCTGCCAAGTTCATAGATGTTTGGATATAATCCAACGCAATAACTCCGGAGTTCTTCAATTTTCTGATAGATTTAAATCTCATCTTCACATGTCTTGATGACTTTGCATTATCCTTAGAACTGTTCACTTTGATGATCACAGTTTGATTATCACAGTTCATTAGGATTGGGGGTATTGGTTTTTCAACCACGGGCAAGTCCATCAAGAGCTCACGAAGCCACTCTGCTTCAATGGTGGTTGTGTCTAATGCTGTGAGTTCTGTTTCCATAGTTGACCTCGTTAAGATGGTCTGCTTGCAAGACTTCCAAGAAACAGCGCCACCACCATGTGTAAAAACATAGCCACTAGTGGCCTTAAGCTCATCAGCATCAAATATCCAATTAGAATCACTATATCCTTCCAGAACCCTTGGGTTTCCGGTATAGTGAATTCCATAGCTCGCAGTGCCTTTTAAATAGCGGATAACTCTCTCAAGCGCACGCCAATGATCATCTCCCAGATTGGAAACAAACCGACTCAATTTGCTCACAGCAAAAGAGATGTCAGGCCTCTTGGCACTCGCCAAGTACATAATCGAGCCTATAATCTGAGAATATCTCAGTTGATCTCTAGTAATCTGTTGATTCTTTCGAAGCAACACACTAGCATCATAGTGACTTGAAGAAGGCTTGTAGTCACTGTACCCGAAGCGACTCAAGACCTTTTCCACATAGTGAGACTGAAGCAGTGTGATCCCACCATTATCATCTCTCAACAGCTTGATGTTCAAGATAACATCAGCTACTCCTAGATCCTTCATCTCAAAATAGCGAGATAAGAAATCATTAACTTCCTTGATGAAATCAAGATTGGTCCCAAATATCAGTATGTCATCAACATATAGACATAGAATAACTCCCTCGCCCCCAGCATGGCGATAGTACACACACCTGTCAGCTTCGTTTACAATAAAGCCTTCAGCAGTCAAAGTCCTTTCAAACTTTTCATGCCATTGCTTAGGTGCTTTCTTGAGGTTGGTGTAGTCAAGGCATATACACCACGTGGCATTCTTCTTCAGGACCAAGACTGGGCTAGCCAGCCAGTCCGGGTGGTCGACTTCCATGATGAAGCTGGCTGCCAGCAGCCGGGCGATTTCTTCCCTGATGAATCTTCTTCTTTCTTCTCCGAACCTTCAGAGGGGCTGCCTAACCGGCTTAGCATCCGGCTTGACATGAAGAGAGTACTCAGCCCGCTCCCTCGGTACACCTGGCATGTCTCTTGGTTCCCATGCGAAGATGTCCCGATTCTCACGGAGGAAGATGGTGAGCTTGTCTTCCTATTTCCAGCTGAGTCTTCCTATTTCCAGCTGAGTCCTCGTCCGATGGTGAGGAACTTGACGTCCATCCGGTTGGCATCAAGCTGGATCTTCTTGGTGTCGCGGGAGGCCTAGAACTGCGTCTCCCCCATGAGCCTCTTCCCCTTCGGTATCTATGGCTTCTCGGCCGCTATCTTCCGCTTGATCTCCTTCAGCTCTTGATGGAGGGATGATAACCCGGTAGGCCAACGCCAAGGTGTAACTCGGCCCAAAGGACGCTGCGCAAGACCCGGCTTAGGATAAAGGAGTTCCTAGAAGGCCCAGGAACGTAGGCCTCGTAACCCGGATTGTGGGTTCTGATAAGGAAGTTTAGGGTTTGTAAGCAGTGTCTGGGTAGGATTGAGAGTGCGCCTTGGAGAGTAGGCCAGGGGGTCCAGATATTATATAAGCCGGCCCCTAGGGTTAGACAAGCAGAGATCCAAGAGTTCGAGCAATATCGCTAGGTATCGAGTATCCAGTGTAACACGAGAGTTGAGTTAATATATTTAGATCGGAGACTCGGCGACTTGATTGCCGGCGACCAGATCGCATATCATCATGTTTTCCCTTCAGCTAAACCCTCTCCCAAACACCAGAGTCGATTTGCCCCAAGACAAGTTACCCCCGGTAACGTCTGCCGTGATTATCCCACGACAGTTGGCGCCCACCATGGGGCCTACGTCCAAGGGTGTTTACATCACGGGAGAAGCTCGGAAGAACATGGAGAACCTTGTCGTCGGCGAGATCTACACCGACCCCGAAGGAGAGAAGATGGTGGACGATTCCGGCTGGGGGCCAGAGTCGGATCTGCTCGAATCCGGATCTGTCGTGACAATCGGCCAGATCAACGTCTTCATCGGCATGGTACGTACGTCCGGTTCAATCCCTGACGATTTCGGATTTGATTCTGTGTCAGGGGAGGCCACCTGCGTTCAATCAGATGGAGAAGAATCGGTCGGGACGGTAGATCCGACAGAAGAGCCCACCACGAAGAGGGAATAGCCGGAGGAGCCGGTATGGATCCCGCGTGGCCGGGTTACGAGAGAAGATGATACCGAGTCTATCTTGCACCTGCTGGAGGACCAGTACGAGGAAAACAGCAGCGAAGAGGAAGAGTACGAGTCTGCGCCAAGCATTGTGCGCCAGGTTGCGGTTTACACGGCTCCTGCGAGCAATCTTAATCAGGGGAACGTGACCGCGACCACAGTCGGAGCAGCACAAGCATTGGCCCAGCAGCAAGGTCCGGTTGATGGAAACCCGGTTCTCACCCAGGTTGACGGAGAATCGGCGTCAGTTACCAGTCATGCGGCGGATAGTGATTTGCAGGCAAACATGTTCGGATATCTGGCAAACCGGACGCCAGGGGCGGGTCTGTCATGATCCCGGACCCAGAGATATACATACTGTTATGTGCTCCTAGCCATGGACTTACAAGGGCTTCAGGGTTACCAGCCCCGGCCGCAACAAACAACGGCAGGAAGACTGGATTCATCGGCACGTAGTACGGATCCCCAGTCTAGTACTCCTTGTATCCATGCTAGTCATAACCAACTATGCATATCAAAGCGTCCACGAATCGAAAGAAACTGAAGATAACGGGACCAAAGCTATACAGAGATGCTATGTGTCCAGAAAGTGCAACAACAATCGAGGGTTACCTCGCCCCAGGCCGATCACATCGACAGGCGGGCTCGGACATGGATCATCGGCTCCACAACCCCTCGACTTCGACAACTATGCAGGCATAGCCAAAACTGTATAACAATGAGCTCGAAACCAACAACCGATCAAAGCAGTACTCTAAACATGAAGCTTGTATTAAACAGGTGTTACTAGAGTATAGCTTACAAGCAGAGGTCACACGACCCAACATTACATCAGACAACGGAAGGCAATTTATGTTGCTAATCAACAAGAACCAAAAAGGCCTAAGAGGCCGCAACATAAGGCGACGTCCCAGCCCATAGATTCCAGGCTGCTACCTGGGAACCCCAAACTACTCGTCGATGTCCACATGAACCACCACTGAAGTGACGAACTCCACCTGAACCAAAATTAAGCAAACCTGAGTACGGGAGGTACTCAACAAGACTTAGTTAACCTATTATATATCTGCTGCTTTTCGAAAAGGGTTTTATGTAGGCCAATTTGCGTAAAGCAATCTTTGTTTTCCAAATCGAGGAGGAATAGCACGTCCCATAGAAGGTTTTCAAAACAGATGAGGAACTCACTACTGTGATCATTATCTTTTTATCCACCAACATTATTTCCCAGAAACTCACATGCTACAAGGATCACCCCTCCCGGCATCTCCGGGGAGGCACCCTCCATCTACTGCCTCCATGCATTGTCAACATTTTTTACGTCACGTTCAAGTTATCTATGACCCCGTGACTTTCACCAAGTCGTCCATAACCGTGGACAAGGCTTTCCGAAAGATTTATCCCTGCAGGGTGGTACACGTTACCCACACGTACCATCCGACTCTTAATGCCAAGCTATTGGCACAATTTCGACGATGTGCCGGCAGAGTGTGGTTGGCCACGACCTTTACCTTGTCGAGCCCTATCCATGAGTCAACCCAAACAGGGCCACCCCGTCAACAGGGAGTTGGCCACCTCCTGACGGCACCTGTTCTGTGAGTCGGGATCAAGATCCGTGTACGTCCATAACTTGTCCCGGTCACGCCCTAAACACCTCCAAAAGGTTTTTGACTCACACGCAGATGGAAATCCCAAACTACGTGACTCACGGATAGAACCAAACAAGTTAGTTAGTCGAGCGCGGTCTGTTAGGCCCCGCGTGTGGTTGCACGCTCAGTCTTGGTTTGTGCGGCGAGACCTTACTCCTAGGGTTGGCAAGTACGGAACGAACAACCACTTCCCAAGTGGCCTCCTGTCCAAGCCTTAGTCAAGTTAACCACACAGTCCTCATCTCACCACGTCATCATATCATACTAGGTTATCGCAGCTTTTATTCATCAACCGGATGGAGCAGAGGTAACAAACATGTAAAGCTAAGAGAAGCAGATATGAGGCTCTGGCGATGCGCACAAGAAATTCTATGGCGGCTAGGAGCAGTGGATCAGGATATAGAGGCAATGCAGCATATAGGTGAACTATGTCTACTAGCATCAAATACTTTGGAATCGAATGCAAAGTACGAGAATCAAATGTTGTTCGAAAACATATATGAGCAGATAAGAGGTTATGCTTGCCTTGGTTATAAGAAAACCAGATAAAGATCTTCTGGAATAAGTGCTTGACTTGTCGGTTAGGATCAAGTATTCATCATTGGATTGCTGGCCTTCTCTTCGGAGTCACGTTCTACCGAGGGAAAAAACAACACCGAAAGAGAAAAACAACAATCAAACATGGCATCGATGCAATGCGCAATATGTATGCATGAGCGAATTAATGCACTAAAATAAAGCCCTAAACATGCTCGATGGGTTGCTAGGGTTTGCATGTCAGATATGCAGTTTTACTGGAATTAGCCCGAAATAGACCCCGGAGGGGGTTTCGGGCGATTATGAAAGTAAGTACCATTTTAGTTGCTCAAATTGGTTTGAAAACATCATAAACAGATTGCATTTGTCATTTTGAGCAATTTGGTATATAACTTTTAATTTTCTAATTTTAGTGATTAAAATCTTATTTTTCTATTTAAAAAAAATTTTAAATAACATTAAAATAATACTCATTTTTGGACTTTCTCAGATATGTTTGAAAATTACATTTTCGGGTAGAGCTCATTTTTCTGATCATAACCATGCTTTCATTTTATTTTTCTGAGCAATATTGTATTAGATATTCAATTACCCATTTTAAGTCATTTTCTGTAGTTTAAAAAAAACAGAGGAAATATGACATCATCATGATGTCGAGGTGACATCACCCTGGATGAATCTCACAGATGAACTCCAAATTCGATCAAAATCGTGTGCCATACAGGGAACAAATTATACCACGAGGGGGAGGAGAGTGTGGGGAGTCATATGGTGGCGGCGGACTGACCATTTGGTCACCGGAGCGACGCCGGCAAGCCATGGCGCGGCGGCGGCCGGCGTGGAACGAAGGAGGAAGGCTACAGAGGGAGAGAGGGGGAGGCAAGGGCATCCAAGGATGCGGGAGCTCACCCTGAGCGCCATGGAGGGGTCGGGGTAGCCGAAAAGGCTGCCGTGGCGGCGAATCGGTGGCGGAGGAACTCGCCGGCCGCGGGGAAGATGAGGATGGCGCGGCTGACTCCGGTCGATTCGGGGCAATTAATTCACCGAGGAGTTGGAGGAGGAAGTGGCGGAGCTCCCTGGCCACTCGCCGGAGCTCGGAGATGGGAGGAACAGCGACGATCAACGGCGGCCAGCGGGACGGTAGGGTTAGGGTTCGGTTCGTGAGGGAGGACAGAGAGAGGGCGGAACTAGGGGAGGGCAGGAGCACTACGACCTTCTCTTTGCCCTCATCCACTCGAGCAACCACAGAGGCAGGACGTGGTCGAGCTTGGCATGCGGGGAGGACACGCAGGTGCCTGCCTGTTGGAGGTAGAAGACAAAGGAAGACTTTCCACAAAACCCCCTCGGTTTGGGAATTTTACAAAGGAGCCCTTTTGTCTTTTAGAAAAGAGAACCAAAACAAAGTTTTGAGGACCTTTTTGCAATCATAAAAACTGGCAAAAATACTTTTTGAAAAGCTCACAAAAATTCCAACCTCACCATGTATTGGTTTGGTGAAATTGAAATACTTTTCAGAACAAAATTTTGGAACCCCTTTTAAGTACTTTTTGTGGGATTTTCTCAAACCATTTGAATTCATAAACAAAATTGATTTAAATTGGTTTCAACTTTTGTTTCCATGCATGTATGGAATGAACACACACCACCCACCCTAGTTTAGCAAAAATGGGATGTTACAGGGTCCTTCAAACCCGCAACACCCGGCCCTATTCAACAACAACCTGATTCTGGATCCAACCGTTCTAGCCACACTTATCACTCCGGAAAACGCGGCGGAACGTGTTAGAGATCTGGATGTAGCTCGACGTGCATTGGAGCAACAGAGAAGGCAAGTAGAAGCAGAAAGGCAAGGGATGGCCACGCGCCAACGTGAGCTGGATGCATTAGAAACCCGGCTCCGAGAAGAAACAACTATGGTACGTCAAAGGCATCAAACCAGATTACCGGCAACGGGTGGAGTTATAAACCCGGCCACGCTATTCATCACGCCTCAGGATCAACCGATCCCAGCAGCAAACCAAGGAACTGTACAGCAACCTGCAACTGGAGGAGCACAGCCGGCAAATATACAAGCCGGGTTACCCATACTGCAGACCGGAGTCACTACCGGCAATACATTACCACCACCACCACCATCACGATTTCGCACACCAGCAGGTCATTACAATAACCCCATGGATAACGTGTACGCAGCAACACTCGCATTAAATCAAATCCCCGTGAGAGAGTCACCCCACGCAGAGGAGACCCGGCGGGCGATAGATCTATTGCGCACCGCGGTGGCGCAGCAAGTCAATTACCCAGATCACAGAAGTGGAATGCATGGGACACCATACATAAGCCAGCAACTAGGCAATACCGGCAATATCCAGACAAGGTCAGCGCGGCGGAGGGAAGAGCAGCAGCAAATGCCGCCTGCTCCCCGCGTTCAGGCAGTACCAGCAGCATCAGCAGCACAAGCTATCGTGGATAGTTCCAGGGCCAGGAGGGCCGCGACCGGGTCTGCGGTGCATGGGCCACCAGCCGTACCGCGTCCAGCCGCACCTCCCGCAGGATTACACGTTTCCCGAGTAAGGCCAGTTCCGACTAATCTCGCTGGGCCTAAGTGTCTGTCGGATAACATCAGGGCCGAGCCTTATCCGGATAAATTCAAGGAACCGGGTAAAGTCGTGAATTACGAGCCGACTATGGATCCAGAAACATGGTTGAGCAGTTATGAGATGGCTATGTGTGACGCCCCGAGATCGGGCACTATGCAAATTTCAGCATTCCCGCCAAAATCCACATAATAACCGATTCCAGGTTGCCACTTGTGATAACATTACAATAGTTCACGAATATTCCGCAACAACAACAGAAAAGATATATACAAGACGACTCAAACGAGTCAAGGATACAACTGATACAATACAAAGATCCAAATAACAGCGGAAGAAACAACATAGTGTCCGACTACGGACAAGATACAAATTGGACTAAGAGTCCTGAAGATAACCGATGGCGTCCAATCCCTGCCCAGGCCAAGCCGGAGGGATTCCCAAGCTAACGTCGTCAGACTTCAAACCTTCTCACTGCAATGTGGAATATGCAGCCACGAAATGGATTCGTGGGTCAGTACGGGTAAGTACTGGCAAGTGGATAAACCATACTCACAAGATACCCGCGTAACCAATCATCACAAGATACAAATACTTTGGGTACATCGGAAAGGAAGGGATTATTGCAAAGAAGCGACAGCGGGCTGCACTAACTAACTACAGAGACTCGCTACAACAACCGGCTAAAAGGAAGGGATAAGATGGCGTATCAGAACCAACTACAACTACTCACCAAACAATACCCATCCAATGTTACCCCCTACTAAGGAAGCAATCCAAGGAAACTCACACGGTTGATTAATGTGACATTCATTTTCGTGGTGGAGGTAATCTATATTACTAGTCAAGTTATCATCGTTAGGTGTAAGTTGTCTGAGTACTTGTTAGCCAGCACTTTCACCAAGTCATCCATAACCGCGGACAACACGGCTTCTCGAGAAGATTTAACCCTGCAGGGATGCACCAATTGGCCGTACACGTAAGAATAACCCGCCAGACGGGGGATCAACCCACCAAGCGAGGTACTCAACACAACCCAACTCTTCTTCGCATCAAGCCCAAAGAACCACGTGCTATACCTATGCGTGCGCGGCTAATCGAGCCCCCACGAAGAAAAGGGGGACCCTCATAGCACTGGAAGACCACGCCGCCCTAAATGCCGACTACAAAAGTTCCACCCTGGCCTCGGGTTCGCACCTGCATATGCATGCATCAAATGGAATGCCCGGACTAAGTGTGGCGATTTGGACGAGATGCGAATCGAGTCAAATTGAGGGGGGCGCCCATACACGCTTCCCACATGCGGTTAGTGCGCTCATCATGGATCAGTAGACAAGACCCTTTTCCTAATTAGGGTCGACACTACCAGGCCTCAAAACCACGCCGGGCCTCCTGCCGGTGCCTTATCATCAAATTATTATTACCCAAAACATTAACATGTGGTTGATTGAATTGAAACCCAACTATCAACTAAACAGGTGATAAGACGGACAGCAAGGCTTGAGCGCAAACAACACTAAGCATGCAACTACGACACGAGGGCCAACAAGGTAAACAACAACATGTAATAGGAAGTGGAAGGAAGGCTATATCATGGCTGCAAGGTAAACATATGATAGGATCGAGACACAAGCATCGAATCAAAAGGCTAGAATAAGAACAACGGAAAGAATCGGTAGCAAGTGATGAAAGCCACTAGTGGAAACAACCCCTCTCGTCCAGGGGGCCAGGGGGCAGCTGTCCCGGTTGTAACCAAATCCGGGACAAATGCCCTGCATTGGTCCCGGTTCGTGCGCCCGGGGCAACAGGAATCGCCTGGGCGCATTGGTCCTGGTTCGTGGGGGGCATATCGGTCCCGGCTCTTGCCACGGACCGGGACCAATGCCTAGCCACAGGCCACGTGGCACGCGCATGACCTGTTGTCCCGGTTCAGTCCACGAACCGGGACCAATGCCCCCTTCCCCTATATATACTGCCCTAGCCCCCCCTCCTTCCATCTTTTTTTTTCCTTGGAGGTGTGAGAGAGTGTGGTGTTATAGTGTGTTTTTTTACTATGCACACGAGGTGTTCGACGAAATTCTCGAGACGCACACAAGCTCACTGAAAATGGTATCTTCGATCGAGGTTAACAAATTATCTTTTTCATCTGTAACTGATACATAAAAAAGTATTATTTGTCGATGTACTGTGGTCATCTCTGTATTAATATGTATTTTGATAAACTTAATTATATGATGCAGATGGATGCACGGCAGCGATGGATGTACGGTGACCGACGCACTTCCGAGTATATGGCAGGCCTGAATGCATTTCTTGCTGTAGCTCAGGCGAACAAAGATAATGGCTTCATGTGTTGCCCATGTGTTGATTGTCGGAACGTCAGAGAACATTCTTCCGAAAGAATCCTTCACGGCCATCTACTTCGTAGATTTCTTCCGATCAAGCATCCCTTAAGGAAAAAAGGAGGGAAGCATTTCAGAGGTGAGGCAGATAACCGAAAGAAGCCTGAGCTCCGTAGTGGTAATGATATATTCGATATGGTCAAGGACCTAGAAGTAATCTTTGGTAAGGCTGCTGGCAGCCAACCAGTTCCGTACGGCCCTGATAAGCGGGCACCCATGTGGAAGAAGAAATCTATATTTTGGGAGCTACCCTATTGGAAAGTTTTAGATGTCCGGTCTTCGATCGACGTGATGCACGTGACAAAGAATCTCTGTGTCAATCTGCTATGCTTCCTGGGCGTGTATGGGAAGTCAAAAGATACGCCTGAAGCACGGGAGGACCAACAACGTATGAAAGACCAAAGCAACAAGCACACAGATACAGGGCGCCATTCCTTAAGCAGCTACGCTCTTACTAAAGCAGAGAAGGAAATATTCTTTGAAGTCCTTTACAGTATCAAGGTTCCGTCTGGATTCTCGTCGAATATAAAGGGGATAATAAACATGGCAGAGAAAAAATTCCAAAACCTGAAGTCTCATGACTGCCACGTGATTATGACGCAGTTGCTTCCGATTGCATTGAGGGGGCTTCTACCGAAAAATGTTCGAGTACCCATTGTGAAGCTATGTGCATTCATGAACGCAATATCTCAGAAGGTAATCGATCCAGAAATTCTGACAAGATTACAGAGGGATGTGGTCCAGTGTCTTGTTAGTTTTGAGTTGGTGTTCCCACCATCCTTCTTCAACATTATGACTCATCTCCTTGTTCACCTATGTGAAGAGATTCATATTCTCGGTCCGGTATTTCTACACAATATGTTCCCCTTTGAGAGGTTCATGGGAGTCTTGAAGAAATATGTTCATAACCGTGCTAGGCCAGAAGGAAGCATC
Organism: Alopecurus myosuroides; assembly: GCA_028641055.1. NCBI lineage: Eukaryota > Viridiplantae > Streptophyta > Magnoliopsida > Poales > Poaceae > Alopecurus > Alopecurus myosuroides. Next base: position 97,248,283 of record CM054060.1, read on the forward strand.
TCGAAGGGCTATGGAACAGAGGAGGTCATTGGGTTCTGTGTTGACTTTATTCCTGACCTTAAGACAATTGGTGTTCCTGAATCACGGCATGAGGGGAGACTGAGGGGAAAAGGAACGCTGGGAAAGAAAACAATGATACCTAGGGACGGGCATTCTTTGACCAAAGCACACTACACGGTTCTACAAAATTCTATGTTCATGGCTACGTATGTCGAGGAACACAAGAATATTGTACGGTCTGCAAACCCGGGGAAGGATGACTCATGGATTAAACGCGAACACATGGAGACTTTTGGAAGTTGGTTGCAAACACGTCTTATAAATGACACCACTGTTGAAGATCAGCTATACATGTTGGCAGGGTCACCATCTTCGACTATTGGTAGTTTTCAAGGGTACGAGATAAATGGGAATACATTTTACACGAGCTCCCAAGATAAGAAGAGCACCAACCAAAACAGTGGTGTCCGCTTTGATACAACAAACGAGAATGGAAAAACTGACACATACTATGGTTACATAGAGGAGATATGGGAACTTGACTATGGACCTTCTTTTAAGGTCCCTTTGTTCAAGTGCAAATGGGTCAACCTGAATGGAGAAGGGGTAAAGGTAGACCCGCTTTATGGAATGACAACAGTGGATCTCAACTGTATTGGTTACAATGACGAACTATTCGTTCTAGCCAATGATGTGGCTCAGGTCTTCTATGTGAAGGACATGTCTTCCAGACCGAAGAAAAGAAAAAATAAGGGAACAATTTCATCATACGATGAGCCGAAGCGTCACATAGTTCTCTCAGGGAAAAGAAACATCATGGGAATCGAGGACACGACAGACATGTCAGAAGATTATAATAAGTTTGTTGAAATTCCACCCTTCACAGTGAAAGCTGACCCCACCATCCCGTTAAATAATGAAGATGCTCCATGGTTACGGCCGAAGCGATCATAAGCAAGGGACACGAAGAAAATTCAGAAGACTAGATAGGGATGTTGTTGGTGATGTGTAATAATAAACGTGGAATACATGATCATAGTTCTTATAACGTAGTATGAACGAGATTTTGTTAGCCAAAATGATATTTATACATATTATGTGATTATGAATGGAGTAGGTGCAAGTTTGACCAATAATTTGTATTGATCGGTCAAAAGCTGGCAAGCATTGAGTGCTTGACAACTATGACCAGTCTGACTTCATTATTATTCCAACCAGCGGCACACACCCACCCACTTTTCTGTTTCTCTCTCCTCCGTATGTTGGTGATGTGTAATAATAAGCGTGGAATACATGATCATATAGTTCTGTTTGATCAGTATTTTGTATTGACCGGTAAAAAGCTGACAACTATGACCCATATCCGAGTATGAGATAACTGTAGGCAGATATTGCAGGAACATTTCAAAGTGATAGTACGGATACCATCCTGACAGATATTGCAGGATTATAACTACTTTCGAGATGTAGTATGAGTTGACACACGGTATAGAACAAGTGATTATGGCAGGCATCTATTGTTATTCATTGGAGTTAACCACCATAAACAACCCAAACTAGGCAGAGGAGAAGTAGAATCAGGTAGAGAAACATTAGAGCCGATGAGAAGTACAAATAACATATGGAGAGAAACAAGGTTTAAAAGATATTGCTAGGTGCTTCCGGCCAAAAGATTATCAAATCAAATTTTGAAATTCTCAAATCAAACCATAAGTTCACAAAGCATACGCAAACATGGACCGTTACCAACCTGAGCCGCAAGGAGCAGTAGAGCAGAGCAGAGCATACTCTAGAGGATGGACAAGCAGCCAGGACTGACATCGACTCTAGAGGATGAACAAGCCACCCTACTTCTACTATGAAAATGAGGCCCTAGCTCCAAAAAGTGTATGGGTGGAAATTTCCAGAAATTTGTATGACATAGAGCCGGAGTTTGTGGATTCTAAGCAGTTCTGTGCAGCTGCTCAAGAAAGAGGCTACATCCATAATTTGCCAATTGAGAATAGGTCACGTCTCCTTCCTCTCGCTCCAAAGACCATATTTGAGGCATTCCCTCATTATGAGAACTGGTGGCCTTCCTGGGATCCTAGAAAGCAGCTCGATTGCTTGCAAACCCGTGTGGCAAGTCCAATTCTGATAAAATAGATCGAACGTACTCTTGCAGGCTCAAGTAATCCACCACCTCTAACTGTTCAGAGGTATGTTATGGACGAGTGCAGAAGATGGAACCTTGTTTGGGTTGGAAAGAACAAGGTTGCCCCTCTAGAGCCAGATGAGATGGAATTTTTACTCGGTCTCCCAAGAAACCACACAAGGGGAGTCGCCAAGAGAGAGAGGTACAAATCTCTTGGCAATTCATTCCAAATTGATACTGTGGGTTGCCACTTATCGGTGTTGAAGAACATGTTTCCCAATGGTGTTAATGTGGTGTCCTTATTCTCCGGTATTGGAGGAGGAGAGATAGCTTTGCACAGGCTTGGCATCCACATGAAGACAGTGATTTCAGTTGAGATAGGTGAAGTTAATAGGAGGATTTTGAGGGGTTGGTGGGATCAGACACAAACTGGCACTTTAATTGAGATTGCCGACGTGAAGTCTCTCACTAATGATAGCGTACACGGAAGTTACTATGTTTTCAAGCGGGGGTCGGGATAAAGGGAAAATACGTGTGGATGCGCAGAGTAAACCTTCGAAGGAAAACTATGGTTTTTCTGTTGTAGACGAAGATCTCAAATTCACCGTGTCAATAAGGTACAACTCGCTTTGAATTAGGAAGATCACGAGAGAAATCAAAAATTGTAACATTTTTATATTCAAATTATATACAAATGAAAAAATAATTAATAGTTTCAATAGTTAGAATAATTATTTAGTTAAACGAAAAATGGATTTAAATTAGTTTTGCAAATTCTAGCATTTTTCATGTTGGAATTTTTGTCAAATTTGAAAGTATATAGAAGTTGTTAATGTGCAAACTTAACCCTTTTCAAATTTTGGCGCTAAAAATTTTTGGGCGCGCAGGGGTGCCACCGAAATTCGAAATTTGTTTTTGGTCCCGGGCCGTGGTACCAACCGGGACCAAAGGGGCTCTAGTCCCGGTTGGTGGCACGGGCCGGGACTAGAGGCCCAGGTGTATAAAAATCATGGAAAAAATAGCACGCTATTTCGGCGCTAATAGCACGATATAGCATATCTGGAGGGTCCACGCTAAATTTTAACACTTTTGCTCGCTATTGCGCTATTCACGAAATATCATGCTATATCATGCTAAAACGGCCTAACGTTATAGCGCGCTATTATTTTTTTCACGCTATTGGGCCAAATGTCCGAGTTTTCCACCTTAGGAAAAAGAAAAGGTTGCTCCATGATTTTCATGGCGATAAAAAACAATCGTCAAGATGAAATCGCAGGTTTATAATTCCGAATAAGTAATTTATACTGTGTTATTTCCCCGTGTGATGTTGATGTTGGGATTGAACAACCTAGAGAACAATTTTTCTTTGTGATTATACATATATTGTTATGATATTTTTATACTACATAATTTATTCTTGTTGAAATCCTTAGAATTTTGAGATATAATTGATAATTATTTCAAAATACTATTTTGATATAGCACGCTATTATCACGATATATCTTCCATAGCATCTGAAGGAGGCTGCCGCTATTTCTCATAGCACGCTATTTTTTTCCTTGATAAAAATCGCGGCCCTCTCTCCAGGTCGAGCGAACACCCCAGGGGCGGGTACGAGTGGACATGGCTGGGCGAAGCCCTGCCGGCGGCGGGAACGAGTAGACAGATCCCGCCGGCGGACCGCCGGCGGGGATGGGCTAGGGACACGGTAGACTAGGGGGGCACAAAACTTATATTAAAAAAAGGCCAGGGGCCTTGCTTACATAGATAGGGGGCGGCGCGGCCACAGGCGGCCGGCCGTTTTCTTGGGGGGTAGCTAGGGGCCTTGCTTACATAGAATAGGGGGCGGCGGCGCGGCCAAAGGCGACCGGCGCTGATCTAGTCGTCCTCCTCGTCGTCGGAGATGCAATGGTAGGCGAGTGGCTGCCACAGGTGGGCAGGCGGCTGGGCCAGGGGCGGAGGCATCGGGGGCATCGGGGGCGCGAACGGCGGTGGCGGGGGCAGCACCTCCTGCGGCGGCAGCGGCGGAGGGGGCAGCTCCTCCTGCTCCGGCGACTCCGGCACCCAAACGCCGCCGGTCCAGGCCCAGTACATGCCGTACTCCAGCCCGGGGGGGAGCGGCTGCGGCGGCGGTTGGTCCTCGGACGCCTCATACTCGGCGTAGAGCGCGTGCCACCAGGGGGTAGGCTCGGGGGGCGGCGGCGGCGGCATGGCGGCGGCGGCGGCGGCAGCGGCGGCCACGACCCGCTCCCACCGCTTGATTTCGTCCTCGACGAGTGAGCGGCGGGAGGCCTCGCAGGCCTCCTCCATGGCGGCCCGGAGCACGGGGTCCTCCTCCCCGGAGAAGTCCTCCGGGATGTCCTCGAGGAGCCACAGCTCCCTCTCCCAGCCGGGCGGTGGCGGCGGGTAGTCCGCGACGTCCACCTCGTGGGGGGCGGGGATGAAGGAGCGCCGGCGCTGCTCGTGCTCCTGCTCGAGCCAGGCGCCCCAGTAGGGGGAGCTGCGCGCGTACGCGCGCTCCCTGCGGACGGGAGCCGGCAGGAGCTCGCGCCGGCGGTCGATCTTCTCGAGCAGCGCCTGGCCGGTCGGGACCGGCGGCACAGGGATCCGCTAGGGGTTCAGGTGCCAGCCGTCCGGGAGGTGGACGTCAGCATAGAACACCGGCGTGGCGTTGTTCCAGTGCCACTCGGCCTCGTCCACCCGGACGTACCGGCGGAACCTTTTGCCCTTGGGCGCGGCGCTGGGCGGCGGGCGTGCAGCCGGAGGTGGCGCGGGGATGCGCGACGTCCCGCCGAGGCAGACACCTCCAGGATCGTAGCCGAAAGCCTCCGCCGGCGGTGGTGGTACGCGGCCGGCGCCGCTCGAGGAGCCTTCGTGGTCGTTCCTGGGGCGCTTGCCGGAGCCGCTGCCGGAGCCGCTGCCGAACCAGCGGGACATGGTGGCTATGGTTGCTCTGCCTTGGGCGCGGCCGGGGTGGATGGGTTGTACGGGCGGCGGGGGGGCCTTTAAAAAGGACCCGGGGTGGGCTGGCATGCCAACCGGCGGCCTGAACATGGCGGCGGTTGCAGGCGGCCATGAATGCGGGCAGGAGCCGAGGCGTGGGCGGCGGTTGCAGCTGTGGCACGCGCGCGTGGGGAAATGGGGGCGCGGGAAGCCGAGGCGGGGCGGGAAGACGAGGCGACAGTGGCCCTTTGACCGTCCTGTGGTTTTAATTTAAGGGACCAGGCGAGCCAGCCAACGGCCGCTGGCCAGTGGCCCCTTCGAACCGTTGACTAACCATAATAAAAGACGCGGGCCAGTGGGCCCTTTTGACAAAAAAAATGTGACCAGTGGGCTTAATAAAAGACGTGGGCCTGGACGCGGTTGGGGAAGGGGAGGCCGGCTCGGGATTGGGAGACAGGAGCCCAAAAGACGTGGGCCTGGACGCGGAAACTGAACGATTATATATATTTTTTTGTCAAAAAAGTATCCATCCCGGTCCCTTGAACGAACTGGGACGAACTCCCTGGCCCAGGTTCCCCACGTGGCCTATCCTTACCATCCCGGGTCCTGGCACAACCGGGACCAATGGGACGGGCCATTTGTCCCGGCCAGCCCATCCCGGTTGCACAACCGGGACAACTGGCCCTTACGACCCGGGACAAAAGGCAGCCATAGGCAGCAAGTGAGTATACTTGCCTGGAATCCAGCAAGTAGAGGTACATCCGCAGAACTTGTCGTTGCTCACATCATCTCAACGTCCTATCCGCGAAGAAGCAACGAACCTCGAACAAACACCGGAGGCAACAATTACTTCTACGGCAAAAGATCCAGCATTATCCTATTTTATATGCATGGCATGGCAAGATGCAACAGGGGAAACAACTTAAGCCATTTAATCGAAACCGGAGTCCGGAGAAATAGGAATTGGTTCAAGTTGTTTATCCACACAGCAATTTAAATGTTGTTTAGCATGGCCAATAAGAAAAGAGGTGAGCTAGGCAATTTAAATGGAATGGGGCAACAGTTGAATTAAAATGCCCCACACATTCCATATGTTGCCATTTAGGTGATCATGCATAACAAATGCTAAAATGCACAAGGCAAGATGCAAACAGGAATATGAATGACATGAACATGTTAATGACATGAATCTGATTGGAAAACATACTTTATAGGTTGAGAAACAATTTTAAATGATTCAGTTAAGCATATTACCAATCTAAATGCATTAATTAAGAGGTGAAGCAAACATCCAATTTAAATATTGCAAACCAGGAAACAAAGTTGATATTCAAGTGTAGCATTTCATTTTGGATGGATTTCATGTTTTGGGTTTTCAATTTGGAGCAAGCATGTGAAAGTTATTAATTAGGATTTTTAATTAATTAATTAAGGCATTATTAAATGACATTAATTTTAATTGTCCAAATTGCAAAACAAAGTTGATAATCAGAAAGGTGGTTTCATTTTGAGTGGAAAACATATTTTATTTGTTGAAATTGGAATTAAAATGAATTAGTTATGATTTTCACAAAATTGAATGAATTAATTAAAGCATTAAGTAATTGCATTAATTTTATTTATCCAAAACAGAAAACAAATGTTATATTTGGAAAGAGCATGAAATTTTGGATGGAAAACATATTTTATATGGGCCATTTGAATTAAATTTGAATTTGTTATGAATTTAATCAAATTCAAAAGAGTTATTTGAATTTGAATTTTTGAATTGATTCGGAATGTTCAAAACAGTGCACAAACTGCATATTTGGAAAGTTCATTTTATTTAGAGTGGTTTACATGTCTTACATTTTGAATTTGGATGTGTTTTGAAATTTTTATAGGATTTGAAAAACCAGGGACCGATCTGTGATACCAGGGGCTTGGATGTGAAGAAAAACGTGGAGGCAGGGGCCTCTCTGCGAAAACAGTGCCCATAAATAGGGTTGCACCACGCCACAGCGACCCTGGGTCGCTGACGCGCGGGCCCGCGCCATGCTGGCGCCAACGATGCGCGGGTGGCAGCTGCGCTGGCCTCCTGCGTCGCTGATCGGTGGGGCCGTCCCGCGCGGAGGAAAAAATGCGAAAAAGGTTGGCCTTTTATGCGGCAGAGGGGGATCGAACCTGGGTCTCCCCAGTGCGCGCAAGGAACAGAGCCACTAGGCTACTGCTACGATTGGTGACAGATCTGGAGAGCGAAGGGAGTTGAGGTGGACGTGCGGGAAAACTGAAACTGACGAAATTCAGTTTCTGAACCTTGGAACGACAGAGGCAGCCACGGCGTTTTCCGGCCAGAACCTCGACGGCGCCACGCGAGGACGGGGCACAGAGCAAGGAGGAAAGAGGGCCTAGTCCTGGGAGGGGGGCCTCACCTCGGTGGTGGTCGGAGTAGGCGGCTGGTCGCGGGAGGACGTCGCCGTCGTCGAGCATGGCAGCAGATCGGCGGCGGCATTCCGGCGATGGCGTGGCCTCCCTGGTGGCTCTCCGGCCACGTCGAGGCACGGCAGCAGAAGCCGGATGTGCCCCGGTTCCATTCCCACCGGAACCAGGGCCCGACGACGACCGCATAGCCCGCGCCACCGCCTCCAAAACGGCTCCACGGTGCAGCTCGCCGTGGTTCAGGTAGAGTTTCAGAGAGGGAAATTTTTTGGGGAAGAGGAAAGAGATGGAGGGGAAAACGACGATTCCATGGAGGAGGATGGAGGGAGAGGGTAGGGTTAGAGATCTGGGACTGGCTTGGGTGTAACCCCTGGGGTGTTACCCTAATAGAGAGTTGTTTGTTTTCTTGTTTTGCTTGCATCATATGCATCACATTGCATTGCACCATGTTTGCATCACAACTGAAAATTCAAAACAATTTAAAATTTCACCCCCTGCTCAAAATTTCCAATTTCAAAATTTCAAACTAAACCACTCAATTGTTTTTCACTGGTTGAATTTGTTTTAATCAACTTGCTTGTTAATAAAATGTTCCCTGTTATTAAAACCCTAATGGCAAATTCCAAACATTCAAATCAAATCAATCTTATTTATCATATTTCAATATGGGTTTAAATATTAAAATTTTGCAAACCAATTAAATTCAATAATGTTTGTATAATTGCTTGAACTTATTAAATAAAATTTGCTTATTTCCAAAACTCCCAAATCAAAACATTATTTGAAATTCAACTAACCCCTTGAAAATCAAACTAATATTACCAATCTTGAAATCAATAACTAAACTTGTTTTTAATTATTGTTTTGCAAATTACTAAACTTTAATTATCAAATAACCACCCTCACCCCCTAATTGAAAAATTCCACTAACAATTTTGAATCACATTAAAACTTTCAATCCTGGGAAACATAATGCTAACCTTGCCTTAAGTTTGTGATTTGAAAATTAAAACAAATAGTCCATCAAGTAAATACCCCAAACTCTATGGGAAAAATTCACTTAACAACTTAAATTCCAATTAAGCTTTCAAACTTGTGCAATAATGTTAGCTTTTGCTTCTATGTTCTGTTTTAAAAATTAATAAAAATAGCTCATAAAACAAACCCCCAAAAGACCCCTTTTCTATCTCTTCCCCTTTTATTCTTTACAAACAAAGAAATCAATCAAAAAAAAAGAAAGAAAAGAAAAGGCAAAGCAAGGAGACAGGCCCCCCTTCCCTTTTTTTTTTCCAGCCCAATTTTCTTTTTCCCTCCAGCCCATCCCCCTAAGCCCACCTATTTCCCCACTCAAGCCCACCCCACGTTGTCCTCTACCCCGCTGTCGTCATCGCCATGTACGAACCCTCTTCCCACCACCCGATCACCTCTTCCCCCCTCCGATGCTGCTCCGTACAAGCACCAGCTCCCCATAAGACCTAGCCTACCCCTCTGCTCACCCTAGAGCCCTAGCACTCCTCTCTGCCGCGCCGCCACCTCTCCCTTTCCTTCCCCACCCTAACCACCTATTCACCGAGAACATTCACCGGCCACCCCAGCTTGCCGCCATAGACAGCAGCCCCCTCCAGCTCCACTTTCATGTCCGAGAGGGTCTCCTAGGTCCCCTCTTACGGTTCCTAGGCTACACGCCTCCTCTAGCTTTTTCAGGAGCTCGGCGACAGGCCGCCTCCCCGACGCTCTCCTTTCGGCCAGCACGGCGGCGCTGTCGTTTCGGGTTTCTCCGATCGTCGAGACCTTGTCCGGGAGTTAAGCCTCGTCCTCCGCATGCTCAAGACCCATGAGCCTGGCACGGACATCGACTATAGCGACGAGGCCGCAGACGTCCTCGCGGTGGCCATCTACGTCCACATCCTCGACGCGGACAAGCGCACGGCCGTGTCACCGTCGCTGTCAACGACGCCACGCTTGAACACCTCGCCGCGCGTTCCGAGGTGAGCCCACTCCTCCTTCTGTGCCATCCCCATTCTTGTCGCTCGCCGTACCTCTCCCCCTTGGCCGCTCCGGCGTGTTCCAGCCATGGCTGCGCGTCACCGCAGATGTGCTCGTTTCCGAATCAGCAGCAGATGCTCCCACCACCGTAGCCGTCGCCGTGCAACACATCCACGACCTTCTGCACGCCTCCACACTGCGATCCTGCAAGCACACGCATCCATCGCGAGCCAGCCAGCCCGTCGACCGCCGAGGTCCCCTGTCTGCTCGTTTCTGTTCGCCGTCAGGGAAAGTTGCTGCTCTTTTGTTCAGTTAACGCTCCACAGTGAGTTTAACCTCGCTCACGACCCCTGTCTATCACAACATCAGCAGCAGTGCATTGGTACTGCATCACGCGAGCGAGCGACCGGTTCCGGGTTCGATTCCCAGCTAGGGGATTTATCCCACCCTTTTTTCTCTGTTGCGCGCGCAGGGGCAGGCCCACTGGGCAGTGACCCCCGTGGCCACCTCAGCTGCACCCGCGCCACGTGTGCGCCTCTGTGGCGTTGGGCCCTCTGTCAGTGGCTGTGTACAGCCACTGCAGAGTAACAACAGGGTTTTAATTTTGTGTTGTTTTACTTTTCAGCCCTTAGAAATTACAGATTAGTCCTCTATTCTAAATTGATAATAACTTTCAAAATATAACTCTAAATAGCAAAAGTAAAATATGTTTATTGTTCTAAATTAAATTGTCCATCCAACTATGCCATTTTTTTCTGTTTTGAACTTTCAAAATGCAATTCAAATTTGAATTCAAATAATTCAATTGTAATTTGCAACAATTCATAAATAATTCATACTAATTCCAAATAAGGCAAATAAAATATGTTTTCCATGCTATTTCAAATAACCTTATCAAATATAAATTTTGTTTCATGGTTTGAATAATTTAAATTGCCTAAATAATTTAATACTTGTTTAATTCATTTAAATTTGATAAAATCATAACTTGCTCAAAATAAAATAATTTTGAACATGCAAAATATGTTTTCAAACCATCAAAGTGTGAACTTTCAAATGTGAGTTTGAAATTATGTTTTGAACAAATAAAACTTCAATTAAATTCAAACTTGTTTCAAATCCATTTAAAACTTGTTTAATATTGTTTAATTCATAATTAAATTATCCTAATTCCAATTTCAATATTTGAAACATGTAATCCAACTAAAATTTGATGTTCTTTTCAAATACAAATTTTGTTAATTGTTTTGAACACTTTAACTTGATGAAAACAACAATTGCTTGTGTGACATGTTTAAGTAACCAAACTTTCCACACTTAACCAATAATTTCCAAACTTGTTAAACCTTATTTCAATTGGTTCTATTGTTGTTATTTTGTTGTTTTCCTCATCCATGCATCATGCTAATCCACTTTCACCTATTGGTTAGTTGGAAAACAATTGTTTCAACCATAATTCATGGGCTTTTCATATGCAACTCAAATTGCATATGGGTCCATTTAAATTTGTTTAACTTGTCAACTAGTTTATTTCTATGCATCAATTAAATTGTCATGCATCCATATTTTGATCTTGCTGGATCTTTTGCCGTAGTAGTAATTGTTGCCTCCGGTGTTTGTTCGAGGTTCATTGCTTCTTCCCGGATAGGACGTTGAGATGATGTGAGCAACGACAAGTTCTGCTACCTTGCGGGATCTCAGGCAAGTATACTCACTTGCTGCCAAATGGCTGCCTTTCATCACTTGTTACCGATTCTTTCCGTTGTTCTTTTCTGCTAGCCTTAGTAGTAGTTGTTTGTGTTACGAACCCATCACATGAATCCCTTAACCTTGATATTGCCTCACCTCCATACCTATAACCATTGCTTGTTGCCCGTGTCTTACCAGCATGCTTAGGGTTGTTTTGCTCGAGTCTGTTACCCGTTACTTTCTGTTACTACTCTATTATGTTCTGGGGGCTCGAGGTTAATCAATCAATCCTGTTAATGCTAATGGTAATAATAATTTGATGATAAGGCACCGGCAGGAGGCCCTTTGTGGTTTTGAGGCCTGCTAGTGTCGACCCTAATAGGAAAAGGGTCTTGTCTACTGATCCATGATGAGCGCACTACCCGCATGTGGGAAGCGAGTATGGGCGCCCCCCTCAATTTGACTCGATTCGCATCTCGTCCAAATCGCCTCATTTAGTTCGGGTTTTCCATTTGCTGCATGCATGACCTTGCGAGCCCTTGGTACCCGGGTGGAACTTTCGTAGTCGGCATATAGGGGGACACGTTCTTAGAGTGCTATTAGGGTCCATTTTCTTCTGGGCTCGATTAGCCGTGCGCCCAAGGTGCTTTGGGCTTGATGCGAAGAAGAGTTGAGTTGTGTAGAGTACCTCGCTTGGTGGGGTGATCTCCCATCTGGCGGGTTATTCTTGCGTGTACGGCTAAATTGGTGTAACCCTGCAGGGATAATCTTCTCGAGAAGCCGTGTTTTCCGCGGTTATGGATTACTTGGTGACAGTACTGGCTAACAAGTACTCAGGACTACTTAAACCTAATGTTTAACAACCTTACACCCAATGATTAACAACTTGACTAGTAATAGGCTTATTGACACAATAATCTGAACCGTCATTAATTCAAGTGTGTGAGTTATCCTCGGATTGCTTCTTTGGATAAGGGGCGAGATCCAGGATGGGTTTGTTTGGAGTTAGTTGATAGGTTGGTTACGATACACGATCTTATCCCCTTTCTGTTAGTCGGAAGAAGTGGTATGTTTCTGTAGTTGGTTAGAGCAGCCAGTTGCAGCATCTTTATAACCCCTTCCTTTCCGTTTATCCCAAAGTATTTGTATCTTGTGATGAATGGCTACGCCGGTATCTTGTGAGTATGGTTTATCCACTTGCCAGTACTTAACCGTACTGACCCACGAATCTTTTTCGTGGCTGCATATTCAATATTGCAGTCAACAGGTTTGAAGTCTGACGACGTTAGCTTGGGAATCCCTCCGGCTTGGCCTGGGCAGGGATTGGACGCTCTCGGTTATCTTCAGGACTCTTAGTCCAATTTGTATCTTGTCCGTAGACGGACGATATGTTGTTTCTTCCGATGTTATTTGGATCTTTGTAATGTATCAGTTGTATCCCTGGCTCGTCTGAGTCATCTTGTATCTATCTGTTTCTGTTGTAATTGTGGAATATTCGTGAACTATTGTAATGTTATCACAAGTGGCAACCTGGAATCGGTTATTATGTGGATTTTGGCGGGAATGCTGAAATCTGCATAGTGCCCGATCTCGGGGCGTCACAAAATGGTATCAGAGCCTTGGTTCCGATTCCCGAGATTGTTTCGATACGAATGGTTATCGAAGCAACGGGTCCGCAAAGCCTGTAGGTTAACCTAGCTAACGGTCGTTGTTCCTAGAGTGTCAAAAACTATTTCTGCTAAACTATTTTGGAAAAACATCTCAATAGGATTTTTGTTTTCTCCTTATCTCTATTCCATTTCTCCTTCTATCTCATTTGTGTTGGAGTCTACGCTCGTACTCAACCTTTCAAAGTGTTAGGATCCTACGTGGGTGGACGTTTTCTGAGCCTTTAACCTAATAGGTTCGATCATCGGAAGATTCCTGGTGGAAGAACATCGTCGTCACTCCGAGCAAGAATCCCTTGTTAGTGGTGTCGAGGAAATCAACTGGAAGCACGAAGAATCGATAGTCGAACTTCTTTCCCCTCCCGGGTTAGTAGGTGGATTGCGAGGGCGCAATCCCTTGTTAGTGGTGTCGTCTGTAACACCTGGGGTGTTACCCTAATAGAGAGTTGTTTGTTTTCTTGTTTTGCTTGCATCATATGCATCACATTGCATTGCACCATGTTTGCATCACAACTGAAAATTCAAAACAATTTAAACTTTCACCCCCTGCTCAAAATTTCCAATTTCAAAATTTCAAACTAAACCACTCAATTGTTTTTCACTGGTTGAATTTGTTTTAATCAACTTGCTTGTTAATAAAATGTTCCCTGTTATTAAAACCCTAATGGCAAATTCCAAACATTCAAATCAAATCAATCTTATTTATCATATTTCAATATGGGTTTAAATATTAAAATTTTGCAAACCAATTAAATTCAATAATGTTTGTATAATTGCTTGAACTTATTAAATAAAATTTGCTTATTTCCAAACCTCCCAAATCAAAACATTATTTGAAATTCAACTAACCCCTTGAAAATCAAACTAATATTACCAATCTTGAAATCAATAACTAAACTTGTTTTTAATTATTGTTTTGCAAATTACTAAACTTTAATTATCAAATAACCACCCTCACCCCCTAATTGAAAAATTCCACTAACAATTTTGAATCACATTAAAACTTTCAATCCTGGGAAACATAATGCTAACCTTGCCTTAAGTTTGTGATTTGAAAATTAAAACAAATAGTCCATCAAGTAAATACCCCAAACTCTATGGGAAAAATTCACTTAACAACTTAAATTCCAATTAAGCTTTCAAACTTGTGCAATAATGTTAGCTTTTGCTTCTATGTTCTGTTTTAAAAATTAATAAAAATAGCTCATAAAACAAACCCCCAAAAGACCCCTTTTCTATCTCTTCCCCTTTTATTCTTTACAAACAAAGAAATCAATCAAAAAAAAGAAAGAAAAGAAAAGGCAAAGCAAGGAGACAGGCCCCCCTTCCCTTTTTTTTTCTTTCCAGCCCAATTTTCTTTTTCCCTCCAGCCCATCCCCCTAAGCCCACCTATTTCCCCACTCAAGCCCACCCCACGTTGTCCTCTACCCCGCTGTCGTCATCGCCATGTACGAACCCTCTTCCCACCACCCGATCACCTCTTCCCCCCTCCGATGCTGCTCCGTACAAGCACCAGCTCCCCATAAGACCTAGCCTACCCCTCTGCTCACCCTAGAGCCCTAGCACTCCTCTCTGCCGCGCCGCCACCTCTCCCTTTCCTTCCCCACCCTAACCACCTATTCACCGAGAACATCCATCGGCCACCCCAGCTTGCCGCCATAGACAGCAGCCCCCTCCAGCTCCACTTTCATGTCCGAGAGGGTCTCCTAGGTCCCCTCTTACGGTTCCTAGGCTACACGCCTCCTCTCGCTTCTTCAGGAGCTCGGCGACAGGCCGCCTCCCCGACGCTCTCCTTTCGGCCAGCACGGCGGCAACGTCGTTTCGGGTTTCTCCGATCGTCGAGACCTTGTCCGGGAGTTAAGCCTCGTCCTCCGCATGCTCAAGACCCATGAGCCTGACACGGACATCGACTACAGCGACGAGGCCGCAGACGTCCTCGCAGTGGCCATCTACGTCCACATCCTCGACGCGGACAAGCGCACGGCCGTGTCACCGTCGCTGTCAACGACGCCACGCTTGAACACCTCGCCGCGCGTTCCGAGGTGAGCCCACTCCTCCTTCTGTGCCATCCCCATTCTTGTCGCTCGCCGTACCTCTCCCCCTTGGCCGCTCCGGCGTGTTCCAGCCATGGCTGCGCGTCTCCGCAGATGTGCTCGTTTCCGAATCAGCAGCAGATGCTCCCACCACCGTAGCCGTCGCTGTGCAACACATCCACGACCTCCTGCACGCCTCCACACTGCGATCCTGCAAGCACACGCATCCATCGCGAGCCAGCCAGCCCGTCGACCGCCGAGGTCCCCTGTCTGCTCGTTTCTGTTCGCCGTCAGGGAAAGTTGCTGCTCTTTTGTTCAGTTAACGCTCCACAGTGAGTTTAACCTCGCTCGCGACCCCTGTCTATCACAACATCAGCAGCAGTGCGTTGGTACTGCATCACGCGAGCGAGCGACCGGTTCCGGGTTCGATTCCCAGCTAGGGGATTTATCCCACCCTTTTTTCTCTGTTGCGCGCGCAGGGGCAGGCCCACTGGGCAGTGACCCCCGTGGCCACCTCAGCTGCACCCGCGCCACGTGTGCGCCTCTGTGGCGTTGGGCCCTCTGTCAGTGGTTGTGTACAGCCACTGCAGAGTAACAACAGGGTTTTAATTTTGTGTTGTTTTGCTTTTCAGCCCTTAAAAATTACAGATTAGTCCTCTATTCTAAATTGATAATAACTTTCAAAATATAACTCTAAATAGCAAAAGTAAAATATGTTTATTGTTCTAAATTAAATTGTCCATCCAACTATGCCATTTGTTTTCTGTTTTGAACTTTCAAAATGCAATTCAAATTTGAATTCAAATAATTCAATTGTAATTTGCAACAATTCATAAATAATTCATACTAATTCCAAATAAGGCAAATAAAATATGTTTTCCATGCTATTTCAAATAACCTTATCAAATATAAATTTTGTTTCATGGTTTGAATAATTTAAATTGCCTAAATAATTTAATACTTGTTTAATTCATTTAAATTTGATAAAATCATAACTTGCTCAAAATAAAATAATTTTGAACATGCAAAATATGTTTTCAAACCATCAAAGTGTGAACTTTCAAATGTGAGTTTGAAATTATGTTTTGAACAAATAAAACTTCAATTAAATTCAAACTTGTTTCAAATCCATTTAAAACTTGTTTAATATTGTTTAATTCATAATTAAATTATCCTAATTCCAATTTCAATATTTGAAACATGTAATCCAACTAAAATTTGATGTTCTTTTCAAATACAAATTTTGTTAATTGTTTTGAACACTTTAACTTGATGAAAACAACAATTGCTTGTGTGACATGTTTAAGTAACCAAACTTTCCACACTTAACCAATAATTTCCAAACTTGTTAAACCTTATTTCAATTGGTTCTATTGTTGTTATTTTGTTGTTTTCCTCATCCATGCATCATGCTAATCCACTTTCACCTATTGGTTAGTTGGAAAACAATTGTTTCAACCATAATTCATGGGCTTTTCATATGCAACTCAAATTGCATATGGGTCCATTTAAATTTGTTTAACTTGTCAACTAGTTTATTTCTATGCATCAATTAAATTGTCATGCATCCATATCTTGATCATGCTGGATCTTTTGCCGTAGTAGTAATTGTTGCCTCCGGTGTTTGTTCGAGGTTCATTGCTTCTTCCCGGATAGGACGTTGAGATGATGTGAGCAACGACAAGTTCTGCTACCTTGCGGGATCTCAGGCAAGTATACTCACTTGCTGCCAAATGGCTGCCTTTCATCACTTGTTACCGATTCTTTCCGTTGTTCTTTTCTGCTAGCCTTAGTAGTAGTTGTTTCTGTTACGAACCCATCACATGAATCCCTTAACCTTGATATTGCCTCACCTCCATACCTATAACCATTGCTTGTTGCCCGTGTCTTACCAGCATGCTTAGGGTTGTTTTGCTCGAGTCTGTTACCCGTTACTTTCTGTTACTACTCTATTATGTTCTGGGGGCTCGAGGTTAATCAATCAATCAATCCTGTTAATGCTAATGGTAATAATAATTTGATGATAAGGCACCGGCAGGAGGCCCTTTGTGGTTTTGAGGCCTGCTAGTGTCGACCCTAATAGGAAAAGGGTCTTGTCTACTGATCCATGATGAGCGCACTACCCGCATGTGGGAAGCGAGTATGGGCGCCCCCCTCAAGTTGACTCGATTCGCATCTCGTCCAAATCGCCTCATTTAGTTCGGGTTTTCCATTTGCTGCATGCATGACCTTGCGAGCCCTTGGTACCCGTTTGGAACTTTCGTAGTCGGCATATAGGGGGACACGTTCTTAGAGTGCTATGAGGGTCCATTTTCTTCTGGGCTCGATTAGCCGTGCGCCCAAGGTGCTTTGGGCTTGATGCGAAGAAGAGTTGAGTTGTGTAGAGTACCTCGCTTGGTGGGGTGATCTCCCATCTGGCGGGTTATTCTTGCGTGTACGGCTAAATTGGTGCAACCCTGCAGGGATAATCTTCTCGAGAAGCCGTGTTTTCCACGGTTATGGATTACTTGGTGACAGTACTGGCTAACAAGTACTCAGGACTACTTAAACCTAATGTTTAACAACCTTACACCCAATGATTAACAACTTGACTAGTAATAGGCTTATTGACACAATAATCTGAACCGTCATTAATTCAACTGTGTGAGTTATCCTCGGATTGCTTCTTTGGATAAGGGGCGAGATCCAGGATGGGTTTGTTTGGAGTTAGTTGATAGGTTGGTTACGATACACGATCTTATCCCCTTTCTGTTAGTCGGAAGAAGTGGTATGTTTCTGTAGTTGGTTAGAGCAGCCAGTTGCAGCATCTTTATAACCCCTTCCTTTCCGTTGATCCCAAAGTATTTGTATCTTGTGATGACTGGCTACGCCGGTATCTTGTGAGTATGGTTTATCCACTTGCCAGTACTTAACCGTACTGACCCACGAATCTTTTTCGTGGCTGCATATTCAATATTGCAGTCAACAGGTTTGAAGTCTGACGACGTTAGCTTGGGAATCCCTCCGGCTTGGCCTGGGCAGGGATTGGACGCTCTCGGTTATCTTCAGGACTCTTAGTCCAATTTGTATCTTGTCCGTAGACGGACGATATGTTGTTTCTTCCGCTGTTATTTGGATCTTTGTAATGTATAAGTTGTATCCCTGGCTCATCTAAGTCATCTTGTATCTATCTGTTTCTGTTGTAATTGTGGAATATTCGTGAACTATTGTAATGTTATCACAAGTGGCAACCTGGAATCGGTTATTATGTGGATTTTGGCGGGAATGCTGAAATCTGCATAGTGCCCGATCTCGGGGCGTCACATTGGGGGAGGGGAAGAAGGGAAAAGGAGCGTAGGGAGCAGGTGGGCATGTGCGGGCATGTGCTGCCTGCTCCTTTGCGTTTTCCTGCTGAAGAAAGGACGGGGAGGGTGACGTAGGAGGAAGGTGGGCTGGGGTTTGGTAGGTGGGCTGGCCCATTCGGGCTGGCCTGCCTCTCCCTGGGCTTCTCTTTTAAATTTTGTTGGTTACACACATTTTTTTTGTAGAAAGAAAGAGAGAGAAAAGAATGAGGTTTTAGGGGTTTATATTATGAAATAATTTTTCATTGACTTACAAAACAGCAAGGTCAAAGATATGTTAACATTATTTCCAAAATTTTGAAATGGCCAAAAGATTTAAAATTGCTATTTGAATTTCAATTGGGGTTTCATAAGGATTTGATTTTTGAAATAAACAATTCTTTTATTCAATAAGCTCAACCCATTATGGAAACTCATTGAAGTTAATTGTTTGCAAGATTTTAATTTTTTAAACCCACATTTGGAACATGCCAAGTATGAATGATTTGATTTGAATTTGTTATTTGAATTTACCATTAGGGTGTTAATAAAAGGGGTTTTATTATCCAGTATTTTTAATTGATTCAAATTCAAACTATTGGAAACATTTTGAGTTGTTTAGTTTGCAACTTTTAATTGGAAATTTTGGACATGTTTGAAAGTTTAAATTGGTTTGAACTTTTGAGTGGTTTTGAAAACAGGGTGCAATGCATATGATGCATGTGATGCAAAGCAAAAAAAAGAAAATAACCAACTTTCTAACTTGGGGTAAACACCCCAGGTGTTACACTATGTCGATTCGCAATGCATCCGAAAATCTTCAAGCCAAGTTCATGTACTTAATGATGTCAGAAGGAGCAGCCAAGTTATGGTTCAGCAATTTACCGGAAGGATCTATCAAATCATGGGAGGAGTTGAAAACTGCGTTTATCAAGCACTTTCATGGGACGTGCAGAAAGCTATTTACTATAGATGACCTAGAGCGGTGCGTCCAGAAGAAGGGAGAATCGGCGCGCAGTTGGGTGCGCCGAGTTATGGAGATACTTCACTCATCTACAGATATTCAGACCAAGGATGCGTTACAAGCTATGGCAAAGACGTGCAAGTACCTACCTTTAGTGCAAAAATTAACTCGCATGAAATCTAGTCGAAATGCTTCAGAGGTTACGATGGGAGAGCTAATGGATGCCTGCAACAAACACGCTGCAACGGATACCACAGAAGAGGATGTCGACGACAAGAAAGCAAAAGCAAGTATGAATAGTAGTGGAAGAACCGGCAACGGATCAACGCCGGGTAACAATGGAGGTAACAATGGGAACAACCAGAACAAGCGCCCGTTTGAGGGAGGCTCCGAGTTCGTCGCTAGCACAGAAGCCGGGTCTTCGAGACATAGGGCAGAAGGAAATTTCAATGCTGGAAACCACAATGGAGGAAATTATCAAGGGCCACCGAGGCCGGGTAACAATTGGGATATCTTCAGAATGGCGTGCCCAAAGCACAGCAGGAACGGTAGGCCGGCTAACCACTCATTGGAGCAGTGCGCGGACCTAGAGAGATGGAAGAATGAGGAAGTGAACAGAGCCATGCGAGGTGCAGGTCGGGGAGGAGGACCGGGTCCGGGTGGAAACCCGGGCAACAGCCCACCCCCAGCCGGTAACCCGGCAGGCGGAAATCCAGGCAACAACCAAGGGGGAGCTGGAGGTTTCCAAGCTAACCCCAAGCAATTGGGACAATATCACGTGCATACCACAGGAACTTCTAACAAGGATAAAAAGATACTGAAACAAGCGGTAAACTCGGTTTCTTCGGCTGTTCCAAGATACCTGAGATGGTCAGAGCAGGACGTAACGTGGAGCAGAAGAGATCACCCGGAAAGGATAGAACACCCGGGAGTCTTAGCATTGGTGGTTGCACCACAAGTTAATGGTTATGAGCTGAAAAAGGTCCTAATGGACGGTGGAAGTAGCATCAACATCTTGTATTGGGAAACCTTTCTACGCATGGGTCTCAAGGAGTCTCAGCTACAGAAGAGTTCAACAGTTTTTCATGGGATTGTGCCGGGTCACTCGGCGTGCCCCGAGGGAAAGATCACGTTGGAGGTAGCTTTTGGAGAATCGAAGGATAATTACCGAGTCGAATGGCTTACTTTCGAGGTGGTTAAGTTGCGCAGTTCTTATCACGCGCTATTCGGAAGGCCGGCTTATGCTAAGTTCATGGCCAGGCCGTGTTATGTGTATCTACAACTAAAAATCCCGAGGCCCAAGCAGACCATCACCATACATGGGAACCGGGATATAGCAGCTGAGTGCGACGAAGGAGATGCAGCCATGGCGGAGCAAGCTTGCAGAAAAGAGGAACTCAAGTATTACCGGTCTCAAGTAGACCCGGATGACAGAACAACGTTAAAAAGACCAAATACTGAAGATGAGAGAGCGAAATTCAAGGCAGCACAGGACACCAAGATGGTAGCTTTTATCGAGGGTGATCCCTCTAAGCAATTTGCTATAGGATCTAACTTGGACAACGAGTAGGAGAAAGCACTTGTGGAGTTCATTTGTTCAAATCAGGATGTGTTTGCCTGGACGCCTAGCGATATGCCGGGTATCCCCACAGAGTTGGCAGATCACAGTTTGCATGTCGATCCCAAGTCCAGACCTGTGAAGCAGGGCTTGAGAAAGATGAATGAGGAAAGGAGGAAAGCTATAGGGGAAGAAATTGCTCGGCTGCTGACAGTCGGCTTTATCATGGAAGTGTTTCACCCGGACTGGTTAGCAAATCCGGTTCTCGTGATGAAAAAGACCAATGAGTGGAGGATGTGCATTGATTACACGAGTCTCAACAAGCATTGCCCAAAGGATCCGTTTGCACTACCAAGGATAGATCAGATCATAGACGCAGTGGCTGGAAGTGACCTATTATGTTTCTTGGATGCATATTCCGGGTATCACCAAATCAAGCTCAAGAAGGAGGATTGGGAGAAAACATCATTCATAACCCCTTTCGGGGCCTTTTGTTACAAAACCATGACGTTTGGATTGAAGAACGCTGGCACAACCTATCAGCGGTGTATTCAGAAGTGCTTTGAGGACCAAATTGGACGCAACGTCCACGCTTATGTAGACGATGTGGTGATCAAGACCAGAAAGGCGGAGACATTTATTGATGATCTAAAGGAAACGTTCAAGAACTTGAGAAGGTATCAGATGAAACTCAACCCGACAAAGTGTGTTTTTGGAGTCCCAGCCGGGAAATTACTCGTCTTTATCGTTTCTGAGAGAGGAATTGAGGCAAATCCGGACAAAATCAAAGCTATCCAGAGTCTGAAAAAGCCAGAAAATTTGAAACATGTTCAGAAGCTCACAGGGTGCGTAGCAGCGCTCAGCCGGTTTATATCCAGACTCGGAGAAAAGGCAATACCCTTGTACCGGCTCTTGAAAAAATCTAATAAATTCGTATGGGACCAAGAGGCGGACGAGGCGTTCGAGGCACTAAAAAGCAGCTATCTGAGGCACCAGTCCTAGCAGCTCCGGGTCCTAAAGAGCCTATGTTACTATACGTTGCAGCAGGGCCCCGGGCGGTTAGCGCAGTGGTCGTTGTCCAGCGAAAGGAAGATGGAAAAGAATACCCGGTCCAGAGGCCGGTCTACTACGTCAGTGAGGTATTATCAGAGGCAAAACAGCGCTATCCACATTGGCAAAAGTTGGTTTTCGGGGTCTTCATGGCCAGCCGGAAATTGAAGCCATATTTTCAGGAACACCCCATAACAGTGGTTAGTTCTATACCAATGTCGGATATCATCAGAAACTCGGATGCAACAGGAAGAATAGCCAAGTGGGCGATCGAGATGGGGGATTATCATATCAACTACGAGCCAAGGTCAGCAATCAAATCTCAAGCTCTATTCGATTTTATTAACGATTGGACACACACAGGCTTGCCTACCATGGCTCCAAACTCCAAGTCTTGGATCATGCACTTTGATGGCTCCAAGCAATACGAAGGGTCAGGAGCTGGAGTAGTGCTAACATCACCCAAAGGAGACAAGTTGAGTTACGTGCTGCAGATTCACTTTGATTGTTCCAACAACGTGGCCGAGTATGAGGCCTTATTGCATGGCTTAAAGGTAGCCAAGGAGATGAACATTAAGAGGATACGATGCTTTGGAGATTCGGACCTTGTGGTACAGCAGGTCTCAGGAACTTGGGATAGAAAAGATGCAACTATGGCAGCATACCGCAGAGAGGTTGATAGGGTTGCCGGATGTTTTTCCGGGTATGAGGTGGAGCACATAGACAGAAGAAAAAACGAGGCAGCAGATGCACTCGCCAGACTTGGCTCGCGCAGAGAGCCGGTTTCACCTAAAGTTTTCCTGGATGAACTACTGCGACCATCAGTTAAAAACGAGTCTGAGGAATAACTGGCAAATCAAGACCCGGATTTGGAACTCATGGCCACAGTACGTGTTGTTCCCGAGTGGACAGAGCCGTTCCTGGCGTACCTATCACGGGGCGAGTTACCACAGCAGGAGGTATTAGCAAGACAAATTCTGAGGCGAGCAAAAGGATATTCTGTCATCAATGGGGAGTTATACAAGAGAAGTGCAGCAGGAGTCTTTTTGCGCTGTGTAGCACCAGAAGAAGGCCGACAGATCCTCAAGGAAATCCATGAAGGCGATTGTGGGCATCATGCATCCACAAGATCCCTTGTGCCCAAAGCTTATCGACATGGTTTTTTCTGGCTCACGGCCCTAGCAGACGTGGAGCGCTTGGTGGCAAGGTGTGACGGATGTCAAAGGTACGCTCGCCAAACCCATGTGCCGGCTATGGAACTACGGACTATCCCGTTAACCTGGCCGTTCGCTGTTTGGGGTATGGACATGGTTGGCCCCTTTCACATGTCACCTTGCAAAAAGACACACCTCTTGGTGGCTATTGATAAGTTTACTAAGTGGGTTGAGGTTATGCCAGTTACCAACTGTGAAGCAATTACAGCAGTCAAGTTCCTGAAAAAGATTATCTATCGGTTCGGGTATCCCCATAGCATAATTACCGACAATGGAACCAACATGTCCCTTGGCGAGATGGAGAAATTTTGTGGTAACAACGGAATCCGGCTTGACATAGCTTCAGTGGCCCATCCACAGGCTAATGGACAAGTGGAGAGGGCAAATCAAGAGTTCCTTCGTGGATTAAAACCACGATTGCGAGTTCCGTGTATCAGAGCTGCTGGTGCATGGGTCGAAGAATTACCTGAAGTGGTTTGGGGTATCAACACAACACCTAACAGATCCACTCAGATGACACCGTTTTTCATGGTTTATGGTACAGAGGCGGTGTTGCCGAGCGATATCATCCATGACTCGCCTCGAGTGTCGGCTTACGTCGAGATGGAGAACGAGAAGACCCGGCAGGACGCCGTGGATATGCTAGAAGAAGAAAGGGAACAAGCACTGGAAAGATCAGCCATATATCAGCAGGATCTGCGGAGATATCATAGCCGGCGCGTGAAAACCCGGGTCTTCCAGGAAGGAGACTTGGTTCTGCGCCTGGTACAGTCAAAGGAAGGAAAACACAAGTTATCACCGCCATGGGAAGGACCGTTTATCATAAGCCGGAATCTGCAAAATGGATCATATTACTTGATAGATGCAAGGGGAGAGTCGGCTAGGGTCAACGACACCGCTCATACCACTTCATCTATGCAAGAGAGAGAAACACCATGGAACGTAGCTCAGCTGCGTCCCTACTATACCTAGTATAGACCAGACTCACAAGTGGAATTACACGATGTAACAGGCAGCAGGTTTCAGACGCACTCTTTTCCTATCCAGGGTACCTAAGGGGACTGGAGGGTTTTTAATGAGGCGGCCTGCTGACCTAACTTTCTCATATCAATAAAGAGATGGTTAAGCATTATATCTTTTTTACATGTTTTATCAAGTTTTATTTTTCTGTTATGTTTTTACTTTTCTTCCAGGTAAGTATCATTTATTGTTTTCTTAGTGCATTAGTTTCTTTAGTATGTTGCATGTATTTAGGTCTTGGGGGCTGATTGCTTGAATAGCACAGTTACAAACTCAAAGACCCGGCCACGATGCCTATGAGTTATAAGGGCCGATTACTCGCAAACGAGTACGGCTGCAATCTTATAACCGGACAAAGGAGCCAAACTTTCTTGACTTTTCTTACTTAAGCTCGATGTGACTCGCACTAAAGTGGCATGATTTGCTCGCTTACGATTACAATCAGCCATGATGCCCAATGGGACTTGCCTGACCCTGTTTTCATACAGATGTAACAACATGATATCCACGCGAAAGCCGGCTTACAGTACAAGAGAGCCAAAAGGGTCATCTAAACCACAAGTTATGCAGAGTACAAGGTTAATAGCCGGAAACTCAAAGTTTATTAAGCATAACTTCAAAACCTATGTGAAACGGCTCTAGGTTCTGGGCTTAGCGGAAAAAACTCGTTTTCTATGAAAGACCTCACATCCCTAGACTCGGAATTTCGGGTCTTGGGGACTGGAGACTTTGAAATAAGAAGCAGGTTGTTTAGCTATTAAGCTCAAGAACCCAAACATCCGATTCTTGGGGACTTGGGGACTTAGAGAAAATTCCACCCGTCAAAACCGACGAGACTCGGAAACCGAGTCTCACAAAAGGAACCATAAAAGTAAGTCGGGAATATCAAGAATGAACGAGCTCCAAAAGCAGACGAGTATCAGATTCATCCAAAGGCCAGAAGGGCCACGAAAGCTATTAAAGTTTCAAAATGTATTACAAACCATGATAGTAGTATCAAAGGTGCACAGGCGCACCATCAAAAAAAATTGTTTAAAAAGGCCCATTGGCCGAATGACGTATTTGATGACAGTGGATAGCAAATATCACTCGGCATCTTGGGCTGAGGCACCCATCTTCTCCTTGCCCTTGCCAGCCGGGTCTTGTCCCTTGACTTGCTCTTCAGCACTCTTGGTAGCAGCAGCACCCGGATCAGCAGTAGTGCCGGCCCGTGCGGGAGGAGGGACGATTGGTGTGGAGGTAGCAGGCGCGGCCTCAGCCTTCTTCTTCGCGGCCTCCTCTCTCAACTGGGCAGCCTCCGCCTTCCATCGGGCCAGCATATCGTATGGCTTGGGAAGATCCGACTTGATAGCCTTGTCGTCAGAATCATATGCTGGAATAATGACACTAAGGTCCAAACCATCGGAAATCATGCTGGCCGGGTGACGGACTTCCTTCTGGATGGCCTTGAAATTCTTCGCGGAGAACTTGGACCCATCATGGTTGAATTCTGGAAACCCGCCCATAAGCTTGGCCGGCTCGAGCTTAGAAAAATACGCTTTAGCCAGCGCAAGCCCCCGGGTTACTCCAACCCGGCAGGACGAGCGCTTCCAATGCCCAATCCATTCGGGGATAGTGGAGCAGGCGTCCAGCAGCTTCTTCAAGTTGCCGTGCCCAACACCTGGCCATTGCAGTTCTTGAAGGATCCATTTTGTTCCGGCACAGAGCTGTCGGATAGTGTTCTTGACGGTTTTCAACTTGGCAATGTCATCTTCGTCCGGGACTACGTCATCCGGACCTGCAGAAAGTATGAAAACACAACGAGTAAGGAAATCCGGCTATTTATCAGAATGAGAATCCGGATTATAATTATCAAGCTAGGAATCGTACCGATCAACGCACAGTATGTATCGGCAATTTGAACAGAAAGCTTCGTCAGCTCATCTTCTGCCGCATGAGCCCTCCTCCTATACTTTCTCGTGATCTTCCCGCTCCTCCTAGCTTCAGCTTCAGCCGCCTCACGCAGAGCCGCCTCCTTCTCAGCAAGCTTGGTGGCCTTTGCCAACGCTTTCTCAGATTGGGTCACGAAGGCCTGCATGGACACAAGGAAGGATTAGCCGGGTAAAAAGCAAGTGATCAGTCGGTTATACTACGAAGTTCCAAGCAAATTATCAATAAATTCACTCGGAACTTGGGGACTAGATAAGGATACAGGCAATATTATTCAGATTTACCTCATGTTTAGCTATCAAAGCTTCTAAGATGTTTTCTTCATCGGCCCTTAAGGTGTGCAGGGCATCAAGCATCTGGGAGAACGTCATGTCCTCGGGTCTGACACCAGAAGAGCCGGCAGATTGATCGCCTGGCAGGTGGACTTTCCCCGACTTTGGGGTTGAGACCCGGACTGTCTGGGCGTCCGGGTTTGGAGAACCCGTCCTTGTGTCCAGGATCTCAACCTCCTCGTCCTCAGCCTCTTCAGATGGCTTCGGAGATCCGGCTTCCTGGTGAGCTGGGTCACCCAAGGGGCCTTGTTCCTGGTTGCCTTCAACATCACCGCCAGTAGCGGCGTCCATATTATCAGTCGGCCCCTCCGTCTCCCGGTTGTCAGTATCCATGTTCTCCGGGTCACTAAGCGTGACTTGGGCGCTAAGGAAAAGAGGGAGAAATAGTTAGCGGCAGTGGATGAAAATTATCAAGTATGCAAGGATATCATATAGCAAAGACTCACCCGGTGTTCACAGCGTAATCTGGTGGGAGCTCGCTGCTGGAAGCGGATGAAGCTGACACAGGAACTGATAGCGGAACCCG
The DNA here is from genome assembly GCA_028641055.1 of Alopecurus myosuroides. Classification (NCBI taxonomy): domain Eukaryota; kingdom Viridiplantae; phylum Streptophyta; class Magnoliopsida; order Poales; family Poaceae; genus Alopecurus; species Alopecurus myosuroides. The sequence goes on from CM054060.1 coordinate 97,275,067, forward strand.
GAACTGCCCGGCCCGTGGATGGTTGGGGGAGGGGTGACGTCGAGGCGAGTTGGAAGGCTGAGGTGGAGGAGAACCGGCACGGCGAACTGGTGATTTGGAGATGCCCGGATTGAGGGGATCGTCACCCGGGGAACTCCGGGTCACCCTACGCTTAGTCGGAAGAGGGTCCTTCAAGTGTGATGAGTGGGATAATTGTTGGTTAAGTTTACGCATGTTATCAAAGGAATAGGGTTTGGAGGACATGAAGGAATAGGGAACCTTGGATACCACCCCTCTGGCTTTCCTCTTGGCCCCAACAATCGCTTCTTGTTCAGGGTCGCTTTGGTCGGACTCGGTGGCCTCCGGGTCCCCCTCGTCCTTGTCGTCCTTGTCCTCCAGCCCTGAAAGCTCCGAATGTACAGTCGGAAAAAGGTGAGATATGTGAAAGAGGAATGGCATAAGTGGAATTGATCGAATACCCGGATAATACCTTCATCGTTATCAGCCGGCTCTTCATCTTCTTCCGGGTCTCCGGAAGAAGGGGAGGTCTCGATGTTCCAGAAGACGTTATCAGCCTGAGGTAAAAGCATGAAAGTGAGAATTAGTGGTCGTATCAAGTCAAAGTATGAGAATGGATTTACAAGTATCGGGTTTTACCGCTGGAGCGGGGTTATCCCGGGTAAATGGCGATAACCTGGCGATGTTCTTGATCACCTCTAACTTTTCCGTCAAGAAACTCTTGATGGTTTTGTTGGTATCGCCAGCTGGGTAATTCTTAGAGGAGTATCGGAGCGCGTCCGTGACGTGCCCCGAGTAATCGCACATCATCTTGGTGCGGATAGAGTTGGGCTGGATCCGGAAGTCCACCCATGTCTTAACCAAGTTGAGTCCCAGGAGACCTTGGGCAGAAAGGACGGCAATTTTTGAGAGGAGGGGCTGGATTGCCTCCCTGTCCGACTCAGGGGCAAAGGCGTTGAAAGATTCGGAGATATCAAGGAGACTCTCCGAGTAACCCGGCAATTTCCTTTCACCGGGTGGGGAGGTATCTTGGCAGTAGAAAAAAGAAAGTTGCCAATGCTTGACGTGGGAATTAAGAGTAAGAGTCGGCATTGGTGAGTTCTTGCGGCGTTGGATAGAGACCCCGCCGCAAGCAAGAAGCGCCCCATCACCGCTTTCGCGGCACGGTTTGCATTGGAAAAGTTCGATAAAAAGAGTCAGATTCGGCGGAATGCACAAATAAGACTCGCAAAGGACGATAAAATGGGTAATGTTCAACATAGAGTTAGGCCCTATGTCGAACACCCGGAGGCCATAGTGGCTCAAGACCTCGCGGAAAAAAGGATGACCCGGAGGGCGAAACCCCCGGGTCACATGCTCGATGAAGCAGATTACCTCGTCGGCAGCAGGTGTAGGCCGGGTCTCATCACCCGGCACCCTCCAGTGGATATCTTTCTGAGGGGGGAGGACCCCTAACTCGGACAGCTCTTCTAGCTTGGCCTTGGTGACCGTGGATCGCGCCCAGTTGGCGGATATTGATTGGGCCGTCCTTGTTTTAGCCGGCTGCTTTCCTTGCTTCTTGGGAGCCATGGGTTCAGTCTGCAAAACACAAGACAAAAGGTACAAAACATAAGACTCGGAAATTATGGGTTATCCGGATATACGCAAGCAGTATCAATAAGAGGCATGCAAACTATGGATTGTCCGGGTATCATTGGACGGAGCAAAAATTACAGATTATCCGAGTATCGAGTATCAGTACAGAAACTATGGGGTACTTACGTATTGGTAAGCATTTGTGGAAGAAGGTTTATTGCCCATGTATCTAGTGCAGATAAAAGAGCCGGAAGAAGTGGTTCTGCCGGGTATCAATGACAGCCGCGGAAAATTTGGGCGAAATGGATCTAGATTGAAAAATTTGCGGACGATTCTGCGGAGAAATTGATGATTAACGGTGATAGGGGAGTGATGTATGACCATCTATCAAGCTATTGGGCGAGCTAGCGTGGAATTATGCGACCTAGTCCGGCGCGGAAAGGGAAATGGCCCGCGGAATGCCAAGATCCAATCTAGGCCGAGACGGAGAAACTACCCATTAAATCAATGGGAGCGAGAGGCTTACCGGAACGGACTGAAGCAAAGCTCGACGGCGGCAAATGGCACAGTCCTGGTGCCCCTTTGCGATTCCCGGCGGACAGATCGGGGGCGCGGCGGCGGAGCTTGGCGGCGGCGCGGGACGGTTCGTGGACGACCGTAGCCGGCGGCGGCTTTGCTCCGGCGGTGAGCTCGAGGTCCCCGTGGTGGTGTTGCGCAAGCGCGAGCGAGAGAGCGATGGAGAGGAAGAAGAAGTTGGAATGGACCGTTGGGGTTAGGTTATCCCCTAGGTACCTACTTATAGGTACGGGTGGGAAAACCTAGGCCAACGGGCGGGAACCAAACTTTTCGGGATAAGGGATACCCGTCCGAGATTTTGGGGATATGCGTTAAGTGCCCGAGAGCGATATCCGGACAAGATAAGAAGGAAATCTTTCCGCGATATCAGGGTCAATTATCAAGTGAAGTAAGTCGGATCTTTGACATTCTTATCAGGGCGTTGACCCGGAAAAGTAGACAATGGACTTGGAGAAAGCCGGGTTACTATATGGCCACCATGGAGTTAGGCCTAGCTGTTTATCAAAGCAACCTAATCCGGCCTCTATGGACTTGTATGTTTGTTATTTTTGCAGGGAATAGCGTGCGCTTCAAGGAGGATCCCGTGAAGCCCAGGCTATTCTGGGGACTACTGATGGAGGGATGATAACCCGGTAGGCCAACGCCAAGGTGTAACTCGGCCCAAAGGACGCTGCGCAAGACCCGGCTTAGGATAAAGGAGTTTCTAGAAGGCCCAGGAACGTAGGCCTCGTAACCCGGATTGTGGGTTCCGATAAGGAAGTTTAGGGTTTGTAAGCAGTGTCCGGGTAGGATTCAGAGTGCTCCTTGGAGAGTAGGCCAGGGGGTCCGGATATTATATAAGCCGTCCCCTAGGGTTAGACAAGCAGAGATCCAAGAGTTCGAGCAATATCGCTAGGTATCGAGTATCCAGTGTAACACGAGAGTTGAGTTAATATATTTAGATCGGAGACTCGGCGACTTGATTGCCGGCGACCAGATCGCATATCATCATGTTTTCCCTTGAGCTAAACCCTCTCCCAAACACCAGAGTCGATTTGCCCCAAGACAAGTTACCCCCGGTAACGTCTGCCGTGATTATCCCACGACAGCTCTTGTGCTACCATCAGGGCTTGTGCCATCCGTGAGCCAACTGAAACGCGGTCGATGGATAGCATGTAGTCGCCCGTAGAGGTGATGATGCCGAATCCTGGCATCTTCTTCTTGAAGTACGCATAGTGGGGCACTGAACGTACAACAACGTCGCCTAGAGGGGGTGAATAGGCGATTAAAACTTTTTCGGTTAAGACTTGCTAAATGCGGAAATAAACTAGGTGTTTAAATTAACAAGCATACAACCTAAATATTCTAGGGTCAACTAGGTGCACCAACAACTTATGCTAAGCAAGACAAGTAACATTTTGATAGAAAGATATATAACTTCAAGCTCAAAGGCTATCACAATGTAAATTGTATAAGTAAAAAGCTCGTGTGTAGAAATAATCGAGGCACACGGAGACGATGATGTATTCCCGAGTTCCTCCCACAAGGGTAGTACGTCTCGTTGGAGGGGTGTGAGCTCGCCACAGGATGCATAATCAACACCACAAAGGCCTCACCCTATTCTCCGATGAACCCCGCCACAAAGGCCTAATTCACCTTACACTATTGGCAACCTTCAAACCCGAGGCACGCATCCACAACTTAATTGGAGTCTCTCGGTGTCACCACAATCTTGGGGCACACATCCACAACTCAATTGGAGGCTCCAAAGAACACCGCAAGTCTTCTAGGGTCCAAGACCCAAGAGTAACAAGCTCACAAACTTTCAACTTCCACGAATCCTCGTGGGGAGAGCAAACCGATGCAACCGATGCAAATGGAAAGAGCACAAGTGCCAAATCCTTCACTCTCAAATTCCAACAAAGGAAAAAATGCTTATGGGGGAATAAGAGAGGAAGAACAAAGGAGGAGAAACACCAACAACTCCAAGATCAAGATCTACGAAGTTTCCCTCACTAAGAAGGAAGATGGATTGGTGGAAATGTAGATCTAGATCTCCTCTAACTTCTCCCTCAAAGATATGCAAGAATCATAGGAGGGATTGGGAGAGGGGCAAGCTCTCTAGGGTCAACAATGGTGGGGAGAGAGGAAATTTCGTTCTTGGAGGCTTGGGGAAGAAGGCCCCCTTAAATAGGTCCCCACAAAAACAAGTCGTTTTGTGTGCAGAGTAAACAGGATATTCCGGTCCAAAACTGGACCGGATATTCCGGTCCAACAGGAATATCCGGTCTAAGATGAATAATCCGGTAAAAATAATCCGGTTGGGTTCTGTCCGGAACAGGCAGCTGAACCGGATATTCCGGTTCCTCCGTAATAATCCAGTACAAATAATCCGGTTCACTTCTGTCAGTTTTGACTCCAGTCCTTAGCCGTTTTCGAGCAAAATCTCCACAACCGGAATATCCGATCTGAGATGAATAATCTGGTACCAAATAATGCGGATCATCTCTGTCCCGAATATGGACCAAAACTATCCTAACCGGAATATCCGGTTGCCCAGAATTGTCCGGTTGGCTTTTAAAACAAAGAGGTTGGACTAGAAACTTCATAACTTTTGCAAATGAACTCCGAACGAGGTAAATCCAATTGCATTGGAAAGATAACAGCAAGGAGTATCCCAATATTGATACCTCAAAGTATGGATAAGTTAACACACATGGAAGGTGTGGGAACATTCTCAAAGACGAATGGAATATTTTCACCACCAAAAACGCAACAAGTTTTTCTTACGAACTCTGTTTTCGAGAAACCAAGGCTTGTCATGAAGATCACGACAAGCACTAAAACCCAAAGGATACAAAAGCCAAAAAAGAACCAAGAAAGATGATATGCCAAGTATGCAAAGGTTTGAGCTCTCCCTAGCGATCCGATCAAGTTACTCACTTGAGAGCCCCTCTTGATAGTACGACTATCTATCCTATAACCCGGTCTCCCAAAGACACGAGACCGGTAAAATAGAAAACATATCAAGATAATACCTTTTACTTGAGCATTCCACTTGAGCTAGATGATGATGATCTTGACTTTCTCAAGTTGGATCTTCTTTCTTGATCGCGGTTGCTAGCACAAGCTCCGCTTGATGAAGACTTGCAAGTTGCTCCCCCATACACCATTATGGGAGATCTAGCTCCCCCATACACCATTATGGGAGAGACCCTTGTCGTCAAATCTTCACAAGGCCATAATCTCTAAAAGGGTGGCAAGCATCAAGCATAGGATTTCTTCTAGATGCTTCACTTGAGCTTCCACGTCAAGATAGGTGACGAACACCGCTTGACGATGAAATAGACCATGGGATATATGAAATCTTCCTTTTTGTTCATGCCCATGGAAAGATACCTAAACCCACATACAGATTCCACACACACACATATCATGGGTTAGTTCACAAAGCTAGATTTACAATGTCTTACCATACTATGAGATACACAATCCCACTTGGTACATCTTGTAGCTTTGTGTGTTGATCACTAGCTTGATCAACCTTGTATCTTTTCTTCTCACTTAAAATGATGATGTCTTGAAGATAATAATGAAAGATCACTTAATATTTTTCTTCAAGACACACTAGCAATAAGATCAACTCAAACCATGACCATTCTTCGTATAAATCCTTGAATGTAACAATAGCCATCAAGGAAGCTAATAGAGTTCAACACATGAACTCCATTATTTCCTATGGACAAGATCTACAAGGATAACTCAATGCAAACATTATTCCATAAGGATTGTCATTAATTACCAAAACCACATATGGGGGCACCATGCACTTTCAATCTCCCCCATTTTGGTAATTGATGACAATCCCTTTTTACGAGGGTTTATATGATGAATTAAGCAACCGTGCAAAACAAAGAGCAAGGATGCAATAGCATGGAAGGAAAATGCTTAAGAACAAAACTAAAGCATAAAACCAAATTCCCTTAAACCCTATAAACTTCTCCCCCATTGGTATCCATTGCTGAAATGGGCAAAAAGATTAGAAGGTCAATATAATAAGAACTCCTACATAGTGTATTCATTCCTCATGATATGAGTGAAATCAAGAGCATATATACAACTACGAATAGATGGAGGGAGATAAAAATATATTGAGGATCCAAGGATTTACAAGCAATGTCAAATTGAAGGATAATTTCACAAAGAAGCAACCAACCAAAGGATCCAAAAAACCGATTGAACAAAATCAATATTTTGATAAGATCAACCAAGTGTTCTAGAAAATCAAGAGGGAACTCCCCAAGGTACATGCACAATGTTAGGTTTAAATTACTATATAATGTGCACGACATGGACTCATCACTCCCTTCTAGATAATTTTGAACACAAACAAGAGCAAGAGAATAGATTGGAAATGAAGCAAATCAACTTGTGAACAAACAAAAGTTGAGCGATTAATATCAAGAAGCGACAAATAAAGACTTACTCAACCGAAATAGATGGGCGTGACAAGGAAAAACATTTTTAGGAGACTAATAGGATGATAAAATCATCAACATAGTCTTTCAATATAAGAGTCACATAGTGCATATCATGTCTTTCCCATACACACAAACCAACAAATGATAAAACACATAGGTCCACAAGCTTATTAAGATGCAAAAGGAATACCAAATGAAAAGCAAATCTTGTGCCTTTTAGGAACCACCAAGGAATATAGAGCAATAAAATGTGGTCACTAAAGAAAATGAATATCAATTAAAGATGTAACTAGTGCCGTGTGTATAAGTTTCCAAGTGGACACCAATCACAAAGATATATATTCACAAAGAAACATGCACACACAAAATAGGTACAAAGGTGAAGGACATGATATCCAAGACAGGTTCATAAATATACCAATAAGATTTTTGCTTGAAGGAAAAACAATAAGCTTAGTTGAATCTTAAGGGGATATACATGAACAAACAATAAACTCATCAAAGCATCACAATTATCACAAGGGAAAAGTGATAGTTGGAATGCTTCGAGAAAGGTAATGCGTATCACAAAAAGACAAATGGTTTTGAGAAAATATCAATATTGCATATGAGAGACTTCGAGTAGAAGATGCTAGATTAATATACTAGGGATTGGTGAATCATGAAAATGATTATAAATATCCCTAGTATGTAATTATCCCGGCTTACTCATAGTTGCAATAAATATGATTTTGATAAGACATTTGCAAGAACCAAATGAAATGCAACAAAGGGAAATCATGCCAAGAAGAAACCTACACAAGGTTGAAAGCTAGAAATGTATGCATGGAATAGATACTGTTACCGAGACGACATTGGTGATGAACAGGACACGAGATTGAGTTTGATAATCATCGTAGCTTGACTCCTATAATACCATGGTGAGAACACCTTCCTTATGAATGGATCAAGCAACCAATGTATCTCCATTGTACTTACAAACAAAAATCAAGTACAAAATGGTTCCCAAACTTATTGGGTCCAAAGTAGTTAGAACAACTACAATACATAGGACAAACTCCACATAAATATGTGCATATTAATATGAATTTAAATTTCATGCACATCTTAGCCATTTAGGATTTGATGGAGTTTATCCTATATATTGGATCAACAAAAGTAAGCATGTAAAAGGATATACATAGTAAAATATACATGCACAAAACTTTCAAGAATCAAACAAGATACAAATTGGACAAAACACCAATTAAAACAAAGAATACACTCACAAGAGATAAAATCAAACTAAGTGTCCAAATTATATCAAAACCCCAAATCAGCCCATGATTTAGGAAACCAAATAGAGAAGATAACAAAAAAACATCAAATAATAAACAAACCCTCTACACTTTTCATGATGACACACAAAGTACCAAGACGAAAAATGTTCCTCTTCCAAAGAGACAAGTCATTGGGATAAAATACCAATTTCAAGACAACAAGTGTTCAAACACATATAGGATAGTTCTTCCAATAATAGTGCATTAATTATGATATTGCATTTTAATACAAGATGCACACAATGGTATCATTACTCTCCATATATATTGTTCAAACACTAGTCAAGCTCAAGAAAAACAATAAGATGCAATACCAATTAAAGAATTGTGTTCTACTCGATGTAGGATAGCTTCCCCAAGAAATGCAACACAAATAAGTATGACTTCGAATGAAAGTGCACACGAATGGGATCATTGCTTTTCCTAACATAAGAAAGCATAAAACAAATTTTGAGTAGAGCAAGGAAGACACAAAGGAGTTTTAACCAAACAAATTCTTGGCAAGAAACAAGGCAATTTTAGAGCAATGGCCTAAGTAAATATGATTAATAAACTTACCACAAATTATTATAACTTGTCAAAGACAAGAGATGTATGGAGATATTTCTCGGTGGTATATTTGTTCACAATCATATTCACAAAACAGAAGCATGTGGTAAAATATAGGAATAATAAAAAACATGCTTAGAAAGAGATTCTTGAAGGCTTCAAATAAAACCCAAAAATGCAAGGCAACAAGAAACTCTCTTACAAACAAGATACCAAAGAAGAGAGACACGAGATACTTTTAAGAAAATATGGAACTTGTTTGAGCAACATGCCACTTAGGAACAAGATAACTAGAATATCAACTCTAGGTGGCAATACCTCACATGTTCACATTTTCTAGGCTTGTAATATGCACATAACTTATTACTCCCCCATAATGTGATAATCCATTGAAAACAACAAGAGGCAAAAATAAATCCAACTAGAGAAAGTTAATGGGCATTGAGAAATTGAATTTCTCATGAGAATGATACACCACATAGAGACTAGATAATATTGATATATAAACTCTAAGTGGTATTACTCATGTACACCCATTTTAGGATAGTAAAGTGCCAAGAGCATATTACTCCCCCAAAATGGGAAAGTCGATTAATCTCCCAAAGAACCAACTAAAATAAGCAAGAACGACAATGAAGGATCAACACAAAGCACACAAGTACATGGAGTGCAAACCACAAACTCATACTAGATTAACCAAGATGGGTAAGTAGTAAGCACAACATATAAAAACACATGATAGAAACAAAACCAACACATGCAAGGGGGCAAGTAACTTTCAATGTATATATGAATTAAATACAAGTTACCGCATGGAGGAACATTGGGCAAGAGATATATATAATCCAAGTTACTTGGCTTGAGGAAATAAAATTGATGAAAACCCCCTTAATTCTTCATGAGATAGCCAACTCTCCAATGCCCTACAACAACACCTATTGATCAAGTTTGAGCTTGTTGGTCCCCAACCAAGTCGGGTCCTAAGAGGTTAGTCACAATAGGTTTGCCAACCCAAATGGTTCTTTTCTTGACACCACTTGGAGTACCAACATACTTGGCAAACACATTGCCCACATTATCCTTCCGAATGGAATAAACATCATCAACAAGGATAGGGTTGGATAATGTACCATTAGTGCATGAAGAAGAAAAGTGTCCCTTCTCACGACAAGGGTAGCAACATCGACTCTTTTATTTCTTCTCAAAAGGATTCTCAACAAGAGGAGCATTGGATTGATTCTTCTTAGGATGTGGCCATTGTTCAACTCGTGGTTGAGCATGAGATTGAACAAGAGGCCGCTTACCTAGTTGCTTCTCACTAAGGAGCTTCTTCTTCAAAGGGCAAGATCTAACATGGTGGCCTTCAATCTTGCACTTGAAGCAAATAATCTTGGCCGAATCTTTTTCTTGTTCTTGGCCCTTGTTCTTGATAAACTTGGACTTGTTCTTGATATTGGAGTTGAATCCAAGTCCACTCTTGTCATTTGGAAGTCTTCGCACTCTCAACATCTTGTCAAGGGTGGAACTCCCTTCATGACACTTTTCCAAGTCTTTCTTCAAAGAAGTGACTTGGGACTTGATCTCTTTATTTTCCTCTACATGGTTAGAATCAACACAATAGCTAGAGGAAGTAGATGCTTAATTGTTATAGCAACAAGGCAAGGAAAGCAATTCGTCACAAGATGTAGAAACATTATGGGAGGATGAATTACTAATACGAGCACAAGTCAATATAGAATTTCAAGAAGATATTGTGCTAGTACCCACATGAGTCTCACAAGATGTTACCTTTGTAGTGATAGCCTCAAGAGCTAATTTTTGCTTAGTATGGGATGCTAGAAGATCCTCATGAGAGCTAGATAGCTTTTCATGGCTTTCTTCCAACTTCCCACACTTGCTAGTCATCAACTCAAGTTGATCCCTTAGCTCAACATTCTCCTTCAACAAAGATTCTTCACAAGATGTGGAGTTAGTAGCACAAGCATCATTGGAAATAAAAGAAGACAACTTGGCAAGCTCATTATTCAACCTAGAGTTTTCCTAAATTAGATTAGCATTGCCAACAACAAATTCAACCTTTTCATTTTTAAGCACTTTATATTTAGCATGAGTATGGTCACGTGCTTTAGTGAGATAGGCTATTTGTTCATTATAGAGCTCCTCGATAGATTCAAGTTTCTCCTCAAGAGTAACTCGGAGCTCATACTCTTCCTCAAGAGACGTAGTGAGGGATGCCTTCTCATCGGCATCACTTTTTCAATCTCACCTTTCTTCTCAATAATTTTAGTGCTATAAATAGCAAAATAAAAAAATTCACCCAAAGGAGTGATAGCTTTACTACCTTTAGCGAGATCAAGAAGAACCAACTCACCCTTCTTCATTAAAGAGACCTCATCCTCATACTCTCCACAAAATAAATCCTCATCCTCATTATCACAAGATGTAGTAGGTTCCAAAGGTGGAGATACCTTTGAATCCTTAGCCATAAGGCACATATGAGAAATGGATAATGATGATGAAGATTGACTTGAAGCACCAATAAGGTCCATGTCTTGTTCCACCAAAATATGGGATTCCTCTACATTGTTAGCCACACAAGTACTAGAGGAAATGGAAGCATTGTTTTATGAAAACAAGACATAGGAAGCATATGATCATGAGATTTAGTTAAACAACTATTACATGATATGCAAGGAATATCAACACAAGCATGTATGGAACTTTGAGTGCTAGAAGATATTAAGTCCAAAGATAGATCATTGCAATGGGATATAGATGAAGTATAGTCAATAGCAAATTCACTATCCACAATGCAATTTCTATAACCACTCACCATATCATTACCTTGTGACAAATCACATGTTGGTGGAGTGGAGAAAGACGTGAACTCATCACGGCCGGAAGTGGATGGAGAAAAATCATCCTCAATAATGTTGGACACATCATATATATTTTGAAGTTTTGTCCATAGCTCATGAGAGTTCTGAAAAGGCATGATTGATTCAATAACTACATCGCTCAAAACGCATAAGAAACCATTAGATACAAGAGTATCGAGATAAGAGTTTTCCTCATCCTCTAAAGATAAATCTCGAGAATCCTTTGGAGGAGGAAAATCCATATCTACAATTCTCCTTACATACTTTGGACCCATGTCCGTAAGAAAATTAAGAATGCGAATTTTCCAAACATCATAATTTCTACCATAGAATATAAAAGCGGGATCGTGCTCTATTTCCCTAAACGACATCATACTCTCTAGGATGTAAAGCCTAATAAGAGAGCCCAGGCTCTGATACCAATTGAACGGACAACGACGTCGCCTAGAGGGGGGTGAATAGGCGATTAAAACTTTTCCGGTTAAGGCTTGCTAAGTGCGGAAATAAACTAGGTGTTCAAATTAACAAGCATACAACCTAAATATTCTAGGGTCAACTAGGCGCACCAACAACTTATGCTAAGCAAGACAAGTAACAAGGTGATAGCAAGATATATAACTTCAAGCTCGAAGGCTATCACAATGTAAATTGCATAAGTAAAAAAGCTCGGGTATAGAAATAACCGAGGCATACGGAGATGATGATGTATTCCCGAGTTCCTCCCACAAGGGCAGTATGTCTCGTTGTAGGGGTGTGAGCTCGCCACAAGAGGCCTAACCAACGCCATAAAGGCCTCACCCTATTCTCCGATGAACCCCCACTAGTAGGGAAAGGGCTACCAGTGACGAACAAATATCAGCTACCGCTGGCGAACTCTTGTTCGCCAGCGGTACAACGCCAGTGGTAGCAGGTTACCGCTGGCGAACAAGAGTTCGCCAGCGGTAGTGCAGGTTACCGCTGGCGAACAAGGCCTTGTTCGCCAGCGCTATGTTCGCCAGCGGTAGCTCCGCTGTTCGCCAGCGCTACTGGTTCGCCAGCGGTAGTCAGGGTGTTCGCCAGTGGTACAGTTCGCCAGGGGTAGGTACTGTGTTCGCCAGTGGTAAGTTTCACAGGTTTGTATTTTTTCTTTTTTTTTTGTATAACAGTTTATATATTCTGATTCTGTATATATTCCCAGGTCCAAATACATTCAAATTCTATAATTTATAAACTTTCACACATATAAATCACTGATAGCACATCGATAAATCATAGATACATATGCATCCATCCATAACGAATTTAACACATCGATAACGATATTAACACATCTATACATATGCATCCATATCCAATTCTCATAAGTACGAATACAACACATTGATCTCAATAATATGTCGGAAGATTTCGAACCCAAAATATAGCCATCTAATTAGTTCAACGATTACAAAGGTATGACTACTACATATCTATGCAACGTACGCGCGATATAGAGATCAATCGCAAAGAAGACTAGCTAGATATACGGTCCGCCTCCGCTTTAGCTTCCGCCTCCGCTTGCGATCTTTCGCTAGGGCTAGCGCGCCGTCCACTTCTTCATCTCTCTGTAGACCAAGATAAAAGCATTAGACCGGCAAAGGAAATCACAAGTTCTTATTAGGAGCAATTCGTAACGAATCGAATACATACCGTCGATCATTTCTTCCTCGATGTTGTGATCTTCTGTTTCTTCTCCGGCGGGAACGGAAGAGCACCTTCTAACGAGTTGAATGGTCTCTCGTCAGTCTGCTCTAGCACATATTGTCGCAACTCATTGTTAGATGGTGGGGTACCGTTCCAGTGGAAGGTAGATCCTGAAGTTACTACATCCTTATAGATGATTGTGCAGATCTTGCGCTGGATGCGACCAAAGTTTTGTCTGTACTCAGCATCAGACCATTCCACGATGCTGCGAGACCATTTGTCCACAGCAGACATGTATTGCAGACTATGTTGGTCCTTCACGATCTCCGTCATGTGTTGGATGAGGTACCATGCCTCCATTTGGCCGCCTGGCGCCTGCTTGGGGCAGGGAAACTCTGTTCTGTGTCTGAACACATATTTTCCTTTAATTTGTTTCTTCCTGTCGCAGAATCCTTCCCCCCTGATGTAGCCATCCATAGCATCATTGAGAACAGACTTGATGAGGGTGTAGTTCTTCTCCTTCATCGTACTCCCGGAGTCGAGATATACTGCGTGCGCGTCTCTCGGGTAGAGCATGATGAGGGTGCCGTATTTGTTTCTGCGCAAAACAGGAGAGTCCATATATATAATCCTCAAAAATTGTATATGCGCGAACTTATGTAAAGATGGGAAATATAACTTACTCAGGAAAGTAGGGCACGAGGGTGATCCTCTTGTGCATATGGTTAGTGAGCAACACTTGTTCGAGGTACTTTGTCGCTTTTGCCCTACCCTTGGGGTTGTTCAAGTACATGTCGTGCATGTAGTAGGGGTCTGCTAGCCCGATGTTTCTGACATTCTCTACGGATAGCTGATGCGCCAAGCTGAGCGTAAACAGACGGACGATTGACGAGTGGAGTGCTTTCATGTGGAACATCCGGAAAATGTCGTCAAATCTAATGATGATCTTGTTTGCGTTGCCTTCAGTGACAAATCCCGCCGTAGATGGCACCTTTGCGACCAAAACCGGCAGCGTTGGATTTTTCTCTTTGAGAAGCACCTCCTCCATATATAGTACACCGTCATGGACGCTACGCATATCACCTGTCAGCAAGGCGACCAACCTCGGCGGAAGCATCGGTTTCCCCAACTCATGGATCTGATGCCAGTCGGTTATGGGTATCCTATCCAATACACGTCCTGTCTGCGGCTTAGACTTGGTCCCCTCCACCGGTTGGCTCATCGATGCAACGGCAGGAGCCTTCTTAGTTCTTTTCCGTGCATACTTGATGTTAGGCTGAGTCTTATGAAATACATCAGCTACCGCCTCTTTGAGGGCATCCTGGCTGATGACTTCTTGCTCGGGGACTGCCGGCTCTTGAGAAGAGAAAAGACGCTTTGTGCATCGATATTTATCCGCCTCCTCCGCTGGCAAGAGAAGTTGATCAAGATCATCCAGGCCGGGCGCCCCCTCGTAAGGATCGTCGACGAGGTAGTCATTCGGGTTCTCATCTTCGTCGTCGTCGTGCTGCACGGACTTTGCAGGTGAGAAATCCTTGTGTTGGCTCGGGTGCCCCGACCCCTGGACCGGTGTTGGAGTGTTGGCAGGAGTACTTTCCAAACGAATTAGTGATTTCGGCCAGGTCAATGGCCAAACCAAGCATTGCTCCAGGTTCAACTCGCTGTCGGCTGCGGGTGGTTGGTTCGGAGGATCGAGAGCACCGCAACCAGGGAGCACCCGACTTAATGTCACTCTGAACACGTCCTCGGGCATACGAACGCCGTGGGATACGCGGTTCAGAGGTGTGATGATTTTTCCTTTGGCGACGTCCTTTAACTCGCCGTTCACATTAAGGAGCAATGTGCATCCCGTCTCGTCGGCCTGCGAAACGTCGCGCGATCGTTGTTAGAGACTGATGCCGTCACGAATCAAGTCATAATATATAATTAAGCAGTGCACGTTGAATTACCGTGAGGGCATTGAGCTCGGACAAGGGGGATGGACCGCTAAGTGTCGGCGGCGGCGTTGATGAGATGTGGCGGGGCGGCGACGGATCTTTGCGACCTTCCGGCTGAGGGTTGGGGGTCGGCTCGTTCCGCGCAGCAGACGCCACGACGGGGGCCGCGTTCTGCGGCGCCACGACGGGGGCCGGGTTCTGCGGCGCCACGACGGGGGCCGCGTTCTGCGGCGCTGGCTGCACAATTTGGGCTACGTTTATCTGCGGGAGCGGCCCTTGTCCTCCACCTAGCATCCACGGCGCTAAGGACTGAGCGACGGTCGAACAGATGGTAGGGAGGAGCTCATTGAGCCTCTCGTTCACAAGCTCGTCGACCGTCTTCTCCGGGCCCTTGTTCCGCTCCTTGCGCTTTTCCCTGGTGTCGGGGTAGTATTGCGCATGCCGATGACCCTTTCCGAGGCCATGCACATGGCTACGATTCGGCTTCTTGTCAAGGGGCACTCCCTTCATCGCGTTAAGCGCCCTAATGAAAGGGGTGTCATACGGGTCCTTGTTCGTCGTCGCCGAGGACCCCCCGTCAGATTGAGATAGGCGTTCTTTTTCTTGTTCCTCGATATACTTATCCTCGAGCAGCTTGACCTTCTCGTTCAACACAAGATCGCCGGGCTTTTTGGGATCTTCCCTGTAATGGGCCCTGACAAAATTTCTCACCTGCGGGTCGGTGATCTTGTCAAACGGGTTCGGCCCTTCTCTCTTCGAATCCTCCTTGGCCCATACTTTCTGCTTCCCAAGGTAACCCCGGCTTCCGAGATTGTGAGGGCCAATGTTCTTTTTTCGCTGTTCTTTCCCCCATTTAGTCAGCGCAATCCTTTCCGGTTTGAGTTCGTCGATCTTGAATTGGGCCAAGTCTTCCTCGGAAATGGAGGGCCACATCTTATGGATCTCATCAAAATCCTTACCCTTCGCAAGCATCTGCCGCAAACTGGATCTCCAAGTCGTAAACGCTTTGGCGAACTTGTTCAGTGCTAAGGAGTTGACCAGATTCTTCTTCAGGTCCTGGTTGTCGTAAGGATCCGGGAATTTATACCTTGTGTGCAGCTTCTCAATCAGCAGGGCGGCATGAGCCGTGTTTTCTTTAGCTTTGATGTGCTCCATGTTAACGTTGCCGAAGTCTCGAGCTATGCAGCCTATCTGGTTTCCATAGCCCTTGGCATAACTCTCCGGCTCGATGGGAGCACCGCTGGGGTCCACTTCCGTGAACTCTTCCCGCATGGTGGCGAGCATGTTGTGTCGCCTCTCTTTGCGCCTAGCCGCCGCCTCGCTACCGGAGGCGGTATCCCCGGTGCCACTACCGGTTTGATCACCTTCTGCGCCCGATGTATCGTTGTGTGGCTCTAGCTCCTGGCGAACGGTTTCGTCCATCTCGTCGTCTGCATCGTCGCCCTCCATCTCTAGATCCGGGTGCGGATCTACGGGTCCGCCTCCCGCGCTTAGCATGGAAAGCCACGCATCGTCGTTGTCTCCGCCGTGTCCGAGACCAGAACCACCCGCCTCGTCGTTGTGAGCCATATCTAAGGAAGGAGAGAAAACCCGAAATAAGTTCAACAAATCCTACAATTTAGACGATGTACCCCATATGAGTCCAAATTTCTCGGGCACTCTAAGTTGTGATATTTTTAGCAAAGATCATGCCAAAATTCACGGAAAATTTCGGCATGACCTTTGCTAAAAATATCACAAATGGAGTACCCAAATTTGCCGGAACGGAAATTAATCAACATTCCGGCAAATAGGGACTCACGTGGGGTACCTGCACATAAAAACCCACCCCTCATATAATCCCACCCCTCATATTATCATCGTCATCCACACGAAGGTGGGCACATATCAATACGACCACACACCATCTCCACCATCCATACACCACCATCCATCACCACCACCATCCATACACACCCCACATCCATCACCACCCACCAACCATCACCAACCACCAAAAACAATTGTGACATAACATGGGCACAAAAATATGATTTATGTTAAGATATATAAGCACATGGGCACAAAACAGAATGAATTCTTTTCTGTTTGAAAAATGGCAGAATTGCCATAAGGTGAAAACGCAAACAAGTTACTTCTACAAACTTTGCGGAAATACTTTGTAAAATTAATCACATGGTCTTTATATCAAATGAGAGTAGCACAAGGAGTGGCACCAAAAATTAAGTTGTTTAAGGCCCCAAAAATCATGGTTTTCTCCACAGCAACAAATCAGAAATTTAACAAGTTTGTTCTACAAACTTTATCAAAATGATCTCCAATTTCTACCAGTGCCTCCTTATGGTAAATAATAACTTTCCACCAAGTCTCATGTGGTTTTGAACTAGTTAAGTGCCTCAATTAATTATTGGAAGTTAATTGCAGAAATAAAATGAAAACAAGTGTGTTTTAAAAATATCATCAAAATGAATTGAAATTTGTACCATGGCCTTTTATTGCCAAATAAGAGTGACACACAAAATTTTATATCAATTGAAGTTTGTTAACTGCCAAAAGTAATTAAATTTAAATTTTGGCAGAATTGAAATTAGAACAAGTTTGTTCTACCAAACTCATCCAAATGATCTCAAAATTTTACCACGATCTCTTTATGTTAAATAAGAATTTACTGCATATTTTCATAAAGTTTTTAATTGTTTAAGGGTCCCAATTAAATTCTGCAAACTAACAGTAACTAGAATAGCAGAAAAACTAGAAAATGGACAGAGCACTATGCACAAGTATATTTTGAATTTTACATATACTCCTGGCCACAAGAAGGTAGTAGATGGAAAAATCCAGTTAGCAGGCACCACACCTACTTACACCAACTCAATTTTAAGAACTGCAGCACATGTTTTCATCACTTTCACTATAATAACAACAACTACCAACTGGACATACTGGATTTGTGTTGCTTTAGAAACAAACATTCAGTACCATGTACTAATTAGCATTGAAATTAACATCACCGCCTATGTTACAGAAAACAAGGACAATTGGAAATGCCCCTTGTCCATGAACAACAATTTCTGATGTAGCTACTTTTAGTTGTCATTTATCTATTTTCATGAATGCTGACTAGGTTTAATTACAAAACACCAAATAGGTTTGTCTAATTATAAGCTGCAGCTGCTAAACAGAGGTGTGCATCAAAACTAACAGAGGAATGATGCTGACTGCAGCTGCTAAAAAAAAAAGTACCATGAGAATCTGCTAGGACTTGGTGGCTTACACAGAATCTGCTAGGACTTGGTGGCTTACACAGAATTCAGTAGCAAAGCACAAACACAAACACAACCAGAAAAAGAGATGCGATTCAGTAGGGATGTGATTCGTTACCTCGTTTTGGACTTCTGTCGAACACCTTCGAGGCAGCGTAGGGGGCAGTGCTCGGGGCAGCAGCGAGGCCGAGGAGGTGGAGGGGAGGGCAGAGAGGGAAGGGGAGAGGGATGGCGCGCGTGGCCGGAGAGGGAGGGAGGGCCGGCGCGCGAGAGAGAGCAGAGGTGGCCGTGGCAGTGCGCGGCGCGGGCAGAGGTGAGCAGAGAGGGAGGGGCGCGCGCGCGAGAGCAGAGGAGAGAGGAGAGGGAAGGGAGGGGCGCGCGAGGAGAGGGAGGGAAGGGCAGTGGTGGCGCGTGTGTTCGCCGGAGAGACGACGTCGCCGGAGATCGCCGGCCGTTGTGTGCTGTGGTGATCGAGCGCGCGCGGTTGCTAGTCCAAACGACTAAGTGTCGTACTAGTGCAGAGAGAGGGAAGGGCGGGGGGCCCGCGCGTAAGTGACACAGCGGTACACTACCGCTGGCGAACAAGACCCCTGTTCGCCAGCGCTATGCCCATACCGCTGGCGAACAAAGCTTTGTTCGCCAGCGCTATGATCATACCGCTGGCGAACAGGGGTCTTGTTCGCCAGCGCTACCTTTTTTTTGAATTTATTTATTGTATTATTTTTTATTAGTTTTTCTTTGACAAACATTACTGTTTTTAAATTATTCAAAAGACATTTAATTTATAATAATTCAAACACATTTATGTGTCTGAATTATTTCTTTATTTTGAGAAGCATTACTGTTTTTTCTTTATGTTTTATTTTGGTTTCTTTATTTGTTTAAATTATTCAAATACATTTCATTTATAATAATTCAAACACATTGCAAATTAATTTCGAACACATTACAAATAATAATGTTTTTTTTTGTTTTCTTTATTTGTTTAAATTATTCAAAGACATTTAATTTATAATAATTCAAACACATTACAAATTAATTTCAAACACATTACAAATAATAATGTTTTTTTTGTTTTCTTTATTTGTTTAAATTATTCAAAGTCATTTAATTTATAATAATTCAAACACATTACAAATTAATTTCAAACACATTACAAATAATAATGTTTTTTTTGTTTTCTTTATTTGTTTAAATTATTCAAAGTCATTTAATTTATAATAATTCAAACACATTACAAATTAATTTCAAACACATCACAAATAATAATGTTTTTTTTGTTTTTCATTATTCCCTTTATGTTTTCAATTGTTTTCCAATATTTCCTTCTTGTTTTCTGTTTTCATCATTTTGGTTTTAGTTGTTTTCTATTGTTTTTTCTTTATGTGTTCTATTGTTTTTCGTTGTTTCCTTCTTGTTTAATTTCTATTTGGTTTCCTTTATGTTTCAAATAATATAATTCCACACATTTGAAATAAAGAACAAGGTACATTAAATTTATAATAAGTGCACATCGATATCAGACTAGTTGATCCATGCATATACATAGTTTCGTCGCATACAATTGGCAGAAAAATATATACATAGTTTCTCATCAGTGTTTGATTTTTTTGCCTTTTTTGGTCGCAGTTGCATAATTTAACCCCACATTATGACTTCTTCTTATGAATGGAAGACCATGCCTAGGTAGCGTAGTTCTGCTTCTTCTTGTTGTGTATGTTGCATGACTATCATCATCATCTTCTTGATCATCGTCAATATTTGGGTCGCCGAACGTGTCGAACTCGTCCTCATCAACGACTCCATCCATTCCGATGATATTTCTTTTCCCTCTCCTCACGACAACACGGCTAGGCCTTGCGGGGTCTGTTATGAAGAAGCATTGTGACACATGCTTAGCCAATACCCATGGCTCATTTTGCGCTGTGACATTCGCGCTTGATGAGGTTCCGGCTTCGGGAATAACCATGGTTGTAAAGTATTGGTCTTCTTTCCTGACGGTCGACATCCTAGCCCATCTGACGCGGAACATAGGCACCTTCTCTCCAGAGTAGTTAAGCTCCCATATCTCCTCGATCCTTCCGTAGTATCTTAACTTTTTGTCACCGGTGTAGGATTCCATCGTTACCCCTGAGTTTTGATAATCGGAAGTTTTGTCTTTCTCCTCTGTGTAGAAAGTGAACCCGTTGATATCATATGCTTGAAACGTCGCTAGGTTGGGAGCTGGGCCATGTGCCAAGGCGTACAATAGTTTATTTTTCGCACAATCCCTTGGCGGTGGATTAGCGACGATCACATCTTTAAACCAACGCAAGAAAGTGGAGTTATGCTCTCTGATTATTTCTCCTTCGGTCCTCCGCTTGCCTTGTTCACTGTACTTTTTCATAATCGAGCTCTTGTGTTTTTCCACCCAAGTATCGACCATGTCAATGTGTTGGAGAGCTACTAAGTTTGCCCTGTTAAAGTCGGTGCGTCGACAAGCCCGATCCACATGCACTTCTCTACGTCCATTTTTGTGACCTACTCCATCGAGCTTGCCAATGTGCTTGTTTCTGGGCAGACCAACTGGGTCCTCCACGTCCATATGATTCGTGCAGAAAGAGATGCACTCTTCGGTGAGAAAGCCCTGAACGATGCTTCCGTCCGGACGAGCTCTGTTGCGAACATATCCTTTGATGACCCCATTCATCCTTTCAAACGGCATCATGTTGTGCAGGAACAACGGCCCGAGATGGATGATATCGTCCACGATATGGACCAACAGATGAACACATATGTCAAAGAATGATGGTGGAAAGTACATCTCAAGCTCGCATAGTATCACGACAATCTCTTCCTGCAGCCTTGAGATCTGCTTCCCCGTGATCGACTTTCGAGATATAACGTCGAAGAAGTTACAGAGGCCAAACAGGGTTTCCCGGACGTGTTTGTCCATTATTCCGCGGATCGCAACCGGAAGTATCTGCGTCATCATCACGTAACAGTCATGAGACTTCATCCCGCTAAACTTTTGTTTCTGCGCGTCGAGGAATCTGCTTATTAGCCCTGAGTAACCGCTAGGGACTTTGACTCCGAGAAGGCACATCATCAATTTTGTGATCTCGTCCGGACTAAGAGTGAAGCAGGAGGGGGGCAGTAATAGTCATTCCTCTTAACCCTTTTGGCCTTGCGACCATCCGTCTCCTCATCACACGATTGATCGCCGTCGTCATCATCCGGGCGTCCCCCCTGAAGATCTACCCTAATACCAAAATATTTCAGGTCGTTTCTTGCTTTCACCCCGTCTTTGGTCCTCTCCGGCATGTTGAGCAGCGTGCCAAACAAACTTTCAAACACATTCTTCGTGATATGCATCAGATCAAGGCAGTGAGGCGTATCGAGAAAGGGCCAGTATGGCAAGTCCCAAAACACCGACCTCGTCTTCCATACATCCAGAAGCGGTTTTGGCGCCTTTTGCTTCTTTCCAGGCTCTGGGCATTCCTTCCAATCATTCAGCAAATTGTAGATTTCTTCGCCGCACCTCTTACGTGGAGGTCCACGGAGCTCATCCTCACCGTTAAAAAGGTCTCCTCGCCTTCTCCACGGGTCTTTGTTGGGTAGCCACCTTCGATGGCCAACGAAAACTGTTTTCGAAGACCCAGGATCTTTCGGAAGTTGCATAAACGTGGGGTCATCCATGCACCTCACGCAACCGTTATGTCCGTGGCACACCTGGCCCGCCACATATCCGTAGCCTAGTAGGTCGTGAACCGTACAGAGTAAGACAGCTCTCATTGGGAAATATTGTTCACCGAAGGCGTCCCATGTGTTCACCCCTTCCTCGGCCCATAGCGTTTCCAGCTCATCTTTAAGCAGCTTCAGGTATAGATTTATGTCGTTGCCTGGTTGTTTCGGCCCTTGAATTAGCATACTCATGTGAATATACTTCCTCTTCATGCACAACCAGGGAGGGATGTTGTACATCCATACAAACACGGGCCAGGTGCTATGGGTGCTGCTCTGGTTGCCAAACGGATTGAGTCCGTCGGTGCTCACACCCAACCTGATGTTCCTTGCCTCCGCCCCGAACGTTGGATATTCACAGTCAATTGCTTTCCATTGACTTGCATCTGAAGGATGTGTCAGAATTACTTTTTCACTTCGATTTGGATCTTTCAAAACTTTATTCCTCCTTTTCGCGTGCCAGCGCATGAGCTCTGCTTCCTTGCGGTCCGCGAAATACCGTTGCAGACGGGGAATGAGCGGAAAGTACCACACAACTTTCCGAGGAGCTTTCTTCTTCCCTTTCTTGTATCGAGCGGCGCTGCAAACTGGACAAATGGTTTTGTTCGCGTCCTCTTTCCGATAAATGTAGCAATCGTTGATGCACACATGGTATTTTTCGTGAGGTAAATCAAAGGGGCACACGACTTTCTTGGCCTCGTCGCAACTTTTAGGACAAGTGTTGCCCTCTGGAAGGACATCGTGCCAGTATTGCAGGCTTGCATCGACGCTTATGTCGCTCCATTTGTATCTCGCCTTCATCTGCAGAACATCGAGGGCCACTCTCAGGCGGGACTCTCCCGGACCGCAGCCTGCATACAACGGTGTCTTCGAGTCTATCTCTAGTTGCGCCAGCTTCGATTGCTCTCTAGCAGCAGATATCGAGTTAGTCGTCTTTCTCAAGAGCAGTTCTTTCAGATGAGGGTCACGCACAACTTCCGTTAGGGGTGTCCCTGTGTCCTCGTGATCTTCTTCCACGTCTTGTTCAACATCTTCTCCATGATCATGTGCTGGGTCATAAGGCTGATCTTGGTCCTGCTGTAGTTGGTCCTGCTGTAGTTCTATTCGATCGTTGCTATTGTCCTGTTGCACATCATTTCCTACCGCCGCCGCCCCATGGACTTCATCATCTTCATCATCACTTACCCACTGACTGTTATACCCATCCATGAAACCATACCTTAGGAGGTGACTGAGCAAGTCTCCGGTAAAGGGATTGAGCAAGCCCCCTAGTTTGCACTTTCGACATGGACATCGTATCTCCTTGCGGCCATTTTGTAACATGTCTTCTGTCGCGTGTCTCAAGTAACTATTCACGACACGTTCACTCTTAACGACCACCATTATATGTCGCCTGCACGAGAGCGCGTGCCGATATAATTAATATTAGAACCAAACATAATATATATATATATTGCGATATTCACGGAAAAAAATCGGCATGACCTTCCTACAAATTGGAGGTTAGAGGAGTGCCAAACTATGCCGAGACGGAAATGAATCAACATTCCGGCGATAGTTGGCTACTCAATTTCATTCCACAACAAATTGCGCACACATGCATTTATCGTCTCCATCACACGACCATTGTTGAATCCGGTGAAATTTCACACATATTGCATATCGCGTGTATCCGGACAAAATTTATATACAAACTCATTTAATTATATATTATCATTCATCACACCTCAAATGAATAGATGCCCACACGATGATATCCGGAGAAATTTGGAGCTTTGGAGAGAAAGGGGTTAATTCTAGATCTAGATGGCTAGGGAGGGAAAATTTGGGGTAGAAATGATGTTAGGAGGGAGATAAACATATATATACCAACTAAAATAAATTTAGTTGGTTCAAAATAAGGTAGGAGGGTGAAGAAATTGGCATAATTTCGAGCTAGAGAGAGAAGAGGGAACAAGGTGAAGAAGAGAGAGTGGAGGGGAAAGTGGGTAGGTGGGGGTGCCACTTTGTGGCAATATCTGCGGACTACCGCTGGCGAACAGATGCTTCTGTTCGCCAGCGCTAAGATGCGTGCTGGGCCCACATCTTAGCGCTGGCGAACAGAAGCATCTGTTCGCCAGCGGTTGTGGGAGTAGCGCTGGCGAACAATACAGGCCGTTCGCCAGCGGTAAAATAAGGCAGCGGCGCTACCATTTCAAATCGCGCGCAGGTGGGGCCCAGGCATACCGCTGGCGAACAAGGGTGGTTGTTCGCCAGCGGTAGTGCTGGCGAACAGGCATAGTTGTTCGCCAGCACTATTAGCGCTGGGCAACAGCCATTCTAGTTCGCCAGCGGTATGGTGGTGGCTATAAGCCATTCCCTACTAGTGCCCGCCACAAAGGCCTAGTTCACCTTCCACTATTGGCAACCTTCAAACCCGAGGCACGCATCCACAACTTAATTGGAGGCTCTCGGTGTCACCACAATATTGGGGAACACATCCACAACTCAATTGGAGGCTCCCAAGAACACCACAAGGCTTCTAGGGTCCAAGACCCAAGAGTAACAAGCTCACAAACGTTAAACTTTCACGAATCCTCGTGGAGAGAGAAAACCGATGCAAATGGCAAGAGCACAAGTGCTCAAATCCTTCACTCTCAAATTCCAAAAAAGCAACAAATACGTATGGGGGAATAAGAGAGGAAGAACAAAGGAGGAGAAACACCAAGAACTCCAAGATCAAGATCTACTAAGTTTCCCTCACTAAGAAGGAAAATGTGTCGTGGAAAAGTCACGGCAGATGTTACCGGTGGTAAATTGGATTGGGGTGATTCGACTCGGGTGTTTGGGAGAGGGTTTAGCCCAGGTTGAGCATTAGCTGAAATCATACTAATTGGCGATCTAGGGGCTCGGGCTGCAATGTCGCCGAGAGTCCAATCTAGGGTTACAAAAGACTTGCTCACGAATAACTAGAATACTCGAATCCTACTATTCTTTCTCGATCTCTCTCTCTACGCCCTAGAAGCCGGTTTATATAATATCCGGTTTCCTGGCTTTCCTTCCAAGATACCCCTGTAATCCTACTCGGGATCTACACGTAACTCTAAATTACTTCCCGTGACCCCCAAGTCATGGATCACAGGGTTTGCGCCGCCTTTCATGTCTTCTAGAACTTCTCTTCCCTTGGGTCGGGTCATCTATACAATTATTGGCCCATTAATAACACCCAGCCCAGTAACACAGTGAAAGGTCTCGTGTAGATTCCCTCCAGCTGGGTCTCGTCTCATGCATGGGCCTGCCGGGTTATCATCCCCCCAACAGTAGTCCCGAGAATAGCTTGGGCATCTTGGTTGGCGTGCTTTCCTCGTAGCTTCAAACTTTTGAGTCAACCATGAAGCGCACGCTATTCCCAGCAAAACAAGAAACATTTACATACATAATTTCATGGGTTAGATTGCTTTAATTATAGCCAGGTCGGCTCTCACGGCGGTCCATATAATAACCCTATTATCACACCTAGCCGAATATCATTTCTTGAATCATCCCTCTACGACGTGCATTTCATAACCCGGCTTTCATTCTCTTTTAATGGAGATTTATTGCATCATTCAAGTAAATGCAAATTGAGATCGTAGAAACATGAGCTTGTGATATGGTCATCTATACAATTATTGGCCCATTAATAACACCAGGCCCAGTACCACAGTGAAAGGTCTCGTGTAGATTCCCTCCACCCGGGTCTCGTCTCATGCATGGGCGTGCCGGGTTATCATCCCCCCCCCCCAACAAGATGGATTGGTGGAAATGTAGATCTAGATCTCCTCTAACTTCTCCCTCAAAGATATGCAAGAATCATAGGAGGGATTGGGAGAGGGGCAAGCTATCCAAGGTCAAAAATGGTGCGGAGAGAGGAAATTTTGTGCTTGGAGGCTTGGGGACCACTGGGGAAGAAGGCCCCCTTAAATAGGTCCCCACAAAAACTAGCAGTTTTGTGTGCAGAGTAAACAGGATATTCCGGTCCAAAACTGGACCGAATATTCCGGTCCAACAGGAATATCCGGTCTAAGATAAATAATCCGGTACAAATAACCCGGTTGGGTTCTGTCCCAAAACTATCCTAACCGGATATTCCGGTTCCTCCGGAATAAACTGGTAGAAATAATCTGGTTCACTTCTGTCAATTTTGACTCCAATCCTTAGCCGTTTTCGAGAAAAATCTCCACAACCGGAATATCCAGTCTGAGATGAATAACCCGTTACCAAATAATCCGGCTCATCTCTTTTCCGTATATGGACCAAAACTATCCTAACCAGAATAATCCGGTTGGCTTCGGAAACAAAGAGGCTGAACTAGAAACTTCATAACTTTTGCAAATGAACTCCGAACGAGGTAAATCCAACTACATTGGAAAGATAACAGCAAGGAGTATCCAAATATTGATACCTAAAAGTATGGATAAGTTACCACACATGGAAGGTGTGGGAACTTTTTCAAAGACAAACGGAATATTTTCACCACCGAAAACGCAACAAGTTTTTCTTACGAACTCCGTTTTCGAGAAACCAAGGCTTGTCATGAAGATCACGAAAAGCACTAAAACCCAAAGGAGACGAAAGCCAAATAAGAACCAATAAAGATTATATGCCAAGTATGCAAAGGTTTGAGCTCTCCATAGCGATCCGATCAAGTTACTCACTTGAGAGCCCCTCTTGATAGTACGACTATCTATCCTATAACCCGGACTCCCAAAGACACGAGACCAGTAAAATAGAAAACCTATAAAGATTATACCTTTTCCTTGATCATTCCACTTGAACTATATGATGATGATCTTGACTTTCTCAAGTTGGATCTTCTTTCTTGATTGCGCTTGCTAGCACAACCTCCGCCTGATGAAGACTTGCAAGTTGCTCCCCCATACACCATTATGGGAGAGACTAGCTCCCCCCTACACCATTATGGGATAGAACCTTGTCGGCAAATCTTCAAAAGGCCACAATCTCCAAAAGGGTGGCAAGCATCAAGCATAGGATTTCTTCTAGATGCTTCACTTGAGCTTCCACGTCAAGATAGGTGACGAACACATCTTGACGACGACATAGACCATGGGATATATGAAATCTTCCTTTTGGTTCATGACCATGGAAAGATACCTAACCACACATAGAGATTCCACACACACACATATCATGGGTTAGTTCTCGAAGCTATATTTACAATGGCTTACCATACCATGAGATACACAATCCCACTTGGTACATCTTGTAGCTTTGTGTGTTGATCACTAGCTTGATCAACCTTGTATCTTTTCTTCTCACTTAAAATGATGATGTCTTGAAGATAATAATGAAAGATCACTTAATATTTTTCTTCAATACACACTAGCAATAAGATCAACTCAAACCATGACCATTCTTCATATAAATCCTTGAATGTAACAATGGCCATCAAGGAAGCTAATAGATTTCAACACATGAACTCCATTATTTCCTATGGACAAGATCTAAAAGGATAACTCAATGCAACCATTAGTCCATAAGGATTGTCATTAATTACCAAAACCACATATGGGGCACCATGCGCTTTCAGGCACCGCCATAAATTTGGCTAGAGTCGGACGCCCTAGGATGGCGTGGTATGCGATGCGATGGTCCACCACTTAGAAACTAATGGTTTCCCAGCGGTAGTTGGTGATGTCACCGAACACGACGTCGAGCCAGACCGTTCCGAGGGGAATGAAGCTTAAGCCGGTGAAGATGTCGTGGAAAGTTGTCCGACTTGGTTCTAGTTGTTGCTCGGTGATGTTGAGCTTGTTGGCGGTATCTTTGTACAGGATGTTGATGCTGCTCCCGCCATCAATGAGCACCCGGGAGAAGGTGCATGCCGTCTTGTCGGTGATGATGATGGTGTTTAGTAGGAGAGCGAATGTCCCGTCTGGTCAGCCGGGCCACATCAAACGCAGGTCATTGACCAGTCCATGGCCTGAGGCACCGCTTTCACAAACCGCCTTTCATTCTCTTTCACAAGCTGGTCCGAGTAATAGTTTCTAGTCCGGCTCTTTTGGCGGTCATCAGTAACTCAGCTGCTTGGCGATAACTCCCAGGATCTTATCCCGTAATCAACGGGCCGAGTATATCTTTCCGCAAATCCCTCCATTTTACCGTTTGGCATTCTAGGGTTTCGCCGTGCCTATAAATATTTGGGCTTGGGGGAAAACCCTAGTCACAAACGCCACCGCACTCCCTCTTCTTCTTCCTCCTCCAAGCACCCCATTGGAGCCCAAAGCTCAAGCTCAAAACTCGAGCCGACGGACCCCGTGTGCGCGCCATCGACCACGAGAGCCGGCCCGCCGTTCCGCGCCGCCACGCGCACCGGTTTTGACCTGCAATCTTGTGCCTCGCCATTGGAGCCCAAAGCTCGAGCTTGGAGCCCGACCGCCCGACCACGCGCACGTCGCCGTCACCCTCGAGTACCGGCCCACCGTTCCACGCCACCGCGCCGCACTCACCAGACTTCACCGCCGTCGCCGCCTCCTGGTAAGCCTTTCTAGATCTAAGTTTTTATTTTTAGATCTTGAGTTCATGTTCTTCGTGTTCTCCACTTTTTACTTGCGTTGTTTTTTATCTTTTTGGCTTCCTCTAGATCCATTTCGATGGCACCCAAGCCCGCTTCCAAGTCCAAAGATAAGACCCCGGCTTTGAAGCAAAAACCAGGTCAATCAATTTCAGCCAACTAGGCTAAGTCGACTGTCACGCTCGAAAAACTAGAGAAGCTGGCCGAGTCTGGGGTCCTCCCACCTCAGTCGGAGATCTCCTGGAGAGCACCCGAGGAGGAGATCCGGCCTTCGCCCGAATTAGGTGAAGTCGTTGTTTTTCTTGAGCACGGGACCCGAGGTTTCCGTCCCCCGGGTCATCCTTTCTTTCGCGAAGTTCTCCATCACTACAAGCTCCGAGTTTTTGACATAGGCCCAAACTCGATTTTAAACATCTGCCATTTCATCGTTCTCTACGAATCTTATCTTTGCATCGCCCCCAATCTTGCTTTGTTCCTTGAGCTCTTTCGGTGCAAGCCTTGCCGTGAAAACACGGATGGACCCCTCCTCGTCTGCGGGGGCGTGTCCATCCAAAGACGTAAGAAGTCCTTAATGCCGATTCTCAGTCTTCACTCCCACATGAAGCACTGGCAAAAATATTTCTTTTATTGCAAGGACATGTCCACACCCGGCGAAAATCCTTTACCGGGTTTTTCCACTGAAACCCTTTCCCTTAGAAATAACTTAAGCGCTTTCGCTCCAGAAGCCGACAGACAATCCATCCAACCGCTCCTTCATAAGTTAGCCGTCCTAGCTGCCCACGGTCTCTGTGGGCTAAACTTGATCAAGACCTGGATCAGCTGTAGGATCCAGCCCAATAGCATCCGCCCCAAACTCCTCTGCGACTACTCGGGCCATCTGACCGACTCTCTCCCATACTCGGAGAAGTCATAGCCGGCCGCCGACGTCAACAAGGCCATGAAAAACTTCCTGGCTGAGAAGGCGGAGGTTATCAGGAGCATTTCCC
This sequence comes from Alopecurus myosuroides, assembly GCA_028641055.1. NCBI lineage: Eukaryota > Viridiplantae > Streptophyta > Magnoliopsida > Poales > Poaceae > Alopecurus > Alopecurus myosuroides. The sequence goes on from CM054060.1 coordinate 97,304,546, forward strand.
GACTCGGCCCCTTCACTCGCTCAAACCCGGCTCCACCAGTAAGAACCGGCTAATCCCTTCTATATCGTTTAATTGTTCAGATACATATATACTAACTTTTAACTTTTCTGCTCTTTACCCAGGAATGTGACGAAATTTGGAAGATTTTCACCCCTCCCCCCTCTGAAAACTCAGAGGTTGAAGAGCCGAGTGACAGCGAGGAAGGTAATTCCGAGTTACTGAGCAGATACTTTGTAATTTACTAGACCAAAATTCTCCTCTTACCTTTATTCCCGACAATACGCCACAATCACCGGCGCCTGCTGACAAGGACGGCTCTTAGTCTGAGGAGAGCGAGGCAGAGTCAGATGCCGAGTTAGCAAAAAAGAGGAAGGCCAAAGGTGTCACATTCAAGGTATCCTATTCTTCTATAATCTCAGACCCGTACTCATGTGTTGATACGTGCAAACTTGACAAATATCTAATCATTGTGTTTTCACAGAAGACCGCATCTCCTCCTCCCAAGCGAAGAGCAACCCGGACTTCTCCGGGTGACGAGCCCCTCAACCCCGAGATCCCTTAGTCGCCTGCTCGCCGAGCCGGTACTCCTTCAACTTTATCCTGATTGCACTCCTCAAAAATTCCCATCTCCGAGTCACCCTTTCGCAGGAAAAATCCGAGTCTCACTTTCCAACTCTCTATCAGTGTCTTCCGCATCTAGCAACGATCTCCCTAGTGATTTCGTCGTGAATACCGGGTATTTTTCGTAACTTGACTATATCCTTACACTTTGCATGTTTTACCTCTATAACCCACTAACTCATTGTTTTCCTTTCCTTAGAGCCAAGGTCACCCTCAGAGATCCAGTGGAAACCCATGCTGATGAACCGATGGCAGAAGACCCGGTAAGTGCTGCTAATCCCCCGCCCGTGGAAGAACAAGAGCTGGCTAACGCGACCAGCCCCAGAACCGAGTCTCCTCCTCCTACTTCCCAGCCAGATGATCCCGAGGTTGAATACCTTGGGACCCAAAAGAGTGTTGTTGCGCCAAAAACCGCCACTGCCAGATATGAAGCGGAGGAAACAAAGGCAGCAGCTCCACCGACTGGCCAAGGCGCTAGTTCTTCCAGGCCAACTCTCAGCGGCCAAAAGTTTGAAAAATTGCTGGAGGAGTATCGCTCCCTAAAGACAACTGAGGAGGAGATAGTCGAGTCTCTGGCTACTGAGCACTAGGTTAATTTGACTAACACTATTCATATACTCATCCTAGTCCCCAAGTTTCGAGTGTTCTGTCCACAGTCACTTGGTACTTACAAATATATCCCTTTTGCGCTCTTTGTCGACTGATATGTATTTTGTCATTTTCAGGCTTATGTTACCCGGACCGATGAAATTCTAGCCAAAACCAATAAACTCCTGGAAGTGGAAGTTAAGCTCCGTGAGGAGCTTGAAGCTAATCTCAAGGATCTCTCCAAGAGGCATAACAAGCAAAAGAAGAAACTCCAGACCGCTGAGGAGCTTGTCAAGCAATTCTCGACTTTCATTGGCGAGACATTTGACTCCATCATTGGTAAGACTAAGTTTCCGATTGTCGATTTTTGTTACCCGGATTTCCCTATCCTACAATGTTTTTTACTCGGATTTCCCTGTCTTACTTCTCTTTTTGTATCACAGGTCCGACTGAAGTTGCTGAAGTTAAAGATGACCACCACAAGCTGAGAATACTCAAGACTGTCATCCGGTAATTCTCGGCAGGGACAAAGTGGACCCTTGAGGCTGTGAAGTTATCCGATGATTACACCGGTGTAACCCACATGCTCGAGGCATACTCTACGGTCCCTGCCTGGATCGAGGCCTGGAAGCGCTCAGCATGCCGGGTTGGAGTGGTACGTGCTCTTGCACTGGCCAAAGCCTATTACCCCAGGATCGAGCCAGCAATGCTTGTGAACGGATTTCCCGAGTTTAAAACTGATGGCTCTAAGTTCACGGGGAAGGACCTCAAGGACATCAACACCCAGATCCGTCACTCGGCTAGCTTGATCGCGGAAACCCTCGACGTGAACAAGCTTACTTCCGCATATGATGCTGAAGACAAGCATGTGCCCTTCGAAGACCCGGCGCCCTTTGACATCTTGACTCGTTTCAAGGCGGAGCTTGCGAAGAAAAGAGCTGCGGCCGAATCTGGCTCTGCGCCAACTTCATCAACTCCGGTTGTTATTCCTCCATCACGTGCTCCCTCCGCGGGTGACCCGAATATTGAGAAGGAGAAGGCAATAGAGAAGAACGTCGAAGACCCGGCTACCAAGACCACTCATGATGACTCGGCTACAGCAGCCGAGTAAAGTATTCCTTTTTATCCATGAACAATTATACGGCCAATAGGCATTGTAATATGCCTTTTATACATTGTTATTTGATAGTGCGACTATGCACTTTTGATACTATTCCTAAGGTTTTTAACACATTGAACTTCTGTGGTTTCGATGACCCTTCTGGTTGTCGATTCGATATGCCCTTTACAACCTTACTTTGGCATGACTTTACTTGTTATATGCTTTCTGCAAAAGATGTCGAGTCTTTGTTTTCGCACGCCGAAGAATTTCTTCCAAGTCCCCAAGACCCGGATTTTGGGTCTGGGATTTTTTGGCTTGGAAAATTTTGTTTCTCAAGTCCCCAAGTCCACCAGACCCGGATTTTGAGTCTAGGGTTTTTTGGCTTGGAAAATTTTGTTTCTCAAGTCCCCAAGTCCCCCAGACCCGGTTTTGGTTTTTTTTTGAAGTTATGCGCAATATGTAATGAGCTTCCGGCTGTTGCCTTTTGCTCTGCACAATCTTATGGTTTAGATGACCCTTTTGACCCTTCTAGTTATAAGCCGGTTTTCGCATGGATTTTCAATGTTGCAGTAACTCTAGTAAAAAAAGGGTCAGGCAAGTCCCCATGGGCATCATGACTGATTGTATTTATAGGTTAGCAAACACGCCATTTTGTTGCGAGTTACATCAAGCTTAAACAAAAGAGGTCAAGAAAAATTTGGCTCTGTTGTCCGGGTTATGAAATTGTAACTGTACTTATTGCAAGTAATCAGTCCTCACAACCGAATGGCATCGTGGCCGGGTCTAAGTGTGTAACTGTGCTATTCAAGCAATCAGCCCCCAAGACCTAGATATATGTACTACGCAACAGTAGGCTTTCTGCTCTACCGGCTTACAAATAACTTAAATACTGAGGAGGAAAAATGTGCAAATTTAAACCCACTGATTCTTACACCTTGCTATTGGAAAAAATAACTACAGAAAAGTATGCAAGAAATTGACAAAAACTTAAAGAACATGACAACCATCATGATTTAACCATTTCTTTATTGATATGAAAAGGTTAGGTCAGCATGCCGCCTCATTAGAAACCCTCCAGTCCCCTTAGGTACCCTGGATAGGAAAAGAGTGCGTCTGAAACCTGCCGCATGTTACATCGTGTAATACAATTTGCAAACCGAGTCTATACTAAGTGTAGTAGGGACGCAGCTGAGCCACGTTCCATGGTCGTTCACGCTCTTGCATAGATACGGTAGAATGAGCGGTGGCATTCACATAATCCGACTCTTCCCTTGCATCCACCAGGTAATACGATCCAGTGTGCAGATTCCGTCTTATAATGAACGGACCCTCCCATGGGGGAGATAACTTGTGGTTTCCCTCTTTGGATTGCACCAGGCGCAGCACCAGGTCTCCTTCTTGGAAAACGCGGGTTTTGACCCGGCGACTATGATATCGCCGTAAATCCTGCTGATATATCGCGGACCGTTCCAATGCTTGCTCCCTGTGTTCTTCTAACATGTCCGCGGCGTCTTGCCGGGTCTTCTCGTTTTCCACCTCAACATAAGCCGCCACTCGTGGCGAGTCATGGATGATATCACTCGGAAGGACCGCCTCTGCACCATAAACCATAAAAAACGGGGTCATTTGAGTAGATCTGTTAGGTGTAGTATTGATTCCCCAAACCACAGATGGTAACTCCTCAACCCATGCTCCAGCAGCTCGGAGACACGGGACTCGTAATCGTGGTTTCAACCCACGAAGTAGCTCTTGGTTTTCCCTCTCCACCTGCCCATTGGCTTGTGGATGGGCCACTGAAGCTACATCAAGTCGAATGACGTTGTTTCCACAAAACTTCTCCATTTCTCCTAAGGACATATTGGTTCCATTGTCCGTGATTATGTTGTGGGGGTATCCAAATCGGTATATGATCCTCTTTAGGAATTTCACAGTTGTGGCCGCTTTACAGTTTGTAACAGGCATGACCTCAACCCACTTTGTAAACTTGTCGATAGCCGCCAATAGATGAGTCTTTTTGCATAGAGACATGTGGAAAAGGCCTACCATATCCATACCCCAAACAGCGAACGGACAAGTCAATGGAATTTTCCGTAGCTCCATAGCCAGCACATGGGTTTTCCAAGCGTACCTTTGACATCCATAACACCTTGCCACCAAGCGTTCCGCGTCTGCTAAAGCCGTAAGCCAAAAGAAACCGTGCTGATACGCCTTAGCCACAAGGGATCTTGTGGAGGCATGTTGTCCACAATCACCTTCATGAATTTCCTTCAATATTTGACGGCCTTCTTCTGGGGCTATGCAACATAGAAAGACACCTGCAGCACTTCTCTTGTAAAGCTCACCATTAATGATGGAATAACCCTTTGCCCGTCTCTGGATTTGCCGGGCTACAACTTCCTGCTGTGGTAACTCACCCCGTAATAGAAACGCCAGGAACGGCTCAGTCCACTCCGGGATAGCGCGCATCGCAGCCATAAATTCCAAATCCGGGTCTTGATGAGCTATTTCTTCTTCTGACTCGGTTATAACGGAAGGCCGCCATAATTCATCCAAAAAGACATTAGGCGGAACCGGCTCTCGACGAGAGCCGAGTCTCGAAAGCGCGTTTGCGGCCTCGTTCTTTCGCCGGTCAACGTGTTCCACCTGATACCCGGAAAAAGACTCGGCTACCTTGTCCACCTCTCTGCGGTATGCTGCCATTGTTGCATCCTTTCTGTCCCACGTTCCTTAGACCTGCTGTACCACGAGATCCGAGTCTCCGTAGCACCTTATACGCTTAATGTTCATCTCCTTCGCTAGTCGTAGTCCGTGCAACAGGGCCTCATACTCGGCTACATTGTTAGAGCAATCGAAATGAATTTGCAAAACGTAGCTCAACTTATCTCCTTTTGGCGATGTGAGCACAACACCAGCTCCTGATCCTTCATACTGCTTGGAACCATCAAAATGCATAAACCCACGACTCTGAACTTGGCACCAACAGGGGCATGCTTGTTTGAGTCCAATCATTAACGAAATCAACCAAGTCCTGAGACTTGATCGTGGACCGGGGCTCATAGTTGATGTGATAATCTCCCATCTCGATGGCCCACTTGACGACCCTGCCTGTTGCGTCTGAATTTCCTATGATATCTGCCATTGGTATGGAACTTACCACCGTTATGGGGTGTTCTTGAAAATACGGCTTGAATTTCCGACTGGCCATGAATACTCCAAAAACTAGCTTTTGCCAATGCGGGTACCGCTGCTTTGCTTCTGATAGGACCTCACTCGCATAATAAACCGGCCGTTGCACCGGGTGATCCTTTCCATCCTCTTTGCGCTCAAGCACGACTACTACACTAACTGCCCGAGGCCCAGCCGCAACGTACAGCAACATGGGCTCTTTGGGACTCGGCGCTGCCAGAACCGTTGCTTCAGATAACTGGTTCTTCAGAGCCTCGAATGCCTCGTCCGCCTCTTGATCCCATATGAACTTGTCTGTTTTCTTCAAGAGTCGGTATAATGTTATTTCCTTTTCTCCGAGCCGAGATATGAACCGGCTTAGCGCTGCCACACTCCCTGTAAGTTTCTGAACATGCTTCAGCTCTTCTGGCTTTTTCAAGCTCAGGATAGCTTTGATCTTTTCCGGGTTAGCCTCGATCCCCCGCTCAGAAACGATGAAACAGATTAACTTCCCCGCAGGAACCCCGAACACACATTTTGTTGGGTTGAGCTTCATCTGGTATCTCCTCAAGTTCTTGAATGTCTCTTTTAGGTCGTCAATGAACGTTTCTGCCTTCCTTGTTTTGATCACTACATCATCAACATAAGCGTGAACGTTGCGCCCAATTTGATCCTCAAAACACTTCTGAATGCACCGTTGGTATGTTGCTCTTGCATTCTTCAATCCAAAGGTCATGGTTTTGTAACAAAAGGCTCCAAATGGGGTTATGAACGATGTTTTCTCCCAATCCTCCTCTTTGAGCTTTATTTGGTGATACCCGGAATAGGCATCCAGGAAGCATAACAAGTCACTTCCCGCCACTGCATCTATGATCTGGTCTATCCTTGGGAGGGAAAATGGATCCTTAGGACAATTCTTGTTGAGACTCGTGTAATCTATGCACATTCTTCACCCATTATTCTTTTTAGCACTAAAACCGGGTTTGCTAACCACTGGGGTGAAAAACCTCCATGATAAAGTCGGCTGCTAGGAGCCTAGCTACCTCTGCTCCTATAGCCTTTCTCCTTTCTTCGTTCATTTTTCTAAAACCCTAATTCACTGGCCGGGACTTGGGGTCAATGTGTAAACTATGCTCAGCAAGTTCAGTCGGGATACCCGGCATGTCGCTAGGTGTCCAAGCGAAAACATCCTGATTCTCGCGAATAAACTCTATGAGTGCATCTTCCTCCTTGTTATCTAGGTTGGAACCTATAGCAAACTGTTTGGAAGAGTCGCTCTCAATGAAAGCCACCATCTTTGTGTCTTGGGCTGCTTTAAACTTAGCTCTCTCATCATCCGTGTTTGGTTTCTTCAAAGTTGTTCGATCTTCCGGGTCTACCTAAGACCTGTAATATCTGAGCTCTTTGCACAGGCTTGTTCTGCCAGTGCCGCATCTCCTTCATCACATTCTGCTGCCACAGCCCTGTTACCATGCACAGTGATGGTTCGTTTAGGACCCGGAATTTTCAGCTGTAAGTACACGTAACAAGGCCTTGCCATGAATTTGGCGTAAGCCGGTCTTCCGAACAGTGTGTGATAAGGACTACGCAACTTCACCACCTCGAATGTGAGCCACTCTATTCTGTAATTGTCCTTGGATTCTCCAAAGGACACTTCCAATGCTATCTTCCCCTCGGGGCAGGCCGAATGTCATGGTACAATTCCATGAAAAACTGTGGAGGTTTTCTGCAGCTGAGACTCCTTGAGCCCCATACGCAAAAAGGTCTCCCAATATAAGATATTGACTGCTCCCACCGTCCATCAGGACCTTTTTTAACTCATAACCGTTGACCTGTGGCGCCACTACCAGCGCTAGTAAACCCGGGTGTTCTATTGCCTCCGGGTGATCCCTCCTGCTCCATGTTACTTCCTGATCTGACCATCTCAGGTATCTCGGAACACCCGAAGAAACCGAGTTTACCGCTCTTTTAAATACCTTCCTCTCCCTTTTGGTAGTCCCTATGGTGTGAACATGATATTGTCCAAGCTGCTTTGGGTTACTCTGAAAACCCCCTGTACCACCTTGGTTATTGCCCACATTACCGGCTCCTGCATTGCCCGCGGGGGGCGGGCCGTTGCCCGGGTTTTCACCCAGACTCGGTCCTCCTCCCCGGCTTGCACCTTGCAGAGCCTTCTGTATTTTCTCATTCTTCCACCTCTGTAAATCCACACATTCCTCCAATGAATGGTTAGCCGTCCTGCCATTCCTACTATGGCGCGGGCAAGGCATCTTGAAAGCTTCTATGTGGTTAGTCGGTCGTGGTGGTCCTTGATAGTTGCCTCCTCCGTTGAAGTTTCCTCCATTAAAGTTTCCGTCTGCTCTGGGCCTTGGGAACCCGACCTCAATATTGGCGACTAACTCGGAGCTCCCCTCATATGAACGTTTATGCTGGTTGTTTCCATTACCACCTCCATTATTACCCGACGCAGCCCCGTTGCCGGGTCTTCCGGTATTGTTCACATTAGCCTTTCCTTTCTTGTCTTCGATATCCTCTTCTGTGGTGTCAGTGGAGGCATGCTTGTTGCATGCATCCATTAACTCCCCCATAGTAATTTCGGAAACGTGCCTGCTGGATTTCATGCGTACCAACTTTTGCACCAAATGCGTGTATCTGCATGTTTTCACCATAGCTTGTATCGCGTCCTTCGGCTGGATATCAGTGGAAGAGTGGAGAATCTCCATGACTCGGCGTACCAATTGCGCGTCGACTCTCCCTTTCTCTGTACACACCGATCTAAGTCATCAATCGTGTATAGTTTCCTGCAAGTTCCATGAAAATGCTTGATGAAAGCCGACCTTAGCTCACTCCATGAATTGATGGACCTCTCAGGCAGATTATTGAACCATAATTTTTCTGCACCTTCAGACATCATAAGATACATAAACTTGGCTTGGAGCCTTTCTGAAGCGTTATGAATAGACATGGCCATCTCATAGCTGCTCAACCAGGTCTCCGGATCCATAGTTGGCTCATAATTAACGACTTTACCCGGCTCTTTGAATTTGTCCGGGTAAGGCTCAGCCCTGGTAGCATCCGACAAGCACTTGGGTCCAGCTAAGTTTGCCGGCACTGGCCTTATTCTTGAAACATGCGAGGCCTCGGCGGGTGCGGCGGGAGGCGCGCCACCTGCCGGCCCTCGCACTACAGACCCGGCCGCACGCCTTGCTCAAGAACTATCCACAATCGCCTGCGCTGCTGAGACTGCATGAGTTGCTGGTCTACGAGGAGGAGGCGGCATTTGCTGCTGCTCTGCCCTCCGCCGTGCTGAATTTGACTGAATGTTTCCCGTATTTCCATGCTGTCGACTAATATATGGCGTCCCGTGCATGCCGCTTCTGTTGTCCGGGTAATTGGCATGCTGAGCAACCGCGGTGCGTAGCAGCTCTATAGCCTGTCGGGTCTCTATCGATTGTGGTGACTCTCCCAGTGGAATACGGTCGAGCGCTAAAGTTGCGGCATACACGTTGTCCATTGGGTTATTGAAGTGACCCGGTGGGGTATGAAATCGTGATGGTGGCGGTACAGTATTGCCTCCGGCGACCCCAGCGGGTAGCACGGGTGACCCAGCTGGCATATTAGTCGGTTGTCCCCCAAGCGTCGCACCTTGATACCCGGTTCCTTGATTCACAACCGGGATCGGCTGGTCTTGAGGTGTAATGAACAATGTGGCCGGCTGTAGATCTCCGCCTGTCGCAGGTAGTCTCGTCTGATGCCTCTGATTATATACCCTAGTTGTTTGGGCTTGTATACGATCCTCCAATTCTTCCAACTGACGTTGGCAGACGGCCATCCCCTCTTCTCAGCTTCTACATCTCTCCTCTGCTGTTCCAACGCTCGGCGAGCCACATCCAGGTCTCTAGCACGCGTCGCCGCGTATTCTGGAGTTATCACCGTTGCCAACACTGTGGGATCCAAGATCAGGCTATTGCTGAACAGAGCCGGGTTTGGTGGGTGTGATGTTCCTGCCCCAGCTGTTCTATTCGTCCTGAATCCGAACATGTTTCTGAGATGGGCACTTTCCCCTGTTTCACTGGTAACAGATGCCGGCTCACCATCGACCCGGGCTACAACCAGTTTTCATTAATCGGCGCTTATTGTTGGGCCAGCGCTTGCGCCTCACCAGCCGTGGCTGCCGACACATCACCCTGATTTAGATTTATTGCAGGGGCTGTGTAGACCGCGACTCGGCGCGCAATGCTTGGTGAAGACTCATACTCTTCCTCCTCGCAGCTATCTTCTTCATTCTGATCTTCGAGCAGATGCAAGATAGATTCGGTATCGTCCTCTCCAGTGACCCGGCCACGCGGGGTCCATACCGGCTCCTCCGGTTGTTCCGTCTCCGTGGTGGGTACCTTCTCCGGTTCTGCTGTTCCTACCGACTCTTCCCCGTCCGATTGAACACAGGTGGAGTCCCCTTACACAGAATCGTACTCGTTATTGTCAGAAATAAAACCAGACGCACGTACCATGCCGACGAAGACGTTCACCCGGCCAATTGTGACGACAGATCCGGTTTCCAGCTGATCCGACTCTGGCCCCCAGCCAAAGTCGTCTATGATCTTCTCTCCTTCAGGGTTGGTGATGATCTCGCCGATGACGAGGTTCTTCATGCTTTCCAGAGCTTCTCCCGTAATATACACACCTTTGGACGTAGGCCCCACGGTGAGCGCCAACTGTCGTGGGAAAGTCACGACAGATGTTACCGGTGGTAACTTGGATTGGGGTGATTCGACTCTGGTGTTTGGGAGAGGGTTTAGCCCAGGTTGAGCATTAGCTGAAATCATACTCACTGGCGATCTAGGGGCTCGGGCTGCAATGTCGCCGAGACTCCAATGTAGGGTTACAAAAGACTTTCTCACGAATAACTAGAATTTTTGAATCCTACTATTCTTTCTCGATCTCTCTCTCTCTACGCCCTAGAAGCCGGTTTCTATAATACCCAGTTTCCTGGCTTTCCTTACAAGATACCTCTGGAATCCTACTCGGGATATACAGGTAACACTAAATTACTTCCCATGACCCCCAAGTCATGGATCACAGGGTTTACGCCGCCTTTCAGGTCTTCTAGAACTTCTCTTCCCTTGGGCCAGGTCATCTATAAAATTATTGGCCCATTAATAACACCCGGCCCAGTACCAGAGTGAAAGGTCTCGTGTAGATTCCCTTCAGCCGGGTCTCGTCTCATGCATGGGCCTGCCGGGTTATCATCCCCCCAACAGTAGTCCCCAGAATAGCTTGGGCATCTTGGTTGGCGCGCTTTCCTCGTAGCTTCAAACTTTTGAGTCAATCATGAAGCGCACGCTATTCCCTGCAAAACAACAAACATTTACATACATAATGTCATGGGTTAGATTTGTTTAATTATAGCCAGGCCGGCTCTCACGGCGGTCCATATAATAACCCTATTATCACACCTAGCCTATTATCATTTCTTGAATCATCCCTCTACGACGTGCATTTCATAACCCGGCTTTCATTCTCTTTTAATGGAGATTTATTGCATCATTCAAGTAAATGCAAATTGAAATCGTAGAAACATGAGCTTGTGATATGGTCATCTATACAATTATTGGACCATTAATAACACCAGGCCCAGTACCACAGTGAAAGGTCTCGTGTAGTGTAACATCCCAGATTTTTGGAAAGTTTAAAAATCACTAAAATTTAAAACCTTTTTGTGTTGTTAAGTGCAAGCCACCAAAATCAAATAAATTTCAAACACAGAATAACTAATATAACTTTTCCAAAGTAATTGTAATTGGTAATCCAAATAAACCTCTATTTTATAAACCCTCAAAATCGTCTGTAATAAATATACTTGCACAATAATTAACATCATTTAAAAGCAAGATATATTCCATAAAATAATTTCAATTCTAATATTGTTTTGAAAATGTTTATATGATATTTAAAACTAGAGGATCATAAACCTTAATGGTATTTTGGTCTTCTTAAATATTTTCAAAGCTCAAATGTAAGTATATGCATATACTAATATTTTATCAAGGTTTCAAATAATTTAAAAGGTTTTAACAAGATTATTTTGTATGAAGATAACTAATGTGTTTTAAAATCAATATGATAATGTATAGTATTTTTCCAAATTTTTGTTGAAGCCAAATTAGAACTATTTTGGAATTAGACATAAATGCCTACTTGTAGTAAAAGTAATATTTGAATATGTCAAAAAGTTTAATTGAATAAAATGTTAGCAAAAAAATATCGTAGTTTAATAGATATTGTTTTTACAAAACTAGTGCAATTGAGTTTGTTTTATTTGAAACTATTATTCAAAAGATATTGATAAAAGAACCCAAACATGATAAGGAAAAAAAAAATAGAGATGGGCCGACCTGGCCATGCTATATGCGAGTGCACCGAACGTGTGCTTTGAAAAAAAAAAAAGATGAATCGCTGACATCAGCGATGATGTCAGCAGGTTTTGAAAAAAAAAAAAAAAACACGAACGCAACACACTGGTGCGATGCTTCGCATGCATGCATGGTCGGTTGGGCCGGCCTTTTTATGCACGCGCGTACAGGAGTTCACGATGTGTGCTATTTAGTCCCACATCGGTTGTTTAGCAAATTTTACGCCCCATCTCCCGCTATATAATGAGACCAATGGTCTAGGCAAAAGCACAAAAATAAATTCAGGTTGAACCATTTATTTTGGTTTGACTAGAATAAAATAAATATTTTTTCGGCGGGATTTCTTACTTTCTTTTTCGGCGGCGCTTCTCACACGACGAAGGTACCACGTGTACTATCTTTTGTATGTATATTTGTAGAATACATGTTTTAGTATATTTGAGGTCGCGAATTTAGTTGCCGTAGTATTAGACTTATTTTCTTAGCATATTTTATTTTAACTTTAGACTAGCGTAATATTTGTCGTACCTATACTGCCGACGTAAGCTAGACAAAGACACGCTATAGCCGTAGCCACACGATTTTGATCCTACGACCACAAATGGATCACCTAATCAATTTTTACCAGCCAATCACGTAATGCCTTATAGTCTACCTATTTTTCGGAACAACGCCACGTAGAAAATTCGTCGGCTAGTTTTACCTAAAAACCCCTACAACTTAGAATAGTCATAACTTTTGAACCGTAAGGTCAAATTTAGCAAACTTGGACTTTTTGGAAAGCCCTTAACATGTAGAATCATTTAGCATTGTTTAATTTCGAATTTAACTATTTAAAATTTATCTAAATCCAAATACCCATTTGAGTAATTTTGATCAAGTTTAAATTCAGTAAATAATCTTAATACGATTCCTTCTACAATAATTTTCCATTTAGTAAACTTGGACTAGAGACACTAATAACTAAACCATATGAGAACTAGTGAACCTATTCTATGTAATCTTGGCCTACAACCCTGCTTAGTGTTTAATACCAATTGAATATGATATGCTAGTTGTTAATAGCTAATAGCCAATTGTGGTGTGATCATTTGGGTCATGACCAAAACTAAATATATGTTAACCACCTAATGTAATAGCAAGTGAACCTGTAATCCATATAGAAAAACCTTTTTTTTTATTTATAAGTTATGTTGTAACTTTACTAGAACCCTAGTACATAAAATCTTTGTGTGAATCTTGTTGATCATGGTTTGCTCTAAAACCTTTAGAACAAAACCTTGCATAATCATTATGATCAGAAACCAACCGTTTGGACCCTTGGAACTTCCTTGACAAATAGGAACCACTCAAGTTTGAATCCTTCAAGCTCAAACCTTGTACATAAAAGAATACCCCCCAACCTAATCATAATTCTCTTTTCATACTGAATTATATGAAAAGCACTGATCTATCAATAAATAACCTAAACCAATCCTGTTTTGAACACACTTCTATGTTTGTTTGCCTTTGATTGCATTGTGTTTGTGATTTGCTTGTTTATTGTTATTTATCTGTATTGTTTAGATTGTACGGAGAGAAACGTTCTATTTGTGAAGAGAGTGCGATTCTACACCAAACTTCAAAAAGGCAAGTGACACACATGAACCTACTATTTTACTATATGCATTAGAGTTTTATAGTAGTTATGCATGAGTAGGAGTTGAGTGTTATCGCTAAGCTAGATATTATTAGAGATTGTTTCACTAACACCCAAGTGGAGTAATCACATGTGACCCTAGATTGTAGCATCCATATGGTAGGCAAACATCGTACTTGTAGATTGCTTAGCCATGCTCTAGTTATTCGTGGATGGGATTATTATCATGTTATGATGAAAATCACTATTTTAATTGTTTATGAAAACAACATGATAATTAATTAACCACTGGGCGGATTGCTAGAGAGTCATCAGAGTACAAAGTTTGGTGGGGACCGCCGCCCAGTATCTTGAGATCATGTTTACTTTCTTTATGTAGTTGTTATTTTCGTGCAACCATGTTTCATATTAGTATGGGCTAGACATAGATTGTAGGTTGTGGTGACTCGAACCCAACGTGTCCAGAGATGTAGATTAGTGATAGGTTGGTCCGGCTCGTGGTGGGTTTGGGGATCTACTTCTTATGATTTATGGCTTGATCTTCTTTCCTTCCGTGGTACTAGTGGTGTATCATGGTGTTTGGGGTCGATTAGGCAACATGGGTAAAGGGCACAAACCTCGCGAGGGTTAAAACTAAGATCTTAGCCGTGTTCCATTGGTTAGGAACAATTCAACAACTAGATGGGAAACATGACATATCTCGTTCATCTTGTTTTATTAATTACTAATAATTTGACTATGGGTTATTGGAGAAGTGCCTGATGGTTTTTCAGTGTGCTAATCCAAAGGGTAGGAGCATCTTGCTATCAACCAAGGTGTCCAATTAGTTAGGAGCACTTTGCTATCAACCAAAGTGTCCAGAATATGTGCAAAACTAATTTTATATCAAATGATAGGACAAATGCATTTATGCAAATAGCCTAGAAACTCCACCAGCCAAATATGCATGTAGAATAGCACTTGCCATTTATATACCACCATAGTGTCACTTGCCATCATTGCTCAGAATGATCTGACCTCCTTTTGGGGGCTGCATATTCCAACGTGCAGATGGTTCCGATGACGAGTGAGGATTTCGTTTAGGTTCTCGAGTCTACAACCAACATGTTTCGCCTGTGGCACATGAAGAGGATGAGGCTCATTGATGTACTATGTTTTCCGCTGCAGAACTTTGTATTTATGTTAGCCTTGAGCTATGAAAGTTGTAAAACAATTTTGTAAAGTCTGGATCATGCGATATAATAAAGATGTTGACGCATTTGCATGATATTTCATCTTGTACTGTGGTGCTAGCAATTGATCCAGGGACTAGCACAGTAACACAGGGGTTCTTGCCTTTATTAAAAGGTGGGAGCGCTACAGATGGTATCAGAGCATTGTGTTGCCTGTAGGATTCGAGACCTAAGTTTGGATTAGAACTAGGAACAAACCCTAGGGTTGAAAATCTATTTTTGTCCAAACTCTCTATAAACACAACTTATCATTCTACTCTTTTCTCGTATCCTCTCATCTATTATTCACCTTCAAAACTTTCTTATCTTGTTCTAGATAACCATACCATGGAGTGCAAGAAATATTTTTCATATGACATCATTGGATTCAACATGAAGTACTATGAGGAAGACCATTGAAGAACTTAGAGAAGGACTTAGACTTCACAGTAATCAGAAACACCTCATGGAAGTGAAGGAGGAACTTGAAGAACTCAAGAACATATAGATGAGACCACCAATGTAATTACTTGGTTAGAACAACGCTACCGTGGTAGTGTATTGATCATACAAATGAGTGTGGTATGACAATACTAGGTTGTTTTCTGAATCAGTTGTTTGATGAGTGCTTGTTAGATGTTGTTTGTAAGATGAATTGTCATGATGTGTTGTGTTGGGTAGGATTCTTCTTTAGTCTCTTTCTAAATCTCTACTCATCCATGCTAAGCCAAACCAAAACCACATACCCATTTACCAACCATAGTGAGCTATCATATGAAGTGTAGCAACAAGAAATACAACGAAGAATGTTATGACTAGTGGCCTACTGAGACAAAATGCGTCCAATTGAGGAGTTATGACGGATCTCGAGATTATGTTCTTTTTTGTGAAGGAACAATTACATCCATGATCAATGGCATCTCTGTCATAAGGATCAACAAGTGAATCTACAAGCAAGGATAGAAATGCGGAATCAAGAGTACATGAGCTATGATGATTATGAAGAACTTGCTACACCAAGAGAAGAATAGATGAAGAAGCTACAACTATCCAGTTAGTGTATTATAGGAGTTAACGAAAAACCTACTGGTTTAAGAACCGATAGTTTAGCTCAGGTCTGTCTTACAGATTGGTCACTTTCTGTTAGACAAGCGAGGATGACCGAGTGTTATCATACGAGATTCACCAATCTAAGTACAAGGTAATGATTGGGTGCAACATGGATTGGCCCCCATGATGACTACTCACACTATTCACCTTTGCTACGAGGAATGGTAAATCTGAGTGTCATACCTATTAATGAGACGATGATATTAATCCTGAACCATAGAATGGTAGGATATAATTATAACCCTATGTTAGGCAAGTGTTGCTGAATCGTATTAATCTTCGGCGAGGATGAAACCAACCTTGGAGGTAACATGCCATGGAAGATATTGCCCACCATGAGAGTTCCGTTAGAAATAGCATGGTGTTGCATTCAAGGAAGAAATTGACAAGATGGAAGCCTACTAAGGACATCAATGAAAAGGATGAGACGAGGTTGTGAAATGCTCTCAACTTGGACTTTTGATTGACCCAAAGAGTGACCCTCAGTATCAAATGAAGTTCATGAGGCACCAGTTAGTCTACAGGTCTACTACAGAGGAAAGTTCTACTCAAACCATCTGAAGACAAGATAGTAGTATACCCACAAAGTTTCTTTTAAGGGTGGTAGTCCACCTAGTTTCCCTTGAAACCTAGATACACAAACCTATCTTTCTTTCTAGCCTTCTCAAATCTCGGGACGAGATTTCTTTTAAGGGTGGTAGTTTGTAACATCCCAGATTTTTGGAAAGTTTAAAAATCACTAAAATTTAAAACCTTTTTGTGTTGTTAAGTGCAAGCCACCAAAATCAAATAAATTTCAAACACAGAATAACTAATATAACTTTTCCAAAGTAATTGTAATTGGTAATCCAAATAAACCTCTATTTTATAAACCCTCAAAATCGTCTGTAATAAATATACTTGCACAATAATTAACATCATTTAAAAGCAAGATATATTCCATAAAATAATTTCAATTCTAATATTGTTTTGAAAATGTTTATATGATATTTAAAACTAGAGGATCATAAACCTTAATGGTATTTTGGTCTTCTTAAATATTTTCAAAGCTCAAATGTAAGTATATGCATATACTAATATTTTATCAAGGTTTCAAATAATTTAAAAGGTTTTAACAAGATTATTTTGTATGAAGATAACTAATGTGTTTTAAAATCAATATGATAATGTATAGTATTTTTCCAAATTTTTGTTGAAGCCAAATTAGAACTATTTTGGAATTAGACATAAATGCCTACTTGTAGTAAAAGTAATATTTGAATATGTCAAAAAGTTTAATTGAATAAAATGTTAGCAAAAAAATATCGTAGTTTAATAGATATTGTTTTTACAAAACTAGTGCAATTGAGTTTGTTTTATTTGAAACTATTATTCAAAAGATATTGATAAAAGAACCCAAACATGATAAGGAAAAAAAAAATAGAGATGGGCCGACCTGGCCATGCTATATGCGAGTGCACCGAACGTGTGCTTTGAAAAAAAAAAAAGATGAATCGCTGACATCAGCGATGATGTCAGCAGGTTTTGAAAAAAAAAAAAAAACACGAACGCAACACACTGGTGCGATGCTTCGCATGCATGCATGGTCGGTTGGGCCGGCCTTTTTATGCACGCGCGTACAGGAGTTCACGATGTGTGCTATTTAGTCCCACATCGGTTGTTTAGCAAATTTTACGCCCCATCTCCCGCTATATAATGAGACCAATGGTCTAGGCAAAAGCACAAAAATAAATTCAGGTTGAACCATTTATTTTGGTTTGACTAGAATAAAATAAATATTTTTTCGGCGGGATTTCTTACTTTCTTTTTCGGCGGCGCTTCTCACACGACGAAGGTACCACGTGTACTATCTTTTGTATGTATATTTGTAGAATACATGTTTTAGTATATTTGAGGTCGCGAATTTAGTTGCCGTAGTATTAGACTTATTTTCTTAGCATATTTTATTTTAACTTTAGACTAGCGTAATATTTGTCGTACCTATACTGCCGACGTAAGCTAGACAAAGACACGCTATAGCCGTAGCCACACGATTTTGATCCTACGACCACAAATGGATCACCTAATCAATTTTTACCAGCCAATCACGTAATGCCTTATAGTCTACCTATTTTTCGGAACAACGCCACGTAGAAAATTCGTCGGCTAGTTTTACCTAAAAACCCCTACAACTTAGAATAGTCATAACTTTTGAACCGTAAGGTCAAATTTAGCAAACTTGGACTTTTTGGAAAGCCCTTAACATGTAGAATCATTTAGCATTGTTTAATTTCGAATTTAACTATTTAAAATTTATCTAAATCCAAATACCCATTTGAGTAATTTTGATCAAGTTTAAATTCAGTAAATAATCTTAATACGATTCCTTCTACAATAATTTTCCATTTAGTAAACTTGGACTAGAGACACTAATAACTAAACCATATGAGAACTAGTGAACCTATTCTATGTAATCTTGGCCTACAACCCTGCTTAGTGTTTAATACCAATTGAATATGATATGCTAGTTGTTAATAGCTAATAGCCAATTGTGGTGTGATCATTTGGGTCATGACCAAAACTAAATATATGTTAACCACCTAATGTAATAGCAAGTGAACCTGTAATCCATATAGAAAAACCTTTTTTTTTATTTATAAGTTATGTTGTAACTTTACTAGAACCCTAGTACATAAAATCTTTGTGTGAATCTTGTTGATCATGGTTTGCTCTAAAACCTTTAGAACAAAACCTTGCATAATCATTATGATCAGAAACCAACCGTTTGGACCCTTGGAACTTCCTTGACAAATAGGAACCACTCAAGTTTGAATCCTTCAAGCTCAAACCTTGTACATAAAAGAATACCCCCCAACCTAATCATAATTCTCTTTTCATACTGAATTATATGAAAAGCACTGATCTATCAATAAATAACCTAAACCAATCCTGTTTTGAACACACTTCTATGTTTGTTTGCCTTTGATTGCATTGTGTTTGTGATTTGCTTGTTTATTGTTATTTATCTGTATTGTTTAGATTGTACGGAGAGAAACGTTCTATTTGTGAAGAGAGTGCGATTCTACACCAAACTTCAAAAAGGCAAGTGACACACATGAACCTACTATTTTACTATATGCATTAGAGTTTTATAGTAGTTATGCATGAGTAGGAGTTGAGTGTTATCGCTAAGCTAGATATTATTAGAGATTGTTTCACTAACACCCAAGTGGAGTAATCACATGTGACCCTAGATTGTAGCATCCATATGGTAGGCAAACATCGTACTTGTAGATTGCTTAGCCATGCTCTAGTTATTCGTGGATGGGATTATTATCATGTTATGATGAAAATCACTATTTTAATTGTTTATGAAAACAACATGATAATTAATTAACCACTGGGCGGATTGCTAGAGAGTCATCAGAGTACAAAGTTTGGTGGGGACCGCCGCCCAGTATCTTGAGATCATGTTTACTTTCTTTATGTAGTTGTTATTTTCGTGCAACCATGTTTCATATTAGTATGGGCTAGACATAGATTGTAGGTTGTGGTGACTCGAACCCAACGTGTCCAGAGATGTAGATTAGTGATAGGTTGGTCCGGCTCGTGGTGGGTTTGGGGATCTACTTCTTATGATTTATGGCTTGATCTTCTTTCCTTCCGTGGTACTAGTGGTGTATCATGGTGTTTGGGGTCGATTAGGCAACATGGGTAAAGGGCACAAACCTCGCGAGGGTTAAAACTAAGATCTTAGCCGTGTTCCATTGGTTAGGAACAATTCAACAACTAGATGGGAAACATGACATATCTCGTTCATCTTGTTTTATTAATTACTAATAATTTGACTATGGGTTATTGGAGAAGTGCCTGATGGTTTTTCAGTGTGCTAATCCAAAGGGTAGGAGCATCTTGCTATCAACCAAGGTGTCCAATTAGTTAGGAGCACTTTGCTATCAACCAAAGTGTCCAGAATATGTGCAAAACTAATTTTATATCAAATGATAGGACAAATGCATTTATGCAAATAGCCTAGAAACTCCACCAGCCAAATATGCATGTAGAATAGCACTTGCCATTTATATACCACCATAGTGTCACTTGCCATCATTGCTCAGAATGATCTGACCTCCTTTTGGGGGCTGCATATTCCAACGTGCAGATGGTTCCGATGACGAGTGAGGATTTCGTTTAGGTTCTCGAGTCTACAACCAACATGTTTCGCCTGTGGCACATGAAGAGGATGAGGCTCATTGATGTACTATGTTTTCCGCTGCAGAACTTTGTATTTATGTTAGCCTTGAGCTATGAAAGTTGTAAAACAATTTTGTAAAGTCTGGATCATGCGATATAATAAAGATGTTGACGCATTTGCATGATATTTCATCTTGTACTGTGGTGCTAGCAATTGATCCAGGGACTAGCACAGTAACACAGGGGTTCTTGCCTTTATTAAAAGGTGGGAGCGCTACATGTAGATTCCCTCCAGCCGGGTCTCGTCTCATACATGGGCGTGCCGGGTTATCATCCCCCCACCCCCCCCCCCCCCAACAAGATGGATTGGTGGAAATGTAGATCTAGATCTCCTCTAACTTCTCCCTCGAAGATATGCAAGAATCATAGGAGGGAGTGGGAGAGGGGCAAGCTATCCAAGGTCAAAAATGGTCGGAGAGAGGAAATTTTGTGCTTGGAGGCTTGGGGACCACTGGGGAAGAAGGCCCCCTTAAATAGGTCCCCACAAAAACTAGCCTTTTTGTGTGCAGAGTAAACAGGATATTCCGGTCCAAAACTGGACCGGATATTCCGGTCCAACAGGAATATCCGGTCTAAGATAAATAATCCGGTACAAATAACCCGGTTGGGTTCTATCCCGAACTGGAAGCTGAACCGGATATTCCGGTTCCTCCGGAATAATCCGGTACAAATAATCCGGTTCACTTCAGTCAGTTTTGACTCCAATCCTTAGCCGTTTTCGAGAAAAATCTCCACAACCGGAATATCTGGTCTGAGATGAATAATCCGGTCCCAAATAATCCGGCTCATCTCTTTTTCGAATATGGACCAAAACTATCCTAACCGGAATATCCGGTTGCCCAGAATAATCCGGTTGGCTTTGAAAACAAAGAGGCTGAACTAGAAACTTCATAACTTTTGCAAATGAACTCCGAACGAGGTAAATCCAACTGCATTGGAAAGATAACAGCAAGGAGTATCCAAATATTGATACCTCAAAGTATGGATAAGTTACCACACATGCAAGGTGTGGGAACTTTTTCAAAGACAAACGGAATATTTTCACCACCGAAAACGCAACAAGTTTTTCTTACGAACTCCGTTTTCGAGAAACCAAGGCTTGTCATGAAGATCACGACAAGCACTAAAACCCAAAGGAGACAAAATCCAAATAAGAACCAATAAAGATGATATGCCAAGTATGCAAAGGTTTGAGCTCTCCATAGCGATCCGATCAAGTTACTCACTTGAGAGCCCCTCTTGATAGTACGACTATCTATCCTATAACCCGGTCTCCCAAAGACACGAGACCAGTAAAATAGAAAACCTATCAAGATTATACCTTTGCCTTGATCATTGCACTTGAGCTATGTGATGATGATCTTGACTTTCTCAAGTTGGATCTTCTTTCTTGACCGCGCTTGCTAGCACAACCTCCGCTTGATGAAGACTTGCAAGTTGCTCCCCCATACACCATTATGGGAGAGACTAGCTCCCCCCTACACCATTATGGGATAGAACCTTGTCGGCAAATCTTCAAAAGGCCACAATCTCCAAAAGGGTGGCAAGCATCAAGCATAGGATTTCTTCTAGATGCTTCACTTGAGCTTCCAAGTCAAGATAGATGACGAACACATCTTGACGACGACATAGACCATGGGATATATGAAATCTTCCTTTTGGTTCATGCCCATGGAAAGATACCTAACCACAGATAGAGATTCCACACACACACATATATCATGGGTTAGTTCTCAAAGCTATATTTACAATGGCTTACCATACCATGAGATACACAATCCCACTTGGCACATCTTGTAGCTTTGTGTGTTGATCACTAGCTTGATCAACCTTGTATCTTTTCTTCTCACTTAAAATGATGATTTCTTGAAGATAATAATGAAAGATCACTTAATATTTTTCTTCAAGACACACTAGCAATAAGATCAACTCAAACCATGACCATTCTTCGTATAAATCCTTGAATGTAACAATGGCCATCAAGGAAGCTAATAGAGTTCAACACATGAACTCCATTATTTCCTATGGACAATATCTAAAAGGATAACTCAATGCAACCATTAGTCCATAAGGATTGTCATTAATTACCAAAACCACATATGGGGCACCATGCGCTTTCAGGCACCGCCATAAATTTGGCTAGAGTCGGACGACCTAGGATGGCGTTGTATGCGATGCGATGGTCCACCACTTCGGAAATAATGGTTTCCCAGCGGTAGTTGGTGATTTCACCGAACACGACGCTGAGCCAGACCGTTCCGAGGGGAATGAAGCTTAAGCCGGTGAAGATGTCGTGGAAAGTTGTCCGACTTGGTTCCAGTTTTTGCTCAGTGATGTTGAGCTTGTCGGAGGTATCTTTGTACAGGATGTTGATGCTGCTCCCGCCATCAATGAGCACCCGGAAGAAGGTGCAGGCCGTCTTATCGGTGACGATGATGGTGTTGAGTAGGAGAGC
This sequence comes from Alopecurus myosuroides, assembly GCA_028641055.1. Lineage (NCBI taxonomy): Eukaryota > Viridiplantae > Streptophyta > Magnoliopsida > Poales > Poaceae > Alopecurus > Alopecurus myosuroides. Next base: position 97,327,083 of record CM054060.1, read on the forward strand.
GTATGTCCTGGCTGGTCTGTCAGACCCCGGACCCACAGATATACAAACTGTCATGTGCTCCTAGCAGTGGACTCACAAGGGCTTCAGGGTTACCAGCCCCGGCCGTAACAAACAACGGCAGGCAGACCAGATTCATCGGCACGTAATCCGGATCCCCGGTCTACTACTCCTTGTGTCCATGCTAGTCATAACCAGATATGTATACCCAAGCATCCACAAGTCGGATGAAACTGAAGGAACGGGACCAAAGTTATACAGAGCTGCTATGTGTCCAGAAAGTGCAACAACAATCGAGGGTTACTGGGGTTACCTCACCCCAGGCCGAATCACATCGGCAGGCAGGCTCAGACATGGATCATCGGCTCCACAACCCCTCGACTACGACAACTATGCAGGCATAGACAAAACTGTATAACAATGAGCTCGAAACCAACAACCGATCAAAGCAACACCCTAGGCATTGAAGTTATATTAAACAGGTGTTACTAGAGTATAGCTTACAAGCAGAGGTCACACGACCCAACATTACATCAGACAACGGAAGGCAAATTATGTTGCTAATCAACAAGAACCAAAAAGGTCTAAGAGGCCGCAACATAAGTGTCGCACCCGGACTTCTAGAGGATACTCACAGTCCGTTAAACAGTAGATGATTGGATTACGGGGCATACCGGCACCCGCACCTCTTACGAGTAGGCCAACACATATAGTGTGACAACCAATCTCTACTATCCATCGTCTGCGCAAACCATCCCATAGAAATCTGAACACTTCCATTGACGTACTTCATAACATACACACATGGTACGTCAACGGCATTTGAACAAGCGATATCACAACATATCTCTACGACACAAAAGATGGAAATAAGTTGCAAATAGCTCTCACTAGAGCAGAGATAGCAAATACAATCATCCAGAGGACACATGTCCCAACATATCATCATTACAACACAGCGGAAGCATCCAAAGTGTCTGAGTACAGACAAGATCCAAATAGGCCTAAGAGGCCGGCAATGAAAAGGAAACGGAGCCCATCCACGAAGTCTCGGATCCTGCCCGGGCCCGCTATCTACTCGTCAGCAGCCTCGTCATACTCCACGTAGTAGCCACCATGTGGATCCTCGGAAACGTAGTCTGCGGAAACCACAGCCCCAAAGGGGTCAGTACAGAAAAGTACTGGCAAGCAAGACTCACAAGATACCAAAGTGTACCCGGCAACACCAAGTACAGATGCTTTGGGTTCAACGGAAGAATAGGTGATACAAAAGTGTGGCAGCAGGCTGCTCTAACCAACTACAGAAACATGCTACAACTTCCGGCTAAAAGAGAGGGATAAGATAGCGTATCGTAACCACATGTAACTAACCCCAAACAAACCCATCCTGGATCTCACCCCTTATCCAAAGAAGCAATCCAAGGATAACTCACACAGTTGGATTAATGATGGTTCAGGTTATTGTGTCAATAAGCCTATTACTAGTCAAATTGTTAATCATTAGGTGTAAGTTGTCTGAGTACTTGTTAGCCAGTACTTTCACCAAGTCATCCATAACCGCGGACAACACGGCTTCTCGAGAAGATTTAACCCTACAGGGATGCACCAATTTGGCCGTACACGTAAGAATAACCCGCCAGATGGAATGCCTTCCACCAAGCGGGGCACTCAACACAACCCAACTCTTCTTCGCATCAAGCCCAAAGCACCACGTGATGTGCGTGCGCGGCTAATCGAGCCCCCACGAAGAAAAGGGGGACCCTCATAGCACTGGAAGATCACGCCGCCCTAAATGCCGACTACAAAAGTTCCACCCTGGCCTCGGGTACGCACCTGCATATGCATGCATCAAATGGAAAGCCCGAACTAAGTGTGGCGATTTGGACGAGATGCGAATCGAATCAAATTGAGGGGGGCACCCATACACGCTTCCCACATGCGGATAGTGCGCTCATCATGGATCAGTAGACAAGACCCTTTTCCTAATTAGGGTCGACACTAGCAGGCCTCAAAACCATACCCGGCCTCCTGCCGGTGCCTTATCATCAAATTAGCATTACCTCAAACATTAACAGGTTGATTGTGTAAACACCGAACCCCAGAACATAAGTAATATGGCAACAGAAATAACGGACATCAGACTCGAGCAGTAACAACCCTAAGCATGCTAGTAAGACACATGCAACAAGCAATGGGGTTATAGGTGTGGAGGTGTGGCTATATCAGGGTTACAGGATAACATGTGATAGGATCGGTACACAAGCAACGAATCTTAAGGCTAGCAGAATAGACAACGGAAAGTATCGATATCCAGTGTGGAAAGGACACAATGGTTCATGTGAGTGAATACTTGCCTGCAAACTCAGTAGCCTGGTACTGGGCTAACTCCTCAAAAGTAGTGTCGTAAACCTCGTCTGTCTCAACGTCGTCGTCTATCCGAGAAGAAGCAAACAAACAACACAGAGAGACAAACAATCAATAACATGGCATAATGCACAAACATGGGATGATGCATGACAATTTAATTGATGCATCAAAGATAAGCTAGTTGACATGATAACATAATTAAATGGACCCATATGCAATTTGGATTGCATATGGAAAGCCCATGAATTATGGTTGGATTAAATGATCTACAAACAACCAACATGTGAAAGTGGATTAGCATGATGCATGGATGAGGAAAACAAAAAGAAAAACAACAATAGATTCAATTTGAAAAGGTGTTTACCAAGTTTGAAATTTTATTTATTAAGTTATGAAAAATTGGCTCCTTAAAGGAGTTACACAAGAATTTGTTGTTTTACCAATTTTAATTGTTCAAAATAAATAACAAAATTCATATTTAGAAAGAACACCAAATTTTAGGTGGAATACATGTTTCATTTGTTGAAAAAGGAATTAAAATGAATTAATTATGAATTAAACAAGTTTAGACAAGATTTAAATGGATTTAATTCAAGTATGAATTTATTTGAATTTTTATTTGTTCAAAACATTAAATAAAATTCATATTTGGAAAGGTTATAATTTTCTGGTTTGAAAACATATTTTATATGTCCAAAAAGAATTTAATTTGACCAAGTTATGGATTTAGCAATTTTAAATGATTTAAACAAGGTTTAAATTATTTAACGAATTTTAATTATTCAAAACAGAACATAAAGTTTATATTTGAAAAGGTGGTTCAAATTGACATGGAAAACATATTTTACATGTGGCATTTGAATTAAATTTGAATTAGTTATGAAATTAACCAAATTTGAAATGAGTTGTTTCAACTTGAATTTTGAAAACATTTGAAATGTTCAAAACAGAAAACAAATGATTTAAACAGGTAGAGAATTAAATTTGGGTTGGAAAACATATTTTATTTATTTTATTTGAATTTGAAATGCCCAAGTTATTTCAATTTGAAATTCAGGGACTAATCTGTAAATAACAGGGACTGAAATTAAAAGAAAAGGGCCCAGATTTGGTTTCCACATCGCAGTGACCCAACCTGGGCCACTGACAGCGGGCCCTGGCCACCGTGGCGCTTAGGTGGCGGTGTGTGCGTGCTGACTGGGCTCGCAGAGCCACAGACAGGTGGGCCTGGGCGAGGGGGTTTAATCCCTAAAAAGATTGCGCGCGGGGGGCTCGAACCCACGACCTCGCGGGTGTACGCGCAGTGCTGCTGCCACTGCGCTGATGCGCGTTTGCTGACAGAGGAGGAGGCGCGGGGGGTATGAGTTTCAGTTTCAGTCTGTTAACTGAAACTGACGAAAGATGCAGGTTTTCTGAACCTCACGGGGTTGCGGTGGTCGCCGGCGGCGAGCTGCAGCGCTGCTGCTGCTGTGCGCCCGTGTGCGTAGGGGATGTGGTCGTGCGTGTGCGCGTTTGACGTCGAGATGCAGAGAGGGTAAAAGGAGGAGGGAGACGTGCTGCTCACCGTGGGGTGGAAGGAGGAGGTGATCGGTGCTGTGGTGGCCGGCGACGTCGAGGTGGACGACGGCGGCGCTGCAGCTGCTCCCTGGTCCCGTGGCGGTGTCGAGGAGGGAGAAGGCAGTACGGGGGTCTGATTCCCGTGCTTAGCCCGCGCTAAGGAACATCGTGGGCGCGGCGATCGCCGGAGTTCAGTGCGGTGGTGGTTCGGTGGCGGTGCAGAGAGACAGAGAGAGATGAGCAGAGGTGGAAGGAGGGGGAAAAATGGCGGCGCGGTGGGAGAGAGAGGTGGAGGAGGAAGCTAGGGCACGGGGTGGAGGCCGGTGCAGCTATAAGGAGGAGGGGCGCTCGCTGGCCGTTCCCTCCGCCGTACCGTCGACGTGGGCGCCTCCGATGCGCGCCGTACAAGGGGAAGAGAGCGAAGAGGTAAGTAGGCCGTGCTGGTGGGCTGGGCTCAGCCCACTAGCCTGCCCTCTCTCCTCTCTGTTACTTTTTTTTTGTTTTTCTATTTATGAAACTGTTTTTTTTTTGCAGAAATAGAAAAGGAGAGAAAGGATTGGGTTTTTGGGGTTAGAAAATTTAGGAAAAAATTGTATAGGTCATTTATTGTAACAGCAACATTGTGCAACTTTTGTGTTTCAAAAAAATTGAAATTAGTTGCTGTTTGTATTTTAATTGGATTTGAGCAGTTTTTGGTATTAAGTGAATTATTGAAAAGAACAATTTAATAGTTTGAACTTTCTGGTTTATTGGAAACAATTTGATGTTTTGATTTGAACATTTTTATTTGGAAATTGTAACAGAACAAGTATGAAACAAAAATTTGAAATTATGGTTTGAAAATCAAATAGAAAACAAGGGAAAAGAATTGGAAAACAAATGCAATGAATATGATGACATGATGCAAAGCATAAATAAACAAGAAGCAAACATTCTAAAGGAGTTTTCATACTTGGGATGTTACAAAACGCACCCCCTCGAAGGAATCCGCCCCGAGAATCCTACTGAGAAGAGAAAAGGTCCGGATACTTCTTGCGAAGATCCTCTTCGGGCTCCCACGTTGCCTCTTTATCGGAATGATGGGACCACTGCACTTTCAAGAACTTGGTGCTCTTGTTGCGAGTCTTACGCTCGGTCTCATCGAGAATTCGAATAGGGTGCTCCTCATAAGAGAGATCTTCTTGCAGTTCAATGGAATCATGATCAACTGCACGATCTGGATCTTTGAAACACCTCTTGAGCTGTGACACGTGAAACACATCGTGCACCTTGGATAGCTTTTCTGGAAGTTCAAGACGATAGGCATTTTCTGCACGCCTTGAGAGAATGTTGAAAGGACCAATGTATCTTGGTGCAAGCTTTCCTTTGACACCAAAACGATGAGTGCCTCTGAGGGGAGTTACACGGAGATATGCTTTGTCACCAGGTGCATAGATCATATCCCTGTGCTTGCTGTCATAGTAGCTTTTCTGACGAGACTGAGCAATCTTGAGATTGTCACGAATGATGCGAACTTTCTCTTCGGCTTCCTTAACAATGTCAGGGCCTAAGAGTGAACGTTCACCAGCTCCAGACCAATTGATTGGACTCCTGCATCTGCGGCCATAGAGAACTTCAAATGGTGCCATGCCTAGGCTTGCCTGAAAGCTGTTGTTGTAGGAGAATTCAGCATATGGAAGACATTCCTCCTATTTCATGCCAAAGGAGAGACCACATGCTCTGAGCATATCCTCGAGAATCTGATTGACTCTTTCGACTTGCCCTTGAGACTGAGGATGATAAGCTGTGCTGAACAGAAGTTTGGTGCCCAATGCTTCTTGAAAGCTTTTCCAGAAATGAGAAGTGAATATGCTTCCACGGTCTGAGCTTATTTCCAATGGAACACCATGAAGAGGAACAATCTTTGCTGTGTAGAGCTCTGCTAACTGGCTAGCTGAGATTGTCTCTTTGACAGGAAAGAAGTGAGCTACCTTAGTGAGACGATCAATGACAACGAATATTGCATCGTTGCCCCTCTTGGACTTTGGAAAACCAGTGACGAAGTCCATTTCAATCATGTCCCACTTCCACTCAGGGATTTTTAGAGGTTGGAGAAGACCGGCTGTTTTCTGATGGACTGCCTTAACACGTTGACAAACGTCGCATTCAGAAACGTATTGAGCAATTTCACGTTTCATGCCAGGCCACCAATACAGTGTCTTGAGATCCTGGTACATCTTTGTACTTCCAGGGTGTATGGAGAGAGGAGTTTCATGAGCCTCCTTGAGAATGACATCTTTGAGACTTTGAATCTGAGGAACTGCAATGCGTCCTTCGAAGAACACAGTTCCCTTGTCATCAATTGAGAAGGACTTAAATTTCTCCTTGCCTTCTTTGATGTGTTCTACCATCTTCTTGATTTCAGCATCACGAAGTTGTTCAGAACGAATCTTGTCCTCGAGACTTGGACTGGCTGTCAAGTTTGCAAGATAGCCTTGAGGAACAAGACCAAGGTTGAGCTTCTGGAATTCTTCATGAAGAGGAGGTTGGCTTTCCATGATCATGAGATTATTGCAATATGACTTGCGACTGAGAGCATCGGCCATAACATTAGCCTTGCCTGGAGTGTAAGAAATGGTAAGATCAAATTCTTTAATATTTTCAATCCACCTCCTTTGCCTGAGGTTTATGTAACACCTGGGGTGTTACTCTGATAGAGAGTTGTTTTGTTTTCTTTTGCTTGCATCATATGCATCACATTGCATTGCACCATGTTTGCATCACAACTGAAAATTCAAAACCATTTAAACTTTCACCCCTTGCTCAAAATTTCCAATTTCAAAATTGCAAACTAAACCACTCATTTGTTTTTCAATAGTTTGAAATTGTTTTAATCAAATTGCATGTTAATAAAATTTTCCCTGTTATTAAAACCCTAATGGCAAATTCCAAACATTCAAATCAAATCAATCTTATTTATCATATTTCAATATGGGTTTAAAAATTAAAATTTAGCAAACAAACTAATTTCAATAATGTTTGTATAATTGCTTTTTGCTTATTAAATAAAATTTGTTTAATTCCAAAATTCCAACCAAACCCTATTTGAAAAATCACCTAACAATTTAATATCACATTAATATTTCAAGTTGTTGAAATTAAATTTAAACTACCTTGTTGTTGTTGTTTTGCAAATTACTAAAATCTAATTATCAAATCAAATCCCAAACTCTATTTGGAAAATCCAACTAACAACTTTAATTCAATTAAAATTTCAACCTTGTGAAAGTAATGCCAACATTTGCTTTCATTTTGCTGTTTTGAAAATATTTAATAAACTAAACCCCTCCAAATTCTATTCCTTCTCTCCTCTCATCCTTTACAAAAAATAAGGAAAAAAAATTAAATAAAAAGTAAAAGAGGGGAGAAGGGCAGCCATCCACTCTTCCTCTCAGCGCAACTGCTTTTCTCCCCAAGCCCATCCCTTCTAGCCCACTATCTTTTCTCTGTTGTCGTCTACCTCATTGCTGTCGTCGCATGTACGATCCCACCTCCACCCTCTGATCATCTCTCCCCCTCCTGGATGCCATGTCGTACCATGGCTCCCCTCTCCTTAAGTATCCACCACCTAACCCTCTGTAACCCTAGAGCCCCCATCCTCCTGCTGCGCCGCCGTCTCTTCCTCCTACCTTCACCTCCGAACCTTCCCCCTCCTCTGAAGATCGCTGTGCCCACCGAACCACCTCACAGAACACCATCGCCTCCCCTTAGCTCCGACCGCCATGGGCACCGCGAGGATCTCCTCTCCCCGGGAATGGAACCGCCACGGTCCCCTCATCCTCACGGTACTCGCCGTTTCCCCGGAGACCCCCCGGAGCTCCGCCGCCGTCCGCGAGTTCGCCGGCCGTCGCCCTCTGTTCCTGCACGTCCGCCTCCTCCTTCTGTCGCACGAGGTAAGCCTCCGATCGCTCCCCTTCCTCCTCTCGCCTTCCCTCCTCCTCCCTTTGGCTGCACTCCCCTCCCACCGCAGCGACCACCGCCCCGGCCACTCACCACCACTCGCCGTCGCTGCCTGCAGTTCCTTCCGCCATGGTTCAGATACGTACAGTTTTGAGATTCAGAGAAGAACTACCCGCACCAACACCTCATACACCCACTGTCCCCCCTTCTATCACGAGCAGCGCATCCACCCCACTGGTAGCAACCCACCGCACGCAAGCCCCACGTCCCAGGTTCGAATCCCCGCACCCCACCTTTTCTGCCCTTTTCTTCCGATTTATTTCAGTGCAGACCTGAACCTCTTACCCCCCCCCCGTATCCCTTCCTTTCAACAACAGCAGCGCAGCCCATCTTGTTGTTCCCTGGGGCGCAGGAGGCAGAGGGCTTGGGATCGAGTCCCCCCTCTCCCAATAAAAACAACATTTTTATTTTCCAATTGTTTGGTCACAGAAACATCTCAGATTCACAGCTAGGTCCCTGTATCTTTATTTCTAGGCCCCTGGAATATTTTTCTAAGTCCCTGGTTCCCTAAAAATGGCAGATTGCACCTCAATTTTGTAAATTGCATAACTATTTCATCCCAACTCCAATTTTAACTTTTTAAATATGTTTTCTGTCCCAAATTAAATGTTCTATCCAAATATAAAATTTGTTTACTATTTTGAATATTTTAAATTGGTGCAATATTTGAAAACTTGTCAAATTCACTTAAAATTGCAAAATTCATAACTTGGGCATAAAAATTCCAAATTCCACAAACTAAATATGTTTTCCAACCAATTTTTCATGTACTTTCCAAATATAAATTTTGTTTGCTGTTTTGAATAATTTAAATTGCTGAAAACAACTGTTTCCTATTTATTGCATTTAAAATTGCCAAAATAATAACTTGCTCATTTTAAATCCAATTTCAACAAATGAAATATGTTTTCCATGCAAAATTAAACCACCTTTTCAAATATAAAATTTGTTTCATGTTTTTGAATAATTAAAATTGGTTAAATGATTTAAACCTTGTTTAAATCATTTAATATTGCTAAAATTATAACTTGATCAAAACAAATTCTTTTGGGACATATAAAATATGTTTTCAAACCATAAAAGCATAACCTTTTCAAATATGAACTTCACTCAATGTTTTGAACAAATAAAAATTCAAATAAGTTCATGTTTGAATTAAATTCATTTAATTCTTGCTTAAACTTGTTTAATTCCTAAATAATTTATTTGAAATCCCTCTTTCAACAAGTGAAACATGTATTCCAACTAAAATCTTGTTTTCTATTCAATTATGAACTTTGTTATCTATTTTGAACAATTTAAAGTGGTGAAAACAACAAATCCTTGAGTGACACCTTTAAGTAACCAAAATTTCTTAACTTGATAAATAAAATCCTAAACCTGGTAAACCTTATTTCCATTTGGTTCTATTGTTGTTATTTTGTTGTTTTCCTCATCCATGCATCATGCTAATTCACTTACACAGGTTGGTTAGTTGTAAAACAATTAATTCAACCATAATTCATGGGCCTTTCATATGCAATCCAATTGCATATGGGTCCATTTAAATCTGTTTATCTTGTCAACTAGTTTACCTTGATGCATCTTTAAACTTGTCATGCATCCATATCTTGATCATGCTGGATCTTTTGCCGTAGTGGTAATTTTTGCCTCCGGTGTTTGTTCGAGGTTCGTTGCTTCTTCCCGGATAGGACGTTGAGATGATGTGAGCAACGACAAGTTCTGCTACATTGCGGGATCTCAGGCAAGTATACTCACTTGCTGCCAAATGGCTGCCTTTCATCACTTGTTACCGATACTTTCCGTTGTTCTTTTCTGCTAGCCTTAGTAGTAGTTGTTTCTGTTACGAACCTATCACATGAATCCTTTAACCCTGCTATTGCCTCACCTCCACACCTATAACCATTGCTTGTGCCCGTGTCTTACTAGCATGCTTAGGTTGTTTTGCTCGAGTCTGTTACCCGTTACTTTCTGTTATTACTTCATTATGTTCTGGGGCTCGATGTTTAATCAATCAATCATGCTACTGTTATTATCAATAATAAATTTGATGATAAGGCACCGGCAGGAGGCCCTAAGTGGTTTTGAGGCCTGCTAGTGTCGACCCTAATAGGAAAAGGGTCTTGTCTACTGATCCATGATGAGCACACTACCCGCATGTGGGAAGCGAGTATGGGCGCCCCCCTCAATTTGATTCGATTCGCATCTCGTCCAAATCGCCTCATTTAGTTCGGGTTTTCCATTTGCTGCATGCATGATCTTGCGAGCCCTTGGATCCCGGGTGGAACTTTCGTAGTCGGCATATAGGAGGACACGTTCTTAGAGTGCTATGAGGGTCCATTTTCTTCTGGGCTCGATTAGCCGTGCGCCTAAGGTGCTTTGGGCTTGATGCGAAGAAGAGTTGAGTTGTGTAGAGTACCTCGCTTGGTGGGTTTGATCCCCGTCTGGCGGGATATTCTTGCGTGTACGGCCAAATTGGTGCAACCCTGCAGGGATAATCTTCTCGAGAAGCCGTGTTTTCCGCGGTTATGGATTACTTGGTGAAAGTACTGGCTAACAAGTACTCAGGACAACTTAAACCTAATGATTAACAATCTTACACCCAATGATTAACAACTTGACTAGTAATAGGCTTATTGACACAATAATCTGAACCATCATTAATTCAACTGGGTGAGTTATCCTCGGATTGCTTCTTCGGATAAGGGGCGAGATCCAGGATGGGTTTGTTTGAAGTTATCTTTCAGTTGGTTACAATACTCGATCTTATCTTCTTTCTGTTAGCCGGAAGTTGTAGTATCTCTCTGTAGTTGGTTAGTGCAGCCTGCTGTCGCTTATTTGCAATAACCCCTTCCTTTCCGTTGATCCCGAAGTATTTGTATCTTGTGATGACTGGCTACGCCGGTATTCTTGTGAGTATGGGTTATCCACTTGCCAGTACTTAACCGTACTGACCCACGAATCTTTTGCGTGGCTGCATATTCAATATTGCAGTCAACAGGTTTGAAGTCTGACGACGTTAGCTTGGGAATCCCTCCGGCTTGGCCTGGGCAGGGATTGGACGCTCTCGGTTATCTTCAGGACTCTTAGTCCAATTTGGATCTTGTCCATAGCCGGACGCTATGTTGTTCCTTCCGCTGTTATTTGGATCTTTGTATGGTATCAGTTGTATCCCTGGCTCGTCTGAGTCATCTTGTATCTATCTGTTTCTGTTGTAATTGTGGAATATTCGTGAACTATTGTAATGTTATCACCAGTGACAACCTGGAATCGGTTATTATGTGGATTTTGGCGGGAATGCTGAAATCTGCATAGTGCCCGATCTCGGGGCGTCACAAATGGTATCAGAGCCTTGGTTCTGATTCCCGATATTGTTTCGATACGAATGGTTATCGAAGCAACGGGTCCGCAAAGCCTGTAGGATAACCTAGCTAACGGTCGTTGTTCCTAGAGTGTCAAAAACTATTTCTGCTAAACTATTTTGGAAAAACATCTCAATAGGATTCTTGTTTTCTCCTTATCCCTATTCTATTTCCCCTCCCATCTTGTTTGTTTTAGAGTCTACTCTCGTACTCAATCTTTCAAAGTGTTAGGATCCTACGTGGGTGGACGTTTCTGAGCATTTAACCTAATAGGTTCGATCATCGGAAGATTCCTGGTGGAAGAACATCGTCATCAGCCCGAGCAAGAATCCCTTGTTAGTGGTGTCGAGAATCCCTTGTTAGTGGTGTCGAGGAGATCAACGGGAACCCTGAAGAATCGATAGTTGAACTTCTTTCCCCTCCCGGGTTAGCAGGTGGATTGCGAGGGCGCAATCCCTTGTTAGTGGTGTCGTCTGTAACACCTGGGGTGTTACTCTGATAGAGAGTTGTTTTGTTTTCTTTTGCTTGCATCATATGCATCACATTGCATTGCACCATGTTTGCATCACAACTGAAAATTCAAAACCATTTAAACTTTCACCCCTTGCTCAAAATTTCCAATTTCAAAATTGCAAACTAAACCACTCATTTGTTTTTCAATAGTTTGAAATTGTTTTAATCAAATTGCCTGTTAATAAAATTTTCCCTGTTATTAAAACCCTAATGGCAAATTCCAAACATTCAAATCAAATCAATCTTATTTATCATATTTCAATATGGGTTTAAAAATTAAAATTTGGCAAACAAACTAATTTCAATAATGTTTGTATAATTGCTTTTTGCTTATTAAATAAAATTTGTTTAATTCCAAAATTCCAACCAAACCCTATTTGAAAAATCACCTAACAATTTAATATCACATTAATATTTCAAGTTGTTGAAATTAAATTTAAACTACCTTGTTGTTGTTGTTTTGCAAATTACTAAAATCTAATTATCAAATCAAATCCCAAACTCTATTTGGAAAATCCAACTAACAACTTTAATTCAATTAAAATTTCAACCTTGTGAAAGTAATGCCAACATTTGCTTTCATTTTGTTGTTTTGAAAATATTTAATAAACTAAACCCCTCCAAATTCTATTCCTTCTCTCCTCTCATCCTTTACAAAAAATAAGGAAAAAAAATTAAATAAAAAGTAAAAGAGGGGAGAAGGGCAGCCATCCACTCTTCCTCTCAGCGCAACTGCTTTTCTCCCCAAGCCCATCCCTTCTAGCCTACTATCTTTTCTCTGTTGTCGTCTACCTCATTGCTGTCGTCGCATGTACGATCCCACCTCCACCCTCTGATCATCTCTCCCCCTCCTGGATGCCATGCCGTACCATGGCTCCCCTCTCCTTAAGTATCCACCACCTCCCCCTCTGTAACCCTAGAGCCCCCATCCTCCTGCTGCGCCGCCGTCTCTTCCTCCTACCTTCACCTCCGAACCTTCCCCCTCCTCTGAAGATCGCTGTGCCCACCGAACCACCTCACAGAACACCATCGCCTCCCCTTAGCTCCGACCGCCATGGGCACCGCGAGGATCTCCTCTCCCCGGGAATGGAACCGCCACGGTCCCCTCATCCTCACGGTACTCGCCGTTTCCCCAGAGACCCCCCGGAGCTCCGCCGCCGTCCGCGAGTTCGCCGGCCGTCGCCCTCTGTTCCTGCACGTCCGCCTCCTCCTTCTGTCGCACGAGGTAAGCCTCCGATCGCTCCCCTTCCTCCTCTCGCCTTCCCTCCTCCTCCCTTTGGCTGCACTCCCCTCCCACCGCAGCGACCACCGCCCCTGCCACTCACCACCACTCGCCGTCGCTGCCTGCAGTTCCTTCCGCCATGGTTCAGATACGTACAGTTTTGAGATTCAGAGAAGAACTACCCGCACCAACACCTCATACACCCACTGTCCCCCCTTCTATCACGAGCAGCGCATCCACCCCACTGGTAGCAACCCACCGCACGCAAGCCCCACGTCCCAAGTTCGAATCCCCGCACCCCACCTTTTCTGCCCTTTTCTTCCGATTTATTTCAGTGCAGACCTGAACCTCTTACCCCCCCCCCCCCCCCGTATCCCTTCCTTTCAACAACAGCAGCGCAGCCCATCTTGTTGTTCCCTGGGGCGCAGGAGGCAGAGGGCTTGGGATCGAGTCCCCCCTCTCCCAATAAAAACAACATTTTTATTTTCCAATTGTTTGGTCACAGAAACATCTCAGATTCACAGCTAGGTCCCTGTATCTTTATTTCTAGGCCCCTGGAATATTTTTCTAAGTCCCTGGTTCCCTAAAAATGGCAGATTGCACCTCAATTTTGTAAATTGCATAACTATTTCATCCCAACTCCAATTTTAACTTTTTAAATATGTTTTCTGTCCCAAATTAAATGTTCTATCCAAATATAAAATTTGTTTACTATTTTGAATATTTTAAATTGGTGCAATATTTGAAAACTTGTCAAATTCACTTAAAATTGCAAAATTCATAACTTGGGCATAAAAATTCCAAATTCCACAAACTAAATATGTTTTCCAACCAATTTTTCATGTACTTTCCAAATATAAATTTTGTTTGCTGTTTTGAATAATTTAAATTGCTGAAAACAACTGTTTCCTATTTATTGCATTTAAAATTGCCAAAATAATAACTTGCTCATTTTAAATCCAATTTCAACAAATGAAATATGTTTTCCATGCAAAATTAAACCACCTTTTCAAATATAAAATTTGTTTCATGTTTTTGAATAATTAAAATTGGTTAAATGATTTAAACCTTGTTTAAATCATTTAATATTGCTAAAATTATAACTTGATCAAAACAAATTCTTTTGGGACATATAAAATATGTTTTCAAACCATAAAAGCATAACCTTTTCAAATATGAACTTCACTCAATGTTTTGAACAAATAAAAATTCAAATAAGTTCATGTTTGAATTAAATTCATTTAATTCTTGCTTAAACTTGTTTAATTCCTAAATAATTTATTTGAAATCCCTCTTTCAACAAGTGAAACATGTATTCCAACTAAAATCTTGTTTTCTATTCAATTATGAACTTTGTTATCTATTTTGAACAATTTAAAGTGGTGAAAACAACAAATCCTTGAGTGACACCTTTAAGTAACCAAAATTTCTTAACTTGATAAATAAAATCCTAAACCTGGTAAACCTTATTTCCATTTGGTTCTATTGTTGTTATTTTGTTGTTTTCCTCATCCATGCATCATGCTAATTCACTTACACAGGTTGGTTAGTTGTAAAACAATTAATTCAACCATAATTCATGGGCCTTTCATATGCAATCCAATTGCATATGGGTCCATTTAAATCTGTTTATCTTGTCAACTAGTTTACCTTGATGCATCTTTAAACTTGTCATGCATCCATATCTTGATCATGCTGGATCTTTTGCCGTAGTAGTAATTTTTGCCTCCGGTGTTTGTTCGAGGTTCGTTGCTTCTTCCCGGATAGGACGTTGAGATGATGTGAGCAACGACAAGTTCTGCTACATTGCGGGATCTCAGGCAAGTATACTCACTTGCTGCCAAATGGCTGCCTTTCATCACTTGTTACCGATACTTTCCGTTGTTCTTTTCTGCTAGCCTTAGTAGTAGTTGTTTCTGTTACGAACCTATCACATGAATCCTTTAACCCTGCTATTGCCTCACCTCCACACCTATAACCATTGCTTGTGCCCGTGTCTTACTAGCATGCTTAGGTTGTTTTGCTCGAGTCTGTTACCCGTTACTTTCTGTTATTACTTCATTATGTTCTGGGGCTCGATGTTTAATCAATCAATCATGCTACTGTTATTATCAATAATAAATTTGATGATAAGGCACCGGCAGGAGGCCCTAAGTGGTTTTGAGGCCTGCTAGTGTCGACCCTAATAGGAAAAGGGTCTTGTCTACTGATCCATGATGAGCGCACTACCCGCATGTGGGAAGCGAGTATGGGCGCCCCCCTCAATTTGATTCGATTCGCATCTCGTCCAAATCGCCTCATTTAGTTCGGGTTTTCCATTTGCTGCATGCATGATCTTGCGAGCCCTTGGATCCCGGGTGGAACTTTCGTAGTCGGCATATAGGAGGACACGTTCTTAGAGTGCTATGAGGGTCCATTTTCTTCTGGGCTCGATTAGCCGTGCGCCTAAGGTGCTTTGGGCTTGATGCGAAGAAGAGTTGAGTTGTGTAGAGTACCTCGCTTGGTGGGTTTGATCCCCGTCTGGCGGGATATTCTTGCGTGTACGGCCAAATTGGTGCAACCCTGCAGGGATAATCTTCTCGAGAAGTCGTGTTTTCCGCGGTTATGGATTACTTGGTGAAAGTACTGGCTAACAAGTACTCAGGACAACTTAAACCTAATGATTAACAATCTTACACCCAATGATTAACAACTTGACTAGTAATAGGCTTATTGACACAATAATCTGAACCATCATTAATTCAACTGGGTGAGTTATCCTCGGATTGCTTCTTCGGATAAGGGGCGAGATCCAGGATGGGTTTGTTTGAAGTTATCTTTCAGTTGGTTACAATACTCGATCTTATCTTCTTTCTGTTAGCCGGAAGTTGTAGTATCTCTCTGTAGTTGGTTAGTGCAGCCTGCTGTCGCTTATTTGCAATAACCCCTTCCTTTCCGTTGATCCCGAAGTATTTGTATCTTGTGATGACTGGCTACGCCGGTATTCTTGTGAGTATGGGTTATCCACTTGCCAGTACTTAACCGTACTGACCCACGAATCTTTTGCGTGGCTGCATATTCAATATTGCAGTCAACAGGTTTGAAGTCTGACGACGTTAGCTTGGGAATCCCTCCGGCTTGGCCTGGGCAGGGATTGGACGCTCTCGGTTATCTTCAGGACTCTTAGTCCAATTTGGATCTTGTCCATAGCCGGACGCTATGTTGTTCCTTCCGCTGTTATTTGGATCTTTGTATGGTATCAGTTGTATCCCTGGCTCGTCTGAGTCATCTTGTATCTATCTGTTTCTGTTGTAATTGTGGAATATTCGTGAACTATTGTAATGTTATCACCAGTGACAACCTGGAATCGGTTATTATGTGGATTTTGGCGGGAATGCTGAAATCTGCATAGTGCCCGATCTCGGGGCGTCACAAATGGTATCAGAGCCTTGGTTCTGATTCCCGATATTGTTTCGATACGAATGGTTATCGAAGCAACGGGTCCGCAAAGCCTGTAGGATAACCTAGCTAACGGTCGTTGTTCCTAGAGTGTCAAAAACTATTTCTGCTAAACTATTTTGGAAAAACATCTCAATAGGATTCTTGTTTTCTCCTTATCCCTATTCTATTTCCCCTCCCATCTTGTTTGTTTTAGAGTCTACTCTCGTACTCAATCTTTCAAAGTGTTAGGATCCTACGTGGGTGGACGTTTCTGAGCATTTAACCTAATAGGTTCGATCATCGGAAGATTCCTGGTGGAAGAACATCGTCATCAGCCCGAGCAAGAATCCCTTGTTAGTGGTGTCGAGAATCCCTTGTTAGTGGTGTCGAGGAGATCAACGGGAACCCTGAAGAATCGATAGTTGAACTTCTTTCCCCTCCCGGGTTAGCAGGTGGATTGCGAGGGCGCAATCCCTTGTTAGTGGTGTCGTCTGTAACACCTGGGGTGTTACTCTGATAGAGAGTTGTTTTGTTTTCTTTTGCTTGCATCATATGCATCACATTGCATTGCACCATGTTTGCATCACAACTGAAAATTCAAAACCATTTAAACTTTCACCCCTTGCTCAAAATTTCCAATTTCAAAATTGCAAACTAAACCACTCATTTGTTTTTCAATAGTTTGAAATTGTTTTAATCAAATTGCATGTTAATAAAATTTTCCCTGTTATTAAAACCCTAATGGCAAATTCCAAACATTCAAATCAAATCAATCTTATTTATCATATTTCAATATGGGTTTAAAAATTAAAATTTGGCAAACAAACTAATTTCAATAATGTTTGTATAATTGCTTTTTGCTTATTAAATAAAATTTGTTTAATTCCAAAATTCCAACCAAACCCTATTTGAAAAATCACCTAACAATTTAATATCACATTAATATTTCAAGTTGTTGAAATTAAATTTAAACTACCTTGTTGTTGTTGTTTTGCAAATTACTAAAATCTAATTATCAAATCAAATCCCAAACTCTATTTGGAAAATCCAACTAACAACTTTAATTCAATTAAAATTTCAACCTTGTGAAAGTAATGCCAACATTTGCTTTCATTTTGATGTTTTGAAAATATTTAATAAACTAAACCCCTCCAAATTCTATTCCTTCTCTCCTCTCATCCTTTACAAAAAATAAGGAAAAAAAATTAAATAAAAAGTAAAAGAGGGGAGAAGGGCAGCCATACACTCTTCCTCTCAGCGCAACTGCTTTTCTCCCCAAGCCCATCCCTTCTAGCCCACTATCTTTTCTCTGTTGTCGTCTACCTCATTGCTGTCGTCGCATGTACGATCCCACCTCCACCCTCTGATCATCTCTCCCCCTCCTGGATGCCATGCCGTACCATGGCTCCCCTCTCCTTAAGTATCCACCACCTCCCCCTCTGTAACCCTAGAGCCCCCATCCTCCTGCTGCGCCGCCGTCTCTTCCTCCTACCTTCACCTCCGAACCTTCCCCCTCCTCTGAAGATCGCTGTGCCCACCGAACCACCTCACAGAACACCATCGCCTCCCCTTAGCTCCGACCGCCATGGGCACCGCGAGGATCTCCTCTCCCCGGGAATGGAACCGCCACGGTCCCCTCGTCCTCACGGTACTCGCCGTTTCCCCGGAGACCCCCCGGAGCTCCGCCGCCGTCCGCGAGTCCGCCGGCCGTCGCCCTCTGTTCCTGCACGTCCGCCTCCTCCTTCTGTCGCACGAGGTAAGCCTCCGATCGCTCTCCTTCCTCCTCTCGCCTTCCCTCCTCCTCCCTTTGGCCGCACTCCCCTCCCACCGCAGCGACCATCGCCCCGGCCACTCACCACCACTCGCCGTCGCTGCCTGCAGTTCCTTCCGCCATGGTTCAGATACGTACAGTTTTGAGATTCAGAGAAGAACTACCCGCACCAACACCTCATACACCCACTGTCCCCCCTTCTATCACAAGCAGCGCATCCACCCCACTGGTAGCAACCCACCGCACGCAAGCCCCACGTCCCAGGTTCGAATCCCCGCACCCCACCTTTTCTGCCCTTTTCTTCCGATTTATTTCAGTGCAGACCTGAACCTCTTACCCCCCCCCCCCCCCGTATCCCTTCCTTTCAACAACAGCAGCGCAGCCCATCTGGTTGTTCCCTGGGGCGCAGGAGGCAGAGGGCTTGGGATCGAGTCCCCCCTCTCCCAATAAAAACAACCTTTTTATTTTCCAATTGTTTGGTCACGGAAACATCTCAGATTCACAGCTAGGTCCCTGTATCTTTATTTCTAGGCCCCTGGAATATTTTTCTAAGTCCCTTGTGCATTAAAAATGGCAGATTGCACCCCAAATTTGTAAAATGCATAAGAAATTCATCCCAACTCCAATTTTAACTTTTTAAATATGTTTTCTGTCCCAAATTAAATGTTCTATCCAAATATAAAATTTGTTTACTGTTTTGAATATTTTAAATTGGTGCAATATTTGAAAACTTGTCAAATTCACTTAAAATTGCAAAATTCATAACTTGGGCTTAAAAATTCCAAATTCCACAAACTAAATATGTTTTCCAACCAATTTTTCATGTACTTTCCAAATATAAATTTTGTTTGCTGTTTTGAATAATTTAAATTGTTGAAAACAACTGTTTCCTATTTATTGCATTTAAAATTGCCAAAATAATAACTTGCTCATTTTAAATCCAATTTCAACAAATGAAATATGTTTTCCATGCAAAATTAAACCACCTTTTCAAATATAAAATTTGTTTCATGTTTTTGAATAATTAAAATTGGTTAAATTATTTAAACCTTGTTTAAATCATTTAATATTGCTAAAATTATAACTTGATCAAAACAAATTCTTTTGGGACATATAAAATATGTTTTCAAACCATAAAAGCATAACCTTTTCAAATATGAACTTCACTCAATGTTTTGAACAAATAAAAATTCAAATAAGTTCATGTTTGAATTAAATTCATTTAATTCTTGCTTAAACTTGTTTAATTCCTAAATAATTTATTTGAAATCCCTCTTTCAACAAGTGAAACATGTATTCCAACTAAAATCTTGTTTTCTATTCAATTATGAACTTTGTTATCTATTTTGAACAATTTAAAGTGGTGAAAACAACAAATCCTTGAGTGACACCTTTAAGTAACCAAAATTTCTTAACTTGATAAATAAAATCCTAAACCTGGTAAACCTTATTTCCATTTGGTTCTATTGTTGTTATTTTGTTGTTTTCCTCATCCATGCATCATGCTAATTCACTTACACAGGTTGGTTAGTTGTAAAACAATTAATTCAACCATAATTCATGGGCCTTTCATATGCAATCCAATTGCATATGGGTCCATTTAAATCTGTTTATCTTGTCAACTAGTTTACCTTGATGCATCTTTAAACTTGTCATGCATCCATATCTTGATCATGCTGGATCTTTTGCCGTAGTAGTAATTGTTGCCTCCGGTGTTTGTTCGAGGTTCGTTGCTTCTTCCCGGATAGGACGTTGAGATGATGTGAGCAACGACAAGTTCTGCTACCTTGCGGGATCTCAGGCAAGTATACTCACTTGCTGCCAAATGGCTGCCTTTCATCACTTGTTACCGATACTTTCCGTTGTTCTTTTCTGCTAGCCTTAGTAGTAGTTGTTTCTGTTACGAACCTATCACATGAATCCTTTAACCCTGCTATTGCCTCACCTCCACACCTATAACCATTGCTTGTGCCCGTGTCTTACTAGCATGCTTAGGTTGTTTTGCTCGAGTCTGTTACCCGTTACTTTCTGTTATTACTTCATTATGTTCTGGGGCTCGATGTTTAATCAATCAATCATGCTACTGTTATTATCAATAATAAATTTGATGATAAGGCACCGGCAGGAGGCCCTAAGTGGTTTTGAGGCCTGCTAGTGTCGACCCTAATAGGAAAAGGGTCTTGTCTACTGATCCATGATGAGCGCACTACCCGCATGTGGGAAGCGAGTATGGGCGCCCCCCTCAATTTGATTCGATTCGCATCTCGTCCAAATCGCCTCATTTAGTTCGGGTTTTCCATTTGCTGCATGCATGATCTTGCGAGCCCTTGGATCCCGGGTGGAACTTTCGTAGTCGGCATATAGGAGGACACGTTCTTAGAGTGCTATGAGGGTCCATTTTCTTCTGGGCTCGATTAGCCGTGCGCCTAAGGTGCTTTGGGCTTGATGCGAAGAAGAGTTGAGTTGTGTAGAGTACCTCGCTTGGTGGGTTTGATCCCCGTCTGGCGGGATATTCTTGCGTGTACGGCCAAATTGGTGCAACCCTGCAGGGATAATCTTCTCGAGAAGCCGTGTTTTCCGCGGTTATGGATTACTTGGTGAAAGTACTGGCTAACAAGTACTCAGGACAACTTAAACCTAATGATTAACAATCTTACACCCAATGATTAACAACTTGACTAGTAATAGGCTTATTGACACAATAATCTGAACCATCATTAATTCAACTGGGTGAGTTATCCTCGGATTGCTTCTTCGGATAAGGGGCGAGATCCAGGATGGGTTTGTTTGAAGTTATCTTTCAGTTGGTTACAATACTCGATCTTATCTTCTTTCTGTTAGCCGGAAGTTGTAGTATCTCTGTGTAGTTGGTTAGTGCAGCCTGCTGTCGCTTATTTGCAATAACCCCTTCCTTTCCGTTGATCCCGAAGTATTTGTATCTTGTGATGACTGGCTACGCCGGTATTCTTGTGAGTATGGGTTATCCACTTGCCAGTACTTAACCGTACTGACCCACGAATCTTTTGCGTGGCTGCATATTCAATATTGCAGTCAACAGGTTTGAAGTCTGACGACGTTAGCTTGGGAATCCCTCCGGCTTGGCCTGGGCAGGGATTGGACGCTCTCGGTTATCTTCAGGACTCTTAGTCCAATTTGGATCTTGTCCATAGCCGGACGCTATGTTGTTCCTTCCGCTGTTATTTGGATCTTTGTATGGTATCAGTTGTATCCCTGGCTCGTCTGAGTCATCTTGTATCTATCTGTTTCTGTTGTAATTGTGGAATATTCGTGAACTATTGTAATGTTATCACCAGTGACAACCTGGAATCGGTTATTATGTGGATTTTGGCGGGAATGCTGAAATCTGCATAGTGCCCGATCTCGGGGCGTCACAGTTTAGATCTGGCTGAGTGAAGATATACTTCAGACTTTTATGATCGGAAAAGATTTCAGTGTGATTACCCAACAAGTATTGTCTCCATTTCTTGAGGGCAAACACAACTGCTGCAAGTTCAAGGTCATGAGTGGGATAATTGAGCTCATGTGCGTTCAACTGGCGTGAAGCATAAGCCACAACTTGACATTCTTGCATAAGAACTGCACCTAGACCTTGGAGAGAGGCATCACAGAATATCTGGAAAGGTTTGGTAGGATCTGGACCAACCAGAACTGGTGTAGAAGTGAGTTTAGTCTTGAGGAGATTGAAACTTTCATCACATTGTGGAGACCAAACGAACTTCTTGTCCTTCTTTGTGAGGTCAGTGAGAGGTTTTGCAATCTTGGAAAAAATTTGGACGAAACGACGGCAATAGCTAGCCAAGCCAAGAAAACTTCTTACTTGCTTCACCGTCTTTGGAGGTTTCCAATCAACAATTGCTTTAACCTTTTCTGGATCAATGGCTATGCCCTTGGCAGAGATGACATGACCAAGGTAAGCAACTTCTGAAATCCAGAACTCACATTTGGAGAACTTGGCATAAAGACGATGCTCGCGAAGCTTCATGAGAGTGAGACGAAGGTGTTCTTCATGCTCTTCCTCGGATTTTGAGTAGACAAGAATGTCATCAAGATATATCACAACGAACTTGTCGAGGTATTCATGGAAGACAGAATTCATGAGTCGAGAGAATGTCGCCGGTGCATTGGTGAGACCAAAGGACATGACGGTGAATTCATATAAACCGTAGCGAGTGGTGAAGGTTGTCTTTGGAATATCCTCTTTTCTGATCTTTATTTGATGGTAACCCATTCTCAAGTCCAACTTGGAGAATATTGAGGCTCCAGCAAGTTGATCAAAAAGATCATTGATACGAGGAATTGGATACTTGTTTTTGATGGTTTTCTCGTTAAGAGGACGATAGTCAACAACGAGTCTCTGTGTGTGATCCTTCTTCGCAACGAACAGAGTTGGGCAACCCCAAGCCGAGGAACTAGGTTGAATGTAACCTTTCTCCATGTACATATCAATTTGTTCCTTCAACAACTTCAGCTCGGGAGTTCCTATCTTGTAAGGATGCTTAGAGATTGGAGCAGTACCTGGCTCAAGCTCGATCACGAACTCAACAGCTCTGTTCGGAGGCATCCCTGGCAACTCTTCTCGAAAGACGTCAGGAAATTCGCAAACCACCGGAACATTTTCAAGTGAAGGTAGAGGTTTTGCACAGCTGAATGGAACTTGATTCATGTGGAGAATAGATTATCTGGCCAGAAGGGTGGAACAGTGTTATTGACTTTTGAGCACAGTCAATCCTAGATTTATTGGCCTTCAGCCAATCCATACCAAGAATGACATCAATGTCAGAATTGCCAAGCAGTATGAGAGAAGCAAGGAATATGTGGCCTCCAATTATAATTTGATTTTTGTGACTGATCTTGGAAGTTTGCATAGTTGCTCCAGGGGATTTTACTACTAGCGGGGAACCCAAACTAACAAAAGGGAGTTTAACAGCTGTCGCAAAGATCTTTGACACGAAAGAATATGATGCTCCGGTATCAAACAACACTTTAGCTGGATTAGAGTTTACGGGAAATGTACCGAGAACGGCGTCAGGAGATTCCTCAGCTTTGTCGATCTTGACATGATTCACCCTTGCGGTCCTCCCGACAGGCCTGTTGTTGGAGTTGAAGGCCTTAGGCGGGGGAGCGCGCACCATTGCCTGGTTTGTGTTGGGACGAGGTGGTGGTGGAGGTAGCTGCCTCTGCGTGCACTTGTCAGCGTAGTGTCCCGTCTGCTTGCACTTGTAGCAAGTGACGACACGAGGAGGCCCTGGCCTTGGCTGCCCCATCGAAGCCCTCTGATCATGCATCTGAGCAGGGTTGGGTGGGCGGGGAGCAAAGCCTGGAGAAGCTTGGGCATATGGAGCCCGAGTGACAGCACCATTTGGTACCCAGATGCGGCTCTTCTGCGGAGGGGTGGTCATGTTGGAGGAGGAACCACCCTCACGCGAGTGCTTGCGAGACTCCTCGAACGCCTTGCGCCCATTTTCTTCATTGAGCGCGGTGTTAACGAGATCCTCGAAGCTGTTGGCCTTGACGTTGGTGAGTGCATACTTAAGTTCCGGGTTAAAACCTCTGTGGAACCTTGCCATCTTCTTAGCTTCAGTGTACACCTCATCACCAGCGTAACGAGCGAGGCGATTGAACTCACTCTGATAGCCGATGACGTCCAACTTGCCCTGCTTGAGTGAGCAAAACTCTTCACGCATCCTTTCCATGAGACCATCTGGAATGTGGTGCTTCAGGAAGGCTTCCTTGAAACAACCCCACGTGATTGGAATGCCAGCTCTCATGGCCTGGTAGTTTTCCCACCAAGTAGCTGCCTGACCCTTCAGCAGATAGGAGGCATACTTGACCTTGTCTTCCTCAGCAACGTGAGCAATCTCCAGAGCCTTAGCTATCTCACGGATCCAGTCATCCGCGTCCAGAGGCTCGCGTGTGGCCACGAAAGCTCTCGGACCCAGACTGAGGAACTCCTTGATGCTGACTCGTGGAGCCGTCTGGTTGTTGTGCTGATTAGTCTGAAACTGGGCCATCTGCGTCATGACTTGGGTCATCTGAGTCAACAGCTCCGTGATTGGCGGTGGCTCAGGCGGGTTGTTCCTTGTTGGCGGCATCCTGAATGGAAATGCATTTTAGCACAACAATAGAAAGGATAGACTTGGAAACCGAAAGAGAGATTATTCCGACGCATGAATAGATAACCAACAGGTACATCATCACATGTTCAAATACATCAGAATATCCAACACACCATAAATGGTTCAAATGCCAAAGGATAACTAAACATAGCTAAGAATGGATACATCGGTACTCCCATGCTCATCACGCAGGACGGCGACTAGGAGTACGGCGAGAGGTACGGTGAGGAGCACGCCCACGAAAGTAGGTAGAACGAC
Source organism: Alopecurus myosuroides (assembly GCA_028641055.1). NCBI lineage: Eukaryota > Viridiplantae > Streptophyta > Magnoliopsida > Poales > Poaceae > Alopecurus > Alopecurus myosuroides. Next base: position 97,351,686 of record CM054060.1, read on the forward strand.
GATCCACATAGATCTGACGTGGTCTGAGAGCGACTCTAGGTGTGGTGAAGTACATAGCGTCGACTCCCTGTGCTCCAAAGCGTGGAATCCCAGTGTAACCAGCACCAAGGTTGAGGAGTGGACCTCTGATCGGCTCGTAACCTCCAGCATCTGGCAGACGACGTCCAACTGGCTGATCGAAACGTGCAAAGCGCTCGTCTCCAACAAAGTCTGTGGTGTAAGTCGCCAGACGAGTCAAAGCAAGGTAGAGCTGCTCTCTGACTGAAGCCAACTCCTGAGATAGTGTGCTGGCAACTGCGTCACTGTGTCTCACAAACTTAGCGGTGGTGTGCAGCCTGGAGTTATCATGCTCATAAACATCCAAGTTGTCGTAGAGAGTGAAGTGAGCTCCCTCCGAAGTGATGTAACCATGGGGGATGTGGCGATAGATAGAATCGTCAAATCCCCAGTAGTCAGCACGAAGGACGGTGAGGCTCACGTAAGCTGCCTGCTGCACAGCCATATCCACTGTGGAACCTACTGCCTCGTAGCGGTGGACTACGCTCATGCCATCATCTGACAGAATGTAGACGATAGCCTGGTAGTAGGTCTGGTCAAACTCTCGCTGGTGCTCATAGACCTGGTACTCTGGTGCCCAACGGAACCCCAGATAAGTGACCATGTCTCTCAGCATCTCCGGATAACCGGCAGTGCTCTCGCAACGAGTCATACGAACCACCTGCGGGTAGAACCTGAGATCCATCTGCAGATGATCGGGGAAGTTTTGATTAGACGCCGGTAGAAGAACTGAAGTGGAAAGCAACAACAAGGTTTCAACGGACGAAAAGGATGTTGAGAAGAACAGGATATTGAAGCAACATTGGGGAAACACGAGACCAAACAGTCCTGAGGTACTACGGAAACCCCATCCGGGCTTCTAAAGGATAAATATCTACTGCTTAAGGAATAGAGGATCTGCTTCCGGGGCTTACACGCCTCCGTTCTCAATCGTGAGTAGGCAACATGATAAATCATGTCACAACCACCTCCATTCCTATTGTCTAGTAGATATAACCATCCTAGAGAAACCAGGATACATGAAATCCTAACTTGAAAGTTTAGATGAGAAGAGAAAACAACGTTGCACTTCCTTACCAGAAAAAGGGAGGGTGGGTGGGGAAAGAAATAAAAGAACAGAATTCCTACTCTCATGTTTCATTTTTCCTATATAGCTACAAAATAGTTTCTAGACTCAACTGCGACCAGTAAAAGGGATCCTACAGGCAGACAGGCTCTGATACCATTTGTCGCACCCGGACTTCTAGAGGATACTCACAGTCCGTTAAACAGTAGATGATTGGATCACGGGGCATACCGGCACCCGCACCTCTTACGAGTAGGCCAACACATATAGTGTGACAACCAATCTCTACTATCCATCGTCTGCGCAAACCATCCCATAGAAATCCGAACACTTCCATTGACGTACTTCATAACATACACACATGGTACGTCAACGGCATTTGAACAAGCGATATCACAACATATCTCTACGACACAAAAGATGGAAATAAGTTGCAAATAGCTCTCACTAGAGCAGAGATAGCAAATACAATCATCCAGAGGACACATGTCCCAACATATCATCATTACAACACAGCGGAAGCATCCAAAGTGTCTGAGTACAGACAAGATCCAAATAGGCCTAAGAGGCCGGCAATGAAAAGGAAACGGAGCCCATCCACGAAGTCTCGGATCCTGCCGGGGCCCGCTATCTACTCGTCAGCAGCCTCGTCATACTCCACGTAGTAGCCACCATGGGGATCCTCGGAAACATAGTCTGCGGAAACCACAGCCCCAAAGGGGTCAGTACAGACAAGTACTGGCAAGCAAGACTCACAAGATACCAAAGTGTACCCGGCAACACCAAGTACAGATGCTTTGGGTTCAACGGAAGAATAGGTGATACAAAAGTGCGGCAGCAGGCTGCTCTAACCAACTACAGAAACATGCTACAACTTCCGGCTAAAAGAGATGGATAAGATAGCGTATCGTAACCACCTGTAACTAACCCCAAACAAACCCATCCTGGATCTCACCCCTTATCCAAAGAAGCAATCCAAGGATAACTCACACAGTTGGATTAATGATGGTTCAGGTTATTGTGTCAATAAGCCTATTACTAGTCAAATTGTTAATCATTAGGTGTAAGTTGTCTGAGTACTTGTTAGCCAGTACTTTCACCAATTCATCCATAACCGCGGACAACACGGCTTCTCGAGAAGATTTAACCCTGCAGGGATGCACCAATTTGGCCATACACGTAAGAATAACCCGCCAGATGGAATGCCTTCCACCAAGCGGGGCACTCAACACAACCCAACTCTTCTTCGCATCAAGCCCAAAGCACCACGTGTTGTGCGTGCGCGGCTAATCGAGCCCCCACGAAGAAAAGGGGGACCCTCATAGCACTGGAAGATCACGCCGCCCTAAATGCCGACTACAAAAGTTCCACCCTGGCCTCGGGTACGCACCTGCATATGCATGCATCAAATGGAAAGCCCGAACTAAGTGTGGCGATTTGGACGAGATGCGAATCGAATCAAATTGAGGGGGGCGCCCATACACGCTTCCCACATGCGGATAGTGCGCTCATCATGGATCAGTAGACAAGACCCTTTTCCTAATTAGGGTCGACACTAGCAGGCCTCAAAACCATACCCGGCCTCCTGTCGGTGCCTTATCATCAAATTAGCATTACCTCAAACATTAACAGGTTGATTGTGTAAACACCGAGCCCCAGAACATAAGTAATATGGCAACAGAAATAACGGACATCAGACTCGAGCAGTAACAACCCTAAGCATGCTAGTAAGACACAGGCAACAAGCAATTGGGTTATAGGTATGGAGGTGTAGCTATATCAGGGTTACAGGATAACATGTGATAGGATCGGTACACAAGCAACGAATCTCAAGGCTAGCAGAATAGACAACGGAAAGTATCGATATCCAGTGTGGAAAGGACACAATGGTTCATGTGAGTGAATACTTGCCTGCAAACTCAGTAGCCTGGTACGGGGCTAACTCCTTAGAAGTAGTGTCGTAAACCTCGTCTGTCTCAACGTCGTCGTCTATGCGAGAAGAAGCAAACAAACAACGCAGAGAGACAAACAATCAATAACATGGCATAATGCACAAACATGGGATGATGCATGACAATTTAATTGATGCATCAAAGATAAGCTAGTTGACATGATAACATAATTAAATGGACCCATATGCAATTTGGATTGCATATGGAAAGCCCATGAATTATGGTTGGATTAAATGATCTACAAACAACCAACATGTGAAAGTGGATTAGCATGATGCATGGATGAGGAAAACAAAAATAAAACAACAATAGATTCAATTTGAAAAGGTGTTTACCAAGTTTGAAATTTTATTTATTAAGTTATGAAAAATTGGCTCCTTAAAGGAGTTACACAAGCATTTGTTGTTTTCGCCAATTTTAATTGTTCAAAATAAATAACAAAATTCATATTTAGAAAGAACACCAAATTTTAGGTGGAATACATGTTTCATTTGTTGAAAAAGGAATTAAAATGAATTAATTATGAATTAAACAAGTTTAGACAAGACTTAAATGGATTTAATTCAAGTATGAATTTATTTGAATTTTTATTTTTTCAAAACATTAAATAAAATTCATATTTGGAAAGGTTATAATTTTTTGGTTTGAAAACATATTTTATATGTCCATAAAGAATTTAATTTGAACAAGTTATGGATTTAGCAATTTTAAATGATTTAAACAAGGTTTAAATTATTTAACCAATTTTAATTATTCAAAACAGAACATAAAGTTTATATTTGAAAAGGTGGTTCAATTTGACATGGAAAACATATTTTACATGTGGCATTTGAATTAAATTTGAATTAGTTATGAAATTAACCAAATTTGAAATGAGTTGTTTCAACTTGAATTTTGAAAACATTTGAAATGTTCAAAACAGAAAACAAATGATTTAAACAGGTAGAGAATTAAATTTGGGTTGGAAAACATATTTTATTTATTTTATTTGAATTTTAAATGCACAAGTTATTTCAATTTGAAATTCAGGGACTAATCTGTAAATAACAGGGACTGAAATTAAAAGAAAAGGGCCCAGATTTGGTTTCCACATCGCAGTGACCCAACCTGGGCCACTGACAGCGGGCCCTGGCCACCGTGGCGCTTAGGTGGCGGTGTGTGCGTGCTGACTGGGCTCGCAGAGCCACAGACAGGTGGGCCTGGGCGAGGGGGTTTAATCCCTAAAAAGATTGCGCGCGGGGGGCTCGAACCCACGACCTCGCGGGTGTACGCGCAGTGCTGCTGCCACTGCGCTGATGCGCGTTTGCTGACAGAGGAGGAGGCGCGGGGGGTATGAGTTTCAGTTTCAGTCTGTTAACTGAAACTGACGAAAGATGCAGGTTTTCTGAACCTGACGGGGTTGCGGTGGTCGCCGGCGGCGAGCTGCAGCGCTGCTGCTGCTGTGCGCCCGTGTGCGTAGGGGATGTGGTCGTGCGTGTGCGTGTTTGACGTCGAGATGCAGAGAGGGTAAAAGGAGGAGGGAGACGTGCTGCTCACCGTGGGGTGGAAGGAGGAGGTGATCGGTGCTGTGGTGGTCGGCGACGTCGAGGTGGACGCCGGCGGCGCTACAGCTGCTCACTGGTCCCGTGGCGGTGTCGAGGAGGGAGAAGGCAGTACGGGGGTCTGATTCCCGTGCTTAGCCCGCGCTGAGGAACATCGTGGGCGCGGCGATCGCCGGAGTTCAGTGCGGTGGTGGTTCGGTGGCGGTGCAGAGAGACAGAGAGAGAGGAGCAGAGGTGGAAGGAGGGGAAAAAAATGGCGGCGCAGTGGGAGAGAGAGGTGGAGGAGGAAGCTAGGGCACGGGGTGGAGGCCGGTGCAGCTATAAGGAGGAGGGGGCGCTCGCTGGCCGTTCCCTCCGCCGTACCGTGGACGTGGGCGCCTCCGATGCGCGGCGTACAGGGGGAAGAGAGCGAAGAGGTAAGTAGGCCGTGCTGGTGGGCTGGGCTCAGCCCACTGGCCTGCCCTCTCTCCCCTCCGTTACTTTTTTTTTTTGTTTTTCTGTTTATGAAACTGTTTTTTTTTTTTTGCAGAAATAGAAAAGGAGAGAAAGGAGTGGGTTTTTGGGGTTAGAAAATTTAGGAAAAATTTGTATAGGTCATTTATTGTAACAGCAACATTGTGCAACTTTTGTTTTTCAAAAAAATTGAAATTAGTTGCTGTTTGTATTTTAATTGGAGTTGAGCAATTTTTGGTATTAAGTGAATTATTGAAAAGAACAATTTAATAGTTTGAACTTTCTGGTTTATTGGAAACAATTTGATGTTTTGAATTGAACATTTTTATTTGGAAATTTTAACAGAACAAGTATGAAACAAAAAATTTGAAATTTTGGTTTGAAAATCAAATAGAAAACAAGGGAAAACAAATGGAAAACAAATGCAATGAATATGATGACATGATGCAAAGCATAAATAAACAAGAAGCAAACATTCTAAAGGAATTTTCATACTTGGGATGTTACAATAAGGCGACGTCCCAGCCCATAGATTCCAGGATGCTACCTGGGAACCCCAAACTACTCGTCGATGTCCACATTGATACACCACCGAACTGAGGAACTCCACCTGAACCAAGTTGAAGCAAACATGAGTATGGGAGGTACTCAACAAGACTTAGTTAACCTATTATATATCTGCTTATTTTAGAAGAGTTATGAAGGTTATTTTGCGTAAAGTCATCTTTGTTTTCCAAATTGAGGATGGAGTAGGACGTCTCATAGAGTATTTTGAAAACAGATGAGAAAGCTACTCAACTATTGATATCGTCATCTTTTTAATCCACCAAAACATTTCAGCACCTCGTGCTTCAAAGATCACCACCTCAAGTTGTTCCGGTACATCATGCTACAAGGTAACCCCTCTCGGAATCTCCGAGGAGGCATCCTTCATTCCTTATCAGCAAGTTTTAAGCATTCGTTTAAGTTCTCTATGATCACAGAATCCGTCACCAAGTCGTCCTTAACCGCGGACACGGCTTTTCGAAAAGATTTAACCTGCAGGGGTGTACAACTTTAACCACACGTACCAACCAACTCTTAATGCCACCGGTGGTAGCACTAGTCCGGGAAGTGCCGGCAGAGGGAGGTTGACCACGACCTTTCCCTTGCTTCGCCTATTCCATGAGTCGCTCCGAGTAAACATGGACCGCCAATAGGGAGTGGCCATCTCCTGCCGGGTCTCTATCGTTGTGCGCGATGCTCGACGGTTACCTACCCGCAGAGCGCCGATACATCCCCACATCCTAGTTGTGAAAATGTTTTAATATCCCCGCAAATCCAAATGGAAAGCCCGAACTAGGCAACTCATGGAACAAACTAGGCAAGTTGATACCGAGGGGAATCCAATCCCCGTGTGGATGCACGCTCATTCTTGGCTCGAAGACGAGAACTCGCTCCTAGGGGCATGAACGAGACAACCACCACAGACCCTCTGTGGTCTCGTCATCCACACCTTTAAATCATATTAAACAAGTATCTCTTAACTTACCACAACATCCTATCATACTAGATTCATTCTCAACTCTGATTCATCAACCGGATGGAGCAGAGATAACAAGCATGTATGACTAAGCTCAGCATATTTAAGGCTTTGGCGATAAACACAAGCAAACCTATGGCTGCTAGGAGTAGTGGATCAGAATAAGTAGGCTATGCATGGTATAGGAGAACTCTAACTACTGACACAAGATACATTGTAATTGGATGCAATGTACGAGAATCAAAAGTCTTTCGAAATCATATATGAGCAGATAAGAGGTTATGCTTGCCTTGCTTCAAGAAAACCAAATAAAGTCTTCAGGAATAAGTGCTTGACTTGTCGGTTTGGATCAAGTATTCTCCATTAGAGTTGTTGGCCTTCTCTTCGGAGTCACATTCTACCGAGGGGGAACAAACACCGAAACAAGAAAAACAACAATCAACACATGGCATCGATGCAATGCGCAATATGTATGCATGAGCAATTTAATGCACTGCAATAAAGCCCTAAACATGTTCGATGGGTTGCTAGGGTTCGTATGTCAGTTATGCAGTTTTACTGAAATTTGCCCGAAATGGACCCCGAAGGGGCAATTCGGGTGATTACGAATTAAGTACCATTTAAAGTGCTCAAATGGGTTTGAAAACATCATAGCTAGGTTGCATTTATCATTTGGAACAATTTGGTATATAACTTGTAATTTTCTAATTTTAGTGAATAAAAACTTATTTTTCCATTTTTAAATGAATTAAACAACATTAAACAATGCTAAAAAAATCAACTTTCTCAAACCTGATTGAAAATGACATATTTGGGTAGATTACATTTTTATGAACATTTTAGTACCTCACTTTTATTTTTCTGAATTATAAAACATTAGTTATTGATTTTACAATTATTAAACATTTTCTGTAATTTAATAACCATTTTCTGGAAAATAGAAAAACAGGATTATGACGTCGTCATGACATCCAGGTGACGTCATCACTAGCCATTGCTGCACTGTTGTGGTGCAATCGCGTGATTTAGCGCGGGATTCGCGGGATGGGGTGGCTAACGAGCTAGAGGGTGGCAAGGCAAGCACGAGGGCGGTGGGGCCGTGACCAAATGGTCACCGGCGGCGAGCCGGCAAGCATCCCCGCGGCGGTGGTGACAGGGGCATGCCGAGGAGGGTTATCCCGAGGGGGAGGAGGAGAACTGAGACCACGGGGAGGCTCACCGGTGCAAGGGGAACGTGATGGTGTTGACGGGGAGGCGCGGGGAAGCTTAAATCGTCGCCGGCGTCCGGAACTCGACGGCGGCCGGAGGTGAGGGAGAACGTGAAATCCGGCCGATTCAGTCCATCTCGTCGGCCTAGCTTGCTCGAGGAGGACCTGCGGGACTCTTAGGTGCTTCGTGTGTGCTCGATTCGTCCCGAGAAGCTTCAGATGCTCGGCAATGGGAGATCGGTCGAAGCTAGGGTTTCGGCCATGGGAAGCTACAGAGAGAGATGGAGACGGCGGGACGAGGTGAGGAGGGAAGGAGGCGAGAGAGGAGTGCTGGAGGGGATCTCCTCTCCCTTATCCCCGCGAAAGGAGGCAAGCAGGACGTGGCACGAGGCGCCGTCGGCGGTTTGCTTCCTACTGGCCAAAGGAGGAAGAAGACAAAAGGAACATTTCGAAAACCCCCTGAAATTTCTGAACTTTGCAAAGAGGTCCTTTTCCCTTTAAGTACTGAAAAGAAACAGAAGTTTTGGGGGCCTTTTTGTGAACAGAAAATTTGGCAAAAAATAACTTTTGGAAAGCTTGTAAATTTTCCAACAAAACCAAATTTTTCTTTGGTGTATTTGAGATATTTTCCAATACAAGATTTTGGAAACCAAATTAAGTACTATTTGTGGTATTTTCTCAAACCATTTAAATTCACAATTTTAATTGTTTCAACATGGTTCAAAATTTTGTTTCATACATGTATGAGATGAACACAACACCAACACCCTAGTTTAGCAAAATTGGGATGTTACAGATCTACCCCCCTTACAAGAATCTCGTCCGGAGATTCCCAAAGGAGAAGGAAGAAGGAACACCGGTTTTGAACGATCTTCTCGAACCTTCGGTTCTCTTCTCGACGAGGTCGATCCGTAGTACTTGCGAAGATATCCAGCGGCTACACCTTAGGTGAGAGGGTAAACTCTTAGGAACTGATGTTTACGAAGATCGAGTATCTCATGGCTAACTCATGAGAAGAATGTTCACAAAGAACTGTTGAGTTAACAAGCATGAAACACATCAAGATAACGGAGTGAGTAGAAGATGGTTTCAAGTTTGTGGACGATTGGTCTTGAAAGGATTTAGAATATGAGCTTTGGACAAGACTTTAAATCCTTTTGGAAAAGTAAGGTTGAACCACTTTTGACATAGAGTTTTCTTCAAACAGAATACCAGAATGGGGAGGATGGTCTTGAATATCACAATGTAATATCCGTAGACGAGGAAGAACACGATAAAACACCATAATCGTGCGTCGGAGAAAATTTGATACATGATCATGTTCACCTTTCGGAGTGGACACGGAAGATAACGGAACTTTCATTCCGTTAAAGTTTGTCAAAAACTTTTTCAAAGATCGGGATGTTACTTCACAACAGGAGATGAGTAACCACGAAAGGTTGGAAAACCGTAACAAAGAAAGAATTCTTGATCACACCATAAGGATGGGTAACCAACGGGGTTTGGAACACCAGAAGAAAATAAGGGATCTCTTTCCTAGGATGGATTTGACGTAGCAATACGTTTACCACATGGTTAAGATCCCATGGCTGAAATGACTGACATATTCACCATAATGTGTGAGATAAACAGAACTTCAAGTATAAACAACTTGAAAAAAGGAGCTGATCAACGGCGGTTACAAAACACCACGAGATGGTTCTCATGATGAATTTGTTTCCATTAAAAGAAAGGTTCGGAGTATTGATAAAGAGACTTTGAAAGAATCAACTTCCAAGTTCTCCTGAATGTTCTAGATACTGGCAGCAGGCTCACGACAAGCCTTCCATAGGTCATCAAGTGAAAGATGAACTCCGGTTTGGAAGAATGAAAAGGGGAAACTTGTTAGAATGAGCCACACTAGAATTCTCACGGAGAGTGGTTGTTCTTATGGATTCAAAGAGATATGACATTAGGCCTTCCGGCTAATTGTGTCAACCACAACATCAACCATGCTGTACTTTCAAATGAACCTAATTCAATACTCTTGAGGAAACACCAACCATCGTTGCTGCTTGAGATTCAGCTCTGGGTAGTGGGTTGATAACTCAGACTCGGTACGTTTGATAACAGAGGTTGCACCGGGTACCAACGAGATACATACGCTAGATTCTCAAGATATGGACTATGATGCCACGCTCAAGAAGATGAGCAAGATTGCGGAACTCATTTATTAGCAACTTATGAAAGACGGTTGCACCTACATGAATTACTTGCAACAAAACACATCGGAGTCCTTGTTGGGAAGATGATTGCAAAGATAAACTTCTTCTCTTTCACGAACGATCAGTCAGTGGCTTGGTGTGGATGCAAACTTATGGAAGAGACGGAGGCAACAACCTACCATCTCAAGAATGGTCCACACCCGCATGACCAACTTGGAATTATTCCCGAAGGAACAAGAAAACTTTACTCGGATCCACGGCGACAACTTTCACCGTAAGCACATGAACCAGAGTAAGTCACTTCGAACATCGATAACACAAACTTCGGAATGACACAAAGATGGTTCCCAAAAGTTTCCAACATTAGTGCCAAGCGTTCAACTTGACCCTCTCGCAACTTGGGGAAAAAATAGGAATGTCATCGATGGGCTCGACAACTTGCCTATCAAAACACCCCAAGAAGAGGGATTTATATGATACATGAACGAGGCAAGGTATTGGTCAGACCGAAGGACATGAAGGTATCCTCGGGGAAACACCATGACTAGAAGCACCATCAAGATAGTCCTTGAATCTGGACTTGATCTAGCGATAACCCAAATCAAATCAAGTCTTTGTTAGGTAGCATATCCACGAAGGAAATACTATCCTGCTTCAACAGGATGAGAGCTGGACTTCCCATTGCAAAGGAACAAGTTAGGCAGAGCCATTTTCTTTCAACTCTCCAAGTTGTTGTTAAGCTCAACCAACTAGTCCAGGACATCCAGCAGGGTTCCTTGGAGAAAGGAGTGGTTCAAACTACCCCTTGTTTAGACATCACGGTCAGGTAACCACCCGGTGATACTTCTAGAAAGACAACCAGAATATCACAACCTACCGGTATGTCTTGGAGTTCGAAAGAAATATTTCTTTTCGAAGCGACCGATATGATCTTGAGAGCTTCGGCATGAACCTAACTCTTTGATCAAGAATGTGCATCGGAATGAACATATTTGATAACACGTTCAACTTCAAAAATATGTTGGGTGACCAATAGTGCTAAGAAGGATACAGATGTTTCTTACATTTTTCAAAGCAATAGGAATTGCTAAGATTTTCTGATGCACACATCGGTACACACCCAACCTTCTCAAGCATTTCAGGCTTGGAGGAAGGGTGAGTGAAAACGTGTAAGAGCATCACTTCATCAATAAGACCATGAAGTTAAACATAGCCTCTTGATATGTAAGAGTGTGATACTCGAAGGTGGAACAGAACAGAAGCTATTGAAACTTCTTTAATCTGCGGATTACAAAACTTTGACCTGGTCGTAGAGATGAATGAGGTACTGGAGTTTGTTTCTCCTGACATTCCAAAGTGGAATGTTTGAACGGAACACAAGATAAATGCATTGGAAAACTCCAACACACATATGCAACTTGTATTCCAAACAGTAGATGAGTTTTGGAAGCAAGCAAAGAGTAGGAACGTGCTCTTGGGAAATCCTGAGATCACATTGGATGCACGGGTAATACTCATGTGTAGAACCCATGCCAAAAGGTTGGTATAGCTGAACCAAGAACAAAGATATGAGAATCATAAAGAACACTCTTGTCGTGATCCTTTTGATTCCTAAAGAAAACCTATGACTATTGGAGTTGAGATTACCTAGCCACCCTGAGGTAAAACAGATTCCTCAGGATCCAAAGAAACAGAACTTGGGTTAAAGGTCAGCATCCTGTACTGATAGCGTGAGCATCGGATAGCTAAGAAACCACACGATTCAACCCACCGCGATTCAGCACATTCCAGGACCTTCGGTTCAAGTCCAAGGTTATAAACTTAGACAAAGGGGTAACTACTATCCTAGTGCCTTCGTGGACACTGTGAATAGCAATCACGGAGTATATTTCAAAGGACAACGATAGCTCCGGAAGGATATGAGCAGGGAATAACGGATACATTCGAGATGTAAAGGAAATCTCGAGGTTCGGGATTTGGGACTCTGAAACATGTAAGAATGTGGAATCCGGACAACTTTGAGAGAGATTGGGATGGAAAGGAAATCTCCCAATTTAAACAAGAGAAAACGGACTGTGGAACACACACAACTCCAGAAACTATAACATTAGGTCAACTTGGGTAAAAATGGCATTGCCAAAGAAGGCACCTAAGTTTTGAATGACTAGAAGGGATAGCAAAACCTTTTCAAATCCAAAACAGGTAAGGTGACCCAGAGTTAGAGCGATACCAGATAAGGAGTAAAAAGAGTCCTAAGAAGGTTTTCACAACTCATTTGAGGTTTCAAAATAGTTTTCACAAACACTAGACTCAACATCGACCAAGCAGTAAGGTTTTCCTACAGGCACTTCTGCTCTGATACCATGACTTGTCAGACCCCGGACCCAGAGATATACAAACTGTCATGTGCTCCTAGCAGTGGACTCACAAGGGCTTCAGGGTTACCAGCCCCGGCAGCAACAAACAACGGCAGGCAGACCGGATTCATCGGCACGTAGTCCGGATCCCCGGTCTACTACTCCTTGTGTCCATGCTAGTCATAACCAAATATGTATACCCAAGCATCCACGAGTCGGATGAAACTGAAGGAACGGGACCAAAGTTATACAGAGCTGATATGTGTCCAGAAAGTGCAACAACAATCGAGGGTTACTGGGGTTACCTCGCCCCAGGCCGAATCACATCGGCAGGCGGGCTCGGACATGGATCATCGGCTCCACAACCCCTCGACTGTGACAACTATGCAGGCATAGCCAATACTGTATAACAATGAGCTCGAAACCAACAACCGATCAAAGCAACACTCTAGGCATTGAAGTATAATTAAACAGGTGTTACTAGAGTATAGCTTACAAGCAGAGGTCACACAACCCAACATTACATCAGACAACGGAAGGAAAATTATGTTGCTAATCTACAAGAACCAAAAAGGCCTAAGAGGCTGCAACATAAGGCGACGTCCCAGCCCATAGATTCCAGGCTGCTACCTGGGAACCCCAAACTACTCGTCGATGTCCACGTTGATACACCACCGAACTGAGGAACTCCACCTGAACCAAGTTGAAGCAAACATGAGTACGGGAGGTACTCAACAAGACTTAGTTGACCTATTATATATCTGCTTATTTTGGAAGAGTTATGAAGGTTATTTTGCGTAAAGCCATCTTTGTTTTCCAAATTGAGGAAGGAGTAGCACGTCTCATAGAGTATTTTGAAAACAGATGAGAAAGCTACTCAACTACTCATATCATCATCTTTTTAATCCACCAAAACATTTTAGCACCTCGTGCTTCAAAGATCACCACCTCAATTTGTTCTGGTACATCATGCTACAAGGTAACCCCTCTCGGCATCTCCGAGGAGGCATCCTTCATTTGTTATCAGCAAGTTTTAAGCATTCCGTTTAAGTTGTCTATGATCACAGAATCCATCACCAAGTCGTCCTTAACCGCGGACACGGCTTTTCGAAAAGATTTAACCTGCAGGGGTGTACAACTTTAACCACACGTACCAACCAACTCTTAATGCCACCGGTGGTAGCACTAGTCCGGGAAGTGCCGGCAGAGGGAGGTTGACCACGACATTTTTCTTGCTTCGCCTATTCCATGAGTCGCTCCGAGTAGAGATGGACCGCCAATAGGGAGTGGCCATCTCCTGTCGGGTCTCTATCGTTGTGCGCGATGCTCGACGGTTACCTACCCGGAGAGCGCCGATACATCCCTACATCCTAGTTTTGAAAATGTTTTAATATCCCCGCAACTCCAAATGGAAAGCCCGAACTAGGCAACTCATGGAACAAACTAGGCAAGTTGAGACCGAGGGGAATCCAATCCCCGTGTGGATGCACGCTCATTCTTGGCTCGAAGACGAGAACTCGCTCCTAGGGTCATGAACGAGATAACCACCACAGACCCTCTGTGGTCTCGTCATCCACACCTTTAAATCATATTAAACAAGTATCTCTTAACTTACCACAACATCCTATCATACTAGATTCATTCTCAACTCTGATTCATCAACCGGATGGAGCAGAGATGACAAGCATGTATTACTAAGCTCATCATATTTAAGGCTTTGGCGATAAACCCAAGCAAACCTATGGCTGCTAGGAGTAGTGGATCAGAATAAGTAGGCTATGCATGGTATAGGAGAACTCTAACTACTGACACAAGATACATTGTAATTGGATGCAATGTACGAGAATCAAAAGTCTTTCGAAATCATATATGAGCAGATAAGAGGTTATGCTTGCCTTGCTTCAAGAAAACCAAATAAAGTCTTCAGGAATAAGTGCTTGACTTGTCGGTTAGGATCAAGTATTCGCCATTAGAGTTGTTGGCCTTCTCTTCGGAGTCACGTTCTACCGAGGGGGAACAAACACCGAAACAAGAAAAACAACAATCAACACATGGCATCGATGCAATGCGCAATATGTATGCATGAGCAATTTAATGCACTGCAATAAAGCCCTAAACATGTTCGATGCGTTGCTAGGGTTCGTATGTCAGTTTTGCAGTTTTACTGAAATTTGCCCGAAATGGACCCCGAAGGGGCAATTCGGGTGATTACGAAAGTAAGTACCATTTAAAGTGATCAAATGGGTTTGAAAACATCATAGCTAGGTTGCATTTGTCATTCGGAACAATTTGGTATATAACTTGTAATTTTCTAATTTTAGTGAATAAAAACTTATTTTTCCATTTTTAAATGAATTAAACAACATTAAACAATGCTCAAAAAAATCAACTTTCTCAAAACATGATTGAAAATGACATATTTGGGTAGATTACATTTTTTATGAACATTTTAGTACCTCACTTTTATTTTTCTGAATTATAAAACATTAGTTATTGATTTTACAATTATTAAACATTTTCTGTATTTTAATAACCATTTTCAGGAAAATAGAAAAACAAGATTATGACGTCGTCATGACGTCCAGGTGACGTCATCACTGGCCATTGCTGCACTGCTGTAGTGCAATCGCGCGATTCAGCGCGGGATTCGCGGGATGGGGTGGCTAACGAGCTAGAGGGTGGCAAGGCAAGCACGACGGCGGTGGCGCCGTGACCAAATGGTCACCGGCAGCAAGCCGGCGAGCATCCGCGCGGCGGCGGTGACAGGGGCATGCCGAGGAGGGTTATCCCGAGGGGGAGGAGGCGAACTGAGACCACGGGGAGGCTCACCGGTGCAAGGGGAACGTGATGGTGTTGACGGGGAGGCGCGGGGAAGCTTAAATCGTCGCCAGCGTCCGGAACTCGACGGCGGCCGGAGGTGAGCGAGAACGTGAAATCCGGCCGATTCAGTCCATCTCGTCGGCCTAGCTTGCTCGAGGAGGACCTGCGGGACTCTGAGGTGCTTCATGTGTGCTCGATTCGTCCCGGGAAGCTTCAGATGCTC
This sequence comes from Alopecurus myosuroides, assembly GCA_028641055.1. Taxonomy (NCBI): domain Eukaryota; kingdom Viridiplantae; phylum Streptophyta; class Magnoliopsida; order Poales; family Poaceae; genus Alopecurus; species Alopecurus myosuroides. The sequence goes on from CM054060.1 coordinate 97,367,089, forward strand.
GGCAATGGGAGATCGGCCGAAGCTAGGGTTTCGGCCATTAGGGGTGGGCATTCGGTTCTTTCGGCCTTTTCGGTTCGGTTTTTCGGGTTTTATAATAATTCGGTTTTTAGAAAGTGACACCCGAATTAACCTATCATTTTTCAGGAAACCGACAATTCGGTTCTTTAGAAATTCGGTTCGGTTTTCGGTTTAAACCGAATTAACCGAGATTGTAACATGTAAAAAATTCAAATCAAGAATTAGATAGCAAAAATGTGTGGATAGGGTTGCGGAGCCTCGCCGGGACGACATTGACGTGTGAACCTAGTGTCATGGAAGCTAATATTACACAACGTATGGATAGGTATGTATTTGTTGTGAAATTTAATTACAGTTGCATAAGAGAAAGCAATAAATAGGATTTGAGTGAAGATTGTGTTGGCAATGGTAGATATTTTTAATGGGACAGCTAATTAATTTCCCTATATATAGATTGTCGCATGGTCTTGAAATATTTGATTGCATGATGAATTGGTCCTTTCGGTCAGTTCGGTTAACATTGACTAAAAACCGAACTAACCGATATAATTTCGGTTTTCTAAAGTTGGGAACCGATATATGGACCGAAAACCGAATTAACCTTATAATTCGGTTTGTTCGGTTCGGTCTCGGTTCGGGTTCGGTTTCTCGGTTTTTTATGCCCACCCCTATCGGCCATGGGAAGCTGCAGAGAGAGATGGAGACGGCGGGACGAGGTGAGGAGGGGAGGAGGCGAGAGAGGAGTGCTGGAGGGGATCTCCTCGCCCTTATCCCCGCGAAAGGAGGCAAGCAGGACGTGGCACGAGGCGCCGTCAGCGGTTTGCTGCCTACTGGCCGAAGGAGGGAGAAGACAAAAGGAACATTTCGAAAACCCCCTGAAATTTCTGAACTTTGCAAAGAGGTCCTTTTCCCTTTAAGAACTGAAAAGAAACAGAAGTTTTGGGGGCCTTTTTGTGAACAGAAAATTTGGCAAAAAATAACTTTTGGAAAGCTTGTAAAATTTTTCCAACAAAACCAAGTTTTTCTTTGGTGTATTTGAGATATTTTCCAATACAAGATTTTGGAAACCAAATTAAGTACTATTTGTGGTATTTTCTAAAACCATTTAAATTCACAATTTTAATTGTTTCAACATGGTTCAAAATTTTGTTTCATGCATGTATGAGATGAACACAACACCAACACCCTAGTTTAGCAAAATTGGGATGTTACATGGTCAGCCGGGCCACATCAAACGCAGGTCATTGACCAGTCCATGGCCTAAGGCACCGCTGACGCGGTCACGTTCACCTCGGCGTAGCGGCGGCGCTCGCTGTATTTGCCGGCGTGCTCAATGACGTTGATTACATACATCGCTTAGTTATGTGAGAAGTTGTCGCGTGACAAGCCGGCTGCATTGCCGGAGGTGGGCGGGGCCACTCCGCGCGGTTGTTGTTGATGTTGGCATTGTTTGGTGCGTCGGCTGGTGGCGGGGGTGGTGGTGGACCTCCTCTAGGCGACAATCCTTCGCCTTTCGCCAGCCGGGTGGTCCAGCTACACTCGGCGGTTGTGTGCATGACCGGCTTGCGGGCGGTGGAGTGGTATGTGCACCGATGGCTGAGCAAGGCCTCTAGCGTGTACTTGGGCATGTCGCCCCATTGGTCGGCGTCTTTTTCGGATGGGGGTATCGTCCCTCGCCAGTTGCGGGCGGCTGGTCGGCTTCCGCGGCATTTACGGCTAGAGACGCATCGTAGCGGCCTCCCGCCATCGCCCCACTTCTCTTGCGGGTGTCCCGGTTGTTATGGTAGGGTCGGTCTGGTTCGTCACGGCCGTTAGGCCGGCTGGCCTGGTGGCCGGGGCCGGCTTCGTCTGCCCTATTCGGCTTGCCGGTTACTAATGTGTCGTCCGCGTCCAACCGGATGGGGATCTTCATGAACGAGTCCACCGTGGCATACTTGTCGGCTCACGAGCATGACGTGCTCCATGAATTTTGGCTCGGCGCGGAAGAGCTTGTGCTTGAGCATTGTGTCGTCTAGGAAGCCGTTGATGAAGTATGTGATGGCCTGGTACCCCTGCACCCCCTCGCACGTGTTGCGCAAGTTTGACCACCGCGTTAGGTAGTCGCGGTCATTTTTGCCATTGTGTTGAACGCAGCTGGCGAGGTCATGTAGCCGTCCGGGCCGCTTGTAAGTGTTGGCGAAGTTGGTGAGGAAAACTTTCTCAAAGTCTAGCCAGCAGTGGATGGTCGCGGCGGGCAGGCTGTTCACCCACGTGTGCGCCACGTATTTGATCATCAGCAGTATGTAGCGCACCGACACTCTCCGGTTTCCGCCGGCTATGCCCACCCAGATGACATAGTCGACGAGCCAATCTTCCGGCTTAGTAGTGTCATCATATTTCGTGGTGTCCTCGGGGAGTTGGAATACCCTCGAGAAAGGTTATGCCGTGCTGCGCGGACCGAGGCACTAGTAGCCGGCCATGTCCTCCTCCTCGAGGATTCTTGAAGCTTCCAGGGTGTTGATGCGTTGCCGGGTGTCGATGTCGGTTGCTTGTCCAAAAGCACCGAAGCGGTCACGGACGTTAGTGAGGGGGGCCCGGGGATCCGGCTCCGCCTGCCGAGTGCCGGCATGGGAAGCGGCGCGGGCTGGTTGATACTCGCCAAGATCTGGCAAGTGGCCGCCCTGGGTTGACCGCTGATAACCTCCTCGGGGAGGCGGTTGGCAGTAACGATTTTTCGCGGTAGCCGGTCGGTAGCCATAGTTACTCGGTTGTCCGCTCTCGTTGCCGCGGAACTGGCTGCCTCCTGCAGGTGGTTCGATGTGGCGTCTTGGCAGGTAACCGGAGTTGACATTGTCGTCTCCTCGGGGCAATGCTTGTTGTGAGTTCGGCGATGACGCCTGGCGACCGGATGGGTCGCCCCAGCCTCTGATTGGTCGGGGTTGCGCGTGGTTAGTTGTGCCGCACCGCTCGGTCTTGCCGCGCCGGCAAGACTGGGAGTCTTCGATGTGGCCAGGCGGCTCTGAGCTGCTTGTTGCCGGTTCAAGCGATCAGGAGGACCTGCAGGCGTCGTTGCTAGCATTGTAGGTCTTCGCTTTGTAGGTCGGGTACTACGGCTCGCATGTTTTTGGCGGGGTGTTGTAGACCGGCTGGCAAAAGGCGGGTGGAACAGTTGGGTTGGAGGAGATCCCGAGCTCGTGCATGAGGTTGCCCCCGCGTTTTCGTACCGCGCCCGCGCGGCTGGGCTCAACCGGCACGAGCGTGAAGTTGTGCACAACGTTGAACTCACTCACCTGAGACTCTACCCGGCGCCAGGTAGAGGCGACACTTCTAGCCGGTCGATTAGCTGTTGGCGCGCTTGCTCGAGCGCGGCTGCCACTTCCTCGGGATCCACTTCCAGGTCGATGGGTGCGGCGAGGTTCTCGAGGACTGCCTCTCCCAAACCGCACGCAGCGGCGGTTCAGCTAGCTTCCGGAAGATCGTCCGGGTGGTGCGTTACCATGCACTCAGCATAGTCCCGCGAATCATCAACGTTCTTGCTACGGGCCACCTCTCGGCAGAGACTGTCGGAGCAAGCCTGCACCTCAATGTGGAACTCAGCGACGACGGCGACAAACACGCGATGCTCAACGAAGTGGACGACGGAGCCGTTCTCCGGGAGAACGGGGCCCGTGATGACTCTGGTGTTGTTGATGACGCAGTCGAGGTTGCCGAAAGTCACCACGAGGCTGGAAACGATGCGCTCGCCGTACTCAGACGGGAGAGGTCCCGTGCAAAACGCAGACCTAGCCGTCTTCATTTTCCCCACGGTGGATGACAACTGTCGTCGGATGGTACACGACAACACCAAAGGAGTTCCAATGGTGTTTAAAGGAGGTGCAAACTAGCAAACGGTGGCGTTGGCATGGGATTGGGTAGCAAGCATGTAGACACATGATGTACCCAAGTTCAGGGCCCTCGCGATGAGGAAAAACTCCTACTCATGCTTCTGGCTCTCTACTATCGATGCATAGGTTACAATGTTGCTCCTGGAGTTGTGTTAGTATGGGAATGTGTGAGCGAGTGAATGTCTCTCTAGGGGCACAGGTCCAGTCCTTATATACTGGTGGACTGGCTGGCTTGTAGGTGGGGCCGGCTGGTACATGACCAGCCGGTGAGATTCTCGGTACAAAAGACCTTATGTCCTCGCGCCCGTCGTATGCGGGTGTCGTATGCCGGGTCCGTACTGCAGCAGAGACGAGCCCATACTTGTGTGCCCGCAGCCACTCCCGAGTGCCCGAGTGCCCATGCGGTCGTACCCGGGTACCCTCGATCCCATGCCGTAAGTACAGGGAGCCGGACGCCATTACCGGCTAGACCATATCATAGTACCTAGATCCATACGCGGGTACCGGAGATCCCATGTTTAAGTACTCCGAGCCGCCTGAGGATAGATGTATTAGCGGTGCAGAGACGTGATGTGGCCCGCGTAGGCCTACGGGGTTGGCATGTAGCTCATGCCTTCCCGTACTATTGACTTGGGGGCAACCGGCTGGGGTTTTCGTCCGGCTGGGGACATGGACGTCGGATGGTGATACCAGCCGGTTTGCGGAGTGATGGCTAGAAGATTGCCATCGACACTATGTTGTTGCGACCAAACGGCTCATCATATGCCGGTTGCACCCTTACGGCTTCTTGAGGCACCCGGGGATCATCCCCCTGACAACTCTCATACAATGGTTTCAAATCAATATTATCATATAAAGTTTTAGGCATAATAGAAGAACTTGCACCAAGATCACACAAAGCATTGCAATCAAAATCATTCACTCGTATTCTAATTGTGGGATCACAACCATATTTTAATTTTCTAGGAATAGAGGCTTCCAGTTTGAGCCTTTCTTCTCTAGCTTCCATGAAAGCATTAATGATATGTTTGGTGAAAGCAATATTCATCTTACTAGCACTAGGATCTTTACAAAACTTTTGTAAGAAATTTATAACATCAGAGATGGTGAAATTATCAAAATCAAGTTTATCTTACTCAAACATGGTGAGAAAAAATTCTCCTAAAATCATATTATCCGCAATCCCACTTGCAACAATTTTCTCACTAGAAATATTGTTAATCTCCGAAGTTTTGGGACTCCTTCTACCTAAAGTCACGACCTCTCAATACCATTTGTTTTGACATCAAAAAAATTAGAAGCATTATGATACTCATTGGTACTGAAAGTTTTCACTTCCTCAAAGTGTTGGATGGTATAAATTTTAACAAGCTCGCTTTTGGCAGCTTTTTCAGCCATTTCATCTTCTCTTTCTCTTCTAACCCGTATTTGAGATAGCATTCTCATGTTCTCATTTATATGAACTTGTATAGGATTTATAGGTTCAGTTTTCTTGGCCGCAAGAGGTGTGGTCCTAATTTCTAAAATTTCCACATCATGAGCAAGACTTTCAACTTGCAGCACAAGATTATGTAGTTTTGCAAGCCTTTCATCAACAATTTTATTGATATCGTTCTGTGTAGTGATAAATTATTTAAGCATGTTCTCAAGATGAGAGGTGGAAATTTTAGGATTGTTATAAGAATTCCCATATCAAAATACCATTATTATTAGGATATGGCCTATAGTTGTTATCACCAAAGTTATTCATGTAAGCACTATTGTTGAAATTGTTTCTAGCAATAAAATTCACATCAATTTGATCATTCTCATTAGAAACAAGAGAGTTCAAGGGATCATAATTAGGAACTATTGTCACTTTTTAGGTATCAAATAAGCAAACATATCAATTGTATCACTCAAAGTAGAGAACTCCTCAACAGAATTTACCTTTTACCTGTTGGAGCCCTTTTTGTGTGCCATTGGGAATAGTTTGTCATCAGATCATCCAATAACTTGTTCGTGAGCCTAAGTGAGGTTCATGAAGGTTCCTCCTGCAGCTGAATCCAATAAATTCCTTAAAGAAATTTTTTATCCTGCATAAAAATTTTGGAAAACCATCAACATTGTTAGTCCGTGTGTGGGGCAATTCTTAACCATAGTTTTCGTTATTTCCCAAACTTGAGCACCATGTTAATTATCATTTTATCTAAAGTTCATAATTTTAATCCTTAGTTGTATAATATTTGCAGGTGGATAATACTTCCCAATAAAATCATCTTTGCATTTAATCCAAGAATCAATGCTATTTCTTGGCAAAGACAACAAACATTCCTTAGCTCTTCCTCTTAAAGGGAAAGGGAACAATGTTAATTTCATAATATCTCCATCTACCTCTTTATATTTTTTTCATGTCACATAACTCAACAAAATTATTTAAATGAGAGGCGGCATCTTCTCCAATACCACAAAATTGATCTTTCATGACAATATTGAACAAAGCAGGTTTAATTTCATAAGAGTCCGTTGTAGCAGCAGGTGGCGAAATTGGTGTGCATATGAAATAATTATTATTTATACTAGTAAAGTCACATAGCTTGGTATTATCATTGGTAGATATAACACAAATAATAGACTAGAAACTAGAGAACTAATTTTTGGCGGGTTTTTATAAAGAGAAAACAAGACTAAACAAAATTAAACTAAGCAAGAACAAAAAAGAATAGTGTGGAAGTGTGACACTCCCCTTGAAGCAAGCTAGAAGTTCCCTGGCAACGATGCCATAAAAAGTACTTGATGATGACATGATCACACGCTCGTTGGGAGACCCCAAGCGGAAGGTATGATGTAGTCTAGAGTAAGTTTTCCCCTAGTATAGAACTAGAGTTATCAAACCAGTAGGACTAAGTAGTATGAAGAAGGTTGCTTTATCAACGTCGCCGGAAAAGAACTTGTGTGTAGTTGACGGGAGCGTGGAACCTGCACAAAACACAAACTCTCTCTTGACTCAACTTTCCGTAAGGTTGTCAATCTTACAATCTTGCTGAAAATAGGAGAATTAAACGTATAGAATAACCGGGTGAACAAATTACAACTAGGCAATTGACAAATCATGAACATATACAATACTATTATGACGAGATAAAGTTCACGGGTTCTAACATTGTAGGCATTACGTCAAGGATATGGACTGCTATCCAGCATGCATCCATATCTAAAAGTCCACCTCAAAAAAATTATCCAGCAAATCCCTTGGCATTAAGTTGCAGACAAATGCATTAAGATAAATACGTAATGGTCCATGCAGTCAAGGCAGCCACAAGCATCAGAATGGTCCACTTTTTGTATTTTTAGTTCAACATGCAAATGTATAATGAAACCACAAAATCATCTTCTAGTACATCTAAATATATATAGAAAACTCCACAGAAGCATCTTCCTAGGATATTATACATAGAAACAGCCATAGAAGCATCTAATTATAGCATCGCAGTACATATGTGTAGTTCAACATACAATAGCCACACAAAAGCATCTACCTAGTACATCTAAAGATAGCAATTGTTGTGATTAATATCGTGACTAAGGTAACAATTGAACCAACTACATAATGGAACCAAGCTTGCTTATCAATAGGACATCTTCTCAACTTTCTCATCTACAATTGGTTTGTTCCCATCTTGATCTTGTGATCATGGTTAATATTGGCAAGAAGTAACTCCAACACCATCTTGTCTTCTTCAAGTTTCTTCACAAGTTCTTTCAATATCCGGTTTTATTTTTCAACTAGATCTATTTTCTTGACACATATTCGTAAATAAGCATATGGTTCAAATATGGAATCCTAATAAGAGTATCTACATATTGTGTCGAGATAATTTGTACTAAACATTAAACTAAAATACAAGTCTTTAAAGAAAGTGTACCGAAGAAATCATCCAATGTAGGGTTCCCGACTGATATCAAAACCATTGTGTATCACACTACATATACAAGAACACGAAATCAATATACGATATCTATACTAGTATTCCTATACCAAAATCAAAGTAGTTCCGACAAAATGTAGTTTTCCTAGACTAGTAGTCCTATACCAAGATCTATAAGTATTCCTGGACCAAAATCAAACTAGTTTCGAGGAAGGGCGTGTACAAATCGAAGAGGGGGAGAGGACAAGGTGCGTGTGTACCTTGTTTTGGGGCGCAGGGGCGGCGCCGGCGCTCAGAGAAGGATATGGAGGGAGGAGCTCGGGAACAAACACGACGATGGAGCACGGAGAGGGAGGAGATGGCGAAGCCGATCGAGCGGCGGCGGCACTCGGGGTCTCTGTCCCGAACTCGATCAATATGAAATAACGACTCGGTCCTTAGTGTGCCCTAAATAGCCTTAGACACACTGGTAGCGTGTGGGTATGGAAAACTGCTCCTAGTATACGGACTAGTGGCAGTGTGTCTTCGTGAGCACACGCTTCTAATATAGTTTTCCTCACCAACATGGCTCGGTGACTCATGCTGGCAGCGTTGGATGCTTTAGACACTCTTTCGGTAATCTTGATAGGAAGCACACGACAAATGAACTCACTGCAACTAAATTGTAGAAGCGTGTAATCGGGGTAGATCGATGCTAGTGATGTTTCCCCTCTAAGCTTTTTCCTACTAGTGCATAGAGTAATATGTCATCATTTTCATGACAAAGATATATTCGGTTGCGTGTACGCGAATTAAAAAATATACATGCATGCTATGCAACAGCCAAGATCTATCTATGAAGATACATGCCAATAATAATTCCAATATCTAGTTCTCGAGATCGTGTACTAGACACCGTAGAAGCGAAAGACATGTCGGTGACGATGTCGATGAAGCCTGTTGAAGATCCTCACGCACAAGCATGTGGGTGAGGATGTTGTCGACTACACGTATCCGATACATTGATCCAACAGAGTGAGGGTCTCACGTGTTACCCATCTGAGAGTATGCACAAATATCTCGGGACCAGTTCTGCAATGCTTCGCCCTCCAGGACTAGACGCCGCAGGTGTATATGAAGGTGGAGCTCTCAACACATGAGAGAGAGTAAATAGAAGCTATCGAATTGGGAATGGATACCTCAAAACACCGATAATCATAAGATCTAATTCAATTAGAGGGACTCTAATTAGAAATTCTAATTGTACCCTCTAATTCTACTAGATAGATAGAGAGGCTTGAGAGCCAATTGTGTGTTTTGCTATGAGCCTTGCGGTCCTTTATACAGTGGGATGAGGGGGGCCTTTCTTAAGAGGGATGAATCCCTCCCTTCCACAAGACGGAACCAACCTATAAGGGGCGGCCGCACTCCCCCTCCCCTCTTAGGAGGAATCGGATTGGACTCCCCTAATGGAGTCTAACTCCACATCCTTTTTTTTACCTTTTCTGTTCTCCTTTTTCTCTCCAATTAAATCCAGGAAAATGCAGGAGCATGGTGCGCCTATGTGTCGAAGCAGCGGCTCGGGGAAGAGTCGGTGGCGACAGGCGGCGATGGACGGCGCGGTGACGGCGATCGGGTGCTGCTCGAGCCCCTCCCTGGAAACGAGGAGGAAGAGGGAGGAGTGGGGAGTCGATTCCCGCACCTAGCCTGCTCGGAGGGGCTCCATGGCGACGGTGATCGCCGGAGTTGCTCCTCTGTCGCTGCGGTGGTGGAGGTTCAGAGAAAGGGCGCAGGGCAGCGAGAGAGAGAGAAGAAAGGAGGAGGAGGAGAAAACGGCAGTGCGAGGAGATGGAGGAGGGAGGAGAGCTAGGGCACGGCCTCGGAGGCCTTAAGTAGAGGGGAGGAGGTGGCAGGTGAGCTGCGCCCAAAATTGTGTGTGGCCACGAGGGGCATTCATATCCCCCTCCGGCACTCCCTCTCCCCTCTTGTTTATTGTTTGAAACTCTTCTGTAACCCTCTAACCCCTTTAGATAAAATCATCGACCTTATCTAACAATGTCATAAATATATTTCCGGCATCCTCGGACATCTCATGCTCCGTGGACCTGCTTTGTAAAGCGTGCAACCTCAAGTTCTCTATCAAAATAACTCCGGAATGAATTTTGGCACTAAGAGAAACTATTTCTATTGCTCTGATACATCTAATGACCTCAATATAAATTTTCTCTAATATATATAATGTATCTATCACGCGGAAGTATTGTTCTGATAATACTCCTTGTTGATTCGGACCTACCGATATACACATAAACCATACCTAACTTAAGTGTGTTTCCCCTACGGGTTTGATAGTGTGTGGCATGAAATTGTAAACTCTTTCCTTTTCAATAATTAATAGAGGGCCAATGGACGCCCATATTGACTCCAACATAATATACGAATAAATTGCCGATCATGTTGGCTATTATACAATTTTCCCATTACTCACGAGACCAAACTTACTCGAGACTAGGGATTCCGGTATTTCCATGAAACAATCCTTGGTTCACTATACGTTTGTCTATCTCGTTAACCGGTAAGCTTCCTTTTACTTGTCATTGTATTATGATATCCCACATGATGTATCATCATCATGCATTTTGTGTACAACTTATGGATATCAATAATACCAAGTGGGCCCATACTTGTATCTCTCTTTTTACGCAGGAGTAATTCCCATCTCAGAACATGGAGGCAATATACTCCTTTTAAATTACCCAGTGGCTACCGTTATTAATTCCCATGTTAGAACATCGAGGAAATATACTCCCTTTGAATTACCTAGTGGCTATTGTTGTGTTCACCTAGTTTACTATGTGACTCTAGATAGTGCCAAAGTAAAACCTCCAAAATATATCACCCTGATAACCTCATGGTAAAAGGATACATTGTGATATAATCGTGATGTGATATGACACTAAGGACAGAGATCGATGTCTTAATGGAATCTCTTAGGATATCAGCTACTAGGGAATACCCATCCATATTGTTCTCTTCCAACAATATATTATTCGTTGATGCTGACATAATAAATGTCCATGACCAGGAAAACAGAGTCATCAATCATCCAATGAATTAGTCGTAAAAGGAAAGACTAGGGTTTGATACTTTGTTCATGTTACTACACGGGAGCATGAGTTTTCCTCTGAGTTTCATATTCAAGAGTCATCTCAGTTATAGCATAGTAATATGAATCATAATTATGAAACATATGTACAAATAATATTTCCTTTTGGGCATACATCCAAAAAGATATGGTTTAAACATGGATAAAAATGTGTATGTTTTATATGCGTCACATAAGAAGATGGATAACTCTCCACACAAAAACACCAAAACAACAGCATCACACACCAGCAGCAACAAAAAAATCGCCTAGAAGAAAAAGGCTATGAACCTTTAAAATACACATATAACGGCTGTGACAAACAAAAAACATAGGAAAACCACATATATATAATATAAAGAACAAACACATAGAAGAAACACGAGCGGATGCAACCGTTAAACCAGTTGTCAGCTTACGAAAATAAAACAATGAAGAATCCCAGCTCCGCAAACCGCAAAACAACGAAGCAAAATGAAACACCACTAGCAAGAGAGATAGAAAAACAACAACAAGGAAAAAAGCAACCGTTCTGGAAACGAACAAATAGTGACAGAAAAACCGATCACCAGAAAAAAGCAACCAATGTGGAAATGAGTAAATAGTACAGCACAATGTGAGCACACAAAATAGGAAGAGCACCAGGTCAACCTCGACCATCGTGCTCCCAGCAAAAACCAACTAAACAAATACAGTTCGACCAAATCCATGGAAATAAGCACATATCATGGTAAAAAAACAAGAAGCGCGGATAGAACCCTACATAGAAACAAAAAACAAAAGGAAGATACAAAACCTAGCACAAAGAACGGGAAGAAGAAGAAGAAAAACAACCGCGGAAAGAGCAAGCAAAGACAAAACAAAATACATCAATGCCCTATAAGAGATCCAAAATGGAAGACAACACAAACACGTTTAACCATCTGTATGCCACACGACACTATGCTCCGCAGGAGAAGGGTCTACAAACCCATGCAATTGAAATTTTTCAGCACGCAGTTGACATCCCCATGCAATTGAAAGGTGGCAACACGTAGTCAACAGAAAGAACCACGCATTCCAACAAGTGGTCACACAACCGGCTCGTGGCGTCACTAGGTGACACGATGCATAGCAGAGCTACAAGACCATTCGCCCGGCCGACACCCTAGCCAGGCCAGCAAAACGATCAAAAGATCCAGGTCGAGTGTACCCGTAGGGACACGCGTTGCGCATGCAAAAATCAACAAAGGCTCAAAATTCGAGGAAATCGAAAACCACATATCTTAATATATAGAGATATTTTATATAGAAATCATGCAGTGTTCCCACATTTAAATAATGTAAGAACACATGTGTTATCATGCTAGCCACTGGATCAATTGCTAGCACCACAGTACAAAATGAAATAGCATGCAAATGCGTCAAAATCTACGGCATCGCATGATTCAATCTTTACAAAATAACTTTATAACTTGCACAGTCTTAGAAGACTAGCAGGAAACATGGAGTTACATCGGAAAACATAGTACTTCAATGATCCTCATCTTCAATCGTGTGCCACAGGCAATGACATGTTGGTTGTAGACTCGAGATCCTGAATTAAACCTCACTCGTCATCTGATCCATCTACAAATTGGAATATGCGGCCATAAGGGGATCAATACAATTTAATGTATTGGCAGGTAACACTATGATGGATATAAAATAACAAGTCTAAACTATATGCATATCTGGCTTGGTGGAGTTTAGGTTGTTTCATAAAGCTATTTTTCTCCTAACACTTGTGAAAAATATTTTCTTTTCGAAGATTGGCACCATGGGATAAAGCCCATGTGCACCAGAACTAATGTTTCCTTAGCAAAATTTTACTTGTTGAAAAAGATGTTGAGATCCTTCTGTCCATCCTTGTCCAGCTGCTTGAAGTTATCCATAACCGGGGACAGACTAAGATCTTATTTTCTAACTCTCCAGAGGTTGTGCACTTTCACCCGTTGTCTTCAATTAGCCCAAACATCCTATACACCTGGAGTGCTTCATGGAAAGGAGATAATTGAGACGAGATCTTTCAGAAGGAGAAGTTCAACCCAGACAGCAAGACCTGTTCCACCTATAAGTATGCTACATCTGCTTGTCAAGCATGGGTTGCACTGTGACAACTTAGTTGATCAAGATAGAACCCATATGTCAAAAGGTTGCACGAAAAGCTACTAGATTTAGAAGGACTTAGGAATCTTTTTGTTCCTAGATGGCCATCCGCAAGTGTACTCCTTTTGGTGATAAACACCATTGATATGTCCCTAGGGAGACACTCAACATAATCCATTCTTTCCAACCTCCACCAAGGTGTTTCATTGAAGTTTATACTTAGAATTTTTCACAACATCGTATAAACAAATTTGTAGCATTGCATAGCATCTAGAAATCTTAATGACTACAAAGTAACAAGGTAAATGGGTGGCTACACACTGTTGGGGTAATAGCATAGCATAATATAACTTACTAAAATTTCCTATCATGCATACAACTCAAAACTCTAGTAATGCATATAGAAAATAGTGGGTAGTTAATGGTGTATTACTTGCCTTTGAAGTTGGTGAAGAACGATCACCCTCTTTTCACAAAATAGAACGTTGCTATCCGTACAATCTAAATAATACAAAATAAACAAGCAATCACAAACAAAGAAACAAAGTATAACAATCAACAAACTTAACATAACAATTTATTCTACCAAGGAAAATATAGTGACTGGTTTAATGTTTAGCAATTGGTATTGGGTTGGTCAAGGATTGGATTTGCAGAGTTCAAACTTAATTGATCATACTTGTCAAGGAAGTTCCAAAAGTTTCGCTAAGTATTATCACATTTACTCCAGAATACAAAAGGGAAAACATGTGATGACAATTAATTTCAATTCACAAAAGATACTAAGTGATTGTAGTTAAAGTTTTCCATTTTTACCAAGGATTGGTATTTGATCAAAAGTATCACACAAAGGTCTTGGTCGAATCTATTTTTGTCTTAAGTTTTCTAAGTCTTCTTTTGCTTTCTTGAGTTACTTTTGATGGCTAAGTCTTTATGCATGTCCTTGGATGGCCTTTCTTTTAGTCCTCCTTATTGAGTCTAGGATTTAGGGACTTAGTCAGAAAGAATAAGAGATGTAGATGAGATTGCTATAGTTCCTTAAAAAGGACTTGTAAATTCTTCTTATTCTTCTTCATCTTTAGGAGAATATTCTTCTTGAGTTGGATTCTTGTTGAAGTTCTTCTTCTTGATGAGAAGCTTCTTGTTGAAGTCTTGGTCAAAATCTCTCATCTCACTTGGGAAAACAAATTCTAAATATTGGACAAAACAACTTGACACTAATCATTTTGAAAACAAATTATAAGTCTTGGAAAACAAATTCCAAGTCTTCACATGATTGGTCTTAAGGAAAATCTTCAGGATCCTTTGTAGCTTCCTCCTTGGTGTGGTGACTTCATTGGACTTTCAAAAACTTGATGGTCTTGGTACAAACTAAGTTTGGTCTGGATATAACTTAGCCATCACAAAGTCTAAGGGGGAACAAAATAAAAGGAAGAAAGACTTAGAGGAAAAAGATGTGGTTGGTCTTCCTAAAGTTCCTCTAGATTTTCTTCTAAGTGCTTCTACTTCTTGGAGATGCTTCTGAAGTTTTTTTTCTTGGCTAAGTCCTTCATTGATCTTCTAGCTTCATGTTGACTCCAAGGATAACAAAGGGGACATCTTTCTTGCACTTCATTGCTTTCACAATTCCACACTTAGTGGTTTTCAACTAGGTTGGTCAACTAGCACAAAATTACATGGACATGGTTTCAAGGCATCCAAAGTCTTAGTTTTCGGTCTCCCTGGTCTAAGGTTAATACTTAAAACAAAATTGCTAAAGAAAACATATTGAAAATATTTACAGAATTTAGCCTAAGTAAAAAATCACTCAAAAAGGCCAAACAAATCTAAATTCGATTTTAATTGGTTCAAAAATTAATTTTCTGTATAGAACATGAAAGTATATATCCTAAGGTTTCCAGGGATATTTTACTTGCAATTTTTAGATTTGTAGGCTTTGAACTATGCCAAAATTCATCAAACAAGTATATTCAAAATTAAACCAATTTAAGTTTGTAAAATTTAAATTTGAACAGTTCTAAAATATTCTACATGTTTAGGTCTTTTCAAAAAGTCCAAGTTTGCTTAATTTGGAGCTATGGTTAAAAAGTTATGATAGATCTAAGATACAGGGGTGTTTCTTCAAAACTGCCTACTAAATTTTATTCCAGAAAAAATCTAGAAAAGTGTGGCCTTGTGGCAAAACCTGATTGGTCGTGGTCGCTGACGGTGCAGCTGACTATGCTTCGGTGAGTCATTTGTTTCTGTCCACTGCGGACTTGGCACCACGCGGCAAGTTGCGATTGGCCAAAAACGCTTCGGTGAGTCATTTGTTTCTGTCCACTCGATCGGGATGCCACAGCACGAGAGAGAAGTTGACTCACCCAGGGAAGGTATCGCCGGAGACGGGGAAGGTGGCAGCGGGGCTGCTCGAGTGTGGACGGCGTCGGGGTTGCGTAGTTCCTCCGGCGAAGGTGAGCACAACGACGGACTAGTCGAGTTGCGGGGATCCTCCGGGTGTGCTTGGTTTCATGTGCCATGGCACAGAACAGCGTCGTCGTGTAGTGCCGGAGGCGAGAAATTTTGGCGAGCTCGCCGCGGACAGCCTGGTGGAGGTTTTAGGGTTAGGGTCTATAGACAGAAGAAGCGTGGAGGAGGGGCAAGGAGGCGTAGAGGCGGCTACGGGGTCGTTCCAGACATGGACGTCGAGGGATGACATCATGGAAAACGTCATGCTAGCATCAAGGGTGGGTCCCTTATGTTAGCGAGGAGGGAGGGGTACGGGTTGCTCCTATTTCTGGGCCATTTCCCTGGGCCTTTTGTGGGATTCGCGCGGCAGAGAGAAAAAAGGCGGGGTGGGCTCGTGCGTTCCTCATGTCTCTTCTCTTATTCTTTTTTATGCTTTTACCAAATAGATTCATAACTTTTAAAATATGAGTCCAAATAATCTCAAACAAAATTCTTTAGCTTTGTAAAATCTTTATATTTCAAATGAATACAAGTATGGGTTGTTTTAACACGATTAAAGTTTTATGTTTTCAAAATATGAATAATTGACTAATAGTAACTTAATATCATTTTAATTGGAAATGTAACAAATAATTTGAAATGAGGTTTTATAAAAATCCAAAAACTTTCTATAAGTCAAATAGTAATTTTGAAAGTCATTTCAACTCATTTTCATATCTATATTTTTTAAATACAAGAGTGATTTACCGATAGCAACTTAATGCCATTTTTAAAATGGAAAATGTTTAATTAAATAATTTGTCAAATAAAATCGAATGAAAAGTTAAATACCCACTTTTAAACAAGAAGGTTTTTATGGAAATCATTTTAGTACCAAAATCTTGATATAGTAATTGAAAAATTGATATACTTAATTTTTGGCTTTTAAAATATTTTTATAAATAAATTAATTGAAAGATGAATTATTATTGATGGATAGAGGTTGAAAACAACATTTGGGAAAACACATTATAGAGAAAACATATACTTTACATAAATATTTATTTTGAGAAAGATTTTGGATTTAGTAAACATAAGCATTTTTAGATTATCATTTTCATAGACATTTTATTTCTTTTGTGTTGTGTTTTATTTGTTTTTGGTGGCTTGAATTAGTGGAAAACAAAAAGTTTCAAAAAAGATTTTTTTTATTTTTCCAAAAATCAGTGATGTTTCAAATCCATTTTGGCTTCTAGGTGCATATGCACTCGGTAGTGAAATGTAAAAAAAAAACGAAAAAGAAAGTTCGCGCACATATCTTACCATAATATAGTCGTTTCTAAAAAATGACATTTTGTGTCGTTTGTAAAAAAGATAAAAAAGGTTTCGTGAAAGGCTTATTTTAGCACCAAATTTGTCTTTTTTACACAAGTCACACAAACTATCGGTTTTGGGTGAAACGCCTGGGTGAAAAGGCTTGTAGATTTTTTTTCAATTTTTTTACATTTAAAAATACGTTTATAATAAATGGTGAACATAGCACCTGGGTGCCAAAACGCCTCCCTTTTATACTTCTACATAACTATGAGGCTGAAAAGGAAGATTGGAAGATAACTATGACAACTTCCATGCCCACGCTTGCATCTACAAATGTATTTCCAAAAATTAGGTGGTAAATTTGTATTTATCTTTTCAGAGGATTTATGTACAATCCAACTAAATTTGAAGCAAGGCCTACAATGTTTCAAATGGTAGAAACCCAAAACCAATGTGAAACGTAAGATGTTTGATTGCTACAAATTACATCACTATTTCCTGGATTTGTGAGCACGTATTGAATTATATTTTAGAACCGGAAGATATGTTCCACCTATTACACCCCTTTACTTTTCATGTATATGTGATTGTGCTTCCTCTGGCACTCTGCCGACAAAGGTTGTAACAGTCTGGTTGTCAAAACAAATAAGAAGAAACAATGCATATCTGAAATATTCCAAAGAGGTACCACCAGGAAAAATCACACATAATTGTTTAGGGGTTGTTTGGTTACCCATGCATCTCAGCCAAGCCCGATTGATGCAAAAGAGATAATCGTCTAGTTTTCTGGCCCGCTCCATGTTATTAGCCCGCACGATACTTAAAACATACCTCAACCAAATCACGCAGAAATGACCATTTCGGCCGTTTTCGCTAAGTCGGGCCTAGAGCATGCGAGGGAGCAAACCCATGATCCATGTCGGTAGTGTGAGGTACTCCCTTCGTCCTAGTGTATAGGGATCATATAGCAATTCTCTAGGCCCTAGGTATTCATTCGTTGGGGTTTTAACATTACATGCATTGGTGCACAGGGGTGGAGAGAGCCAACCACCCACTAATTAGAAGAGAATTATTGCAAAATGTGCCCAAGAGATGGGACTGCATGTTTTTTATATTATGTCCTATACACCAGAACGGAGGGAGTACCTTGCTTTTGGGTCTCCTCACCACTCTTTAAATTGCTCCATATAATTCATACAACTATACATTGATTTTAATTAATTTGTACACAAAATATGTGTGCATCGATAAGTAGGTTTTATTCCCGTGCTCGGTTTTGAGTTTCATCAGCTGTAAATTCTAAATTTTGTATTGAATTTTATATATTTTTCGACGAACTTTGTCAAATTTAACGCGTTCGGTCGACCGTTTGTTCATGGTTTCCTCGTGTGTCTCATCTTATGTCCATCTGGTCTCCGCTCTAAGGCAACATTCGATGCCCCCGTAAACATCGTCGGTGTCGGCACAACTCCTACCATAACGCCCTCGTCGTGGAACCACGGTCGTGACATGTCGTTATTTGCTCGCCTAGTCATGTGGGTATAAGTACTCAGAGCTAACTTCACCCCATGACCCATGTCAATATTATTGGGTATATTATTTTTGACAATCGATACCACATATTTTTAGTAGCAAACAATACATGGTATAGATACATGAGCTGACTACAGCGATTACAAAATAAAGTTTAAAAGAAACGAATAAATCTTCGAGATCTTCAAACTCTTTCTTATTTCATGATACAATCTTGTACTTTTCTGAAAGCAACCACAGAACAATGGCGAAGATAGCAAACCACAGACTTATACATACCAATGGTGGTTCTTCTATAATTTTAATTTTGAGCCGCAGTGCCAAGGCTACGTGCACGCGCACAACCATTAAAGTAATCAACCAACATCGATAAGAACACTGAGACCGATATTTCGGGGAAATCAAACCGAACACCCTTGTCGATATCGCTGGGAGCCGAGAGTTCGAATGGCCATTTTCGAGGATGTAGCAACCGGGACAGATAATGTGAGAACAAACCTCCTCGCGACAACCATGAGAGGAAATGGACAATTGATCTAGCGAATCAAAATCTCATAGACCAAACCTAGATAAATTTAATCTTCTAACACCCCCATTGACATAGAGAAGAAGATCTTGCCATCGAAAGAAGTTTGGAGATTACTTATTGAAGACGATGACATCTCCATTGATGAAGAAGATGATGGACGAATCCGACCGGGGGAGGAGGGAGCCGATCTATAGTGGAGGCGAAGAATCGGCGGCTGCTGGGTTTACAGAGGAGGAGCTCTCGTGCAAAATTGTGAAGAGCCCGTTAGTTTGTTTGTATTAGTGCCAGGCAACTTAGTTTAGGGTTTCCTCGCATTTCTTTAAAATGCTTCATATAATCCATACAAATGTATTTTAATCCGAAATAATTTGTACGCGCAATATGTGTGCTTCGCCGAATAGGTTTTATTCCCGTGCTCGGTTTAGAGTTTCGAATTTCATCGGCTGTAATTTCTAAATTTCGGACCAAAGTTTACACATCTTAGTGATGAATTTTGTCAAATTTGTCACACTCGGACGACCGTTCGTTCATGGTGTCCCCATGTGTTTCACATCTTATGTCCATCTGGTCTCCGCTGTAAGGCGACATTCGATGCCACCGTAAACATTGTGGGCGCAGGCTAACTCCTACCACGACGGCCGTTGTAGAACCACGGTCGTGTCACGCGCTTTTCATGCTCGTCTGCTCCTCATGTGGGTATAAGTAGTCATAGGTAATTTCACCACACCATCCATGTCAGCAGTGCCAGGTGCCTTACTCTTACTTTTGGCTCTCCTCGCCTTTCTTTGAAATGCTCCACTTGATTCGAAA
The DNA here is from genome assembly GCA_028641055.1 of Alopecurus myosuroides. Classification (NCBI taxonomy): domain Eukaryota; kingdom Viridiplantae; phylum Streptophyta; class Magnoliopsida; order Poales; family Poaceae; genus Alopecurus; species Alopecurus myosuroides. The sequence goes on from CM054060.1 coordinate 97,386,745, forward strand.
TAATTTGTATTTGGGTCTCCTCCCCTTTCTTTGAAATACTCCATTTGATTCGAAATAAATTGTATACGAATTATGTGTGCATCAACAAGTAGGTTCTTTTCTCGTGCTCGATTTCGAGTTTTATTGGCTGTAAGTGTTAAATTTTTGACCAAAGTTTCCACATTTTTTGACGAATTTTGTCAAATTCATGGTGTCCACATGTGTCTCATCTTATGTCCATCTGGTCTCCGCTCTAACTCCACATCCGATGCCACCGTATACGTTCGTCGGCCCCAGCGCAACTCCTACCACGACGTGCCACGCGTCTGTAACTTCATGATCACGTAGCCATGTGGTGAGAGTACACAGAACGCAATATACAACAAAACGTTTGTGTTTTCGATAACGTTTGTGCGTTATGCAATAGATCATTTGCGTTTCGTTTCTCCAACAACCAAATAGAGTTAAATACGTTGCATGTCCTAATGGTTGTCTAGGATGTGCAAACTAGTCTCAATTCTTATAAACTAGGGTAAGGTCGTACAAAACTTGTAGCATTGTGCAAAACTAGTCCCAAATCATTCTGACGGTGACATGTGGCATCGTGAATTTGTGATTACACCCTTATATATTTCTTGTATAGGACATAACCTACCTATTGTATGCCTCCGTGGGTCCCACCTATCAGTGGAAGCCGAAATAGGGCACTTGAAACTAAGACCACAGGCAACCCCCACGCATGCAACTACCACCACACCTCGTGTATTATTTGTGTCTTAAGTATCTTGATTATAAAAATGTCAAACTGTCAAAACTAGAGGACATATTATTGAAAAATATGGTGGCCGCCTACGTTTCGAACCGTGTACTGCCTATGATTCAAAATAAGAGGATATATTTCTTGTATATGACATATAACCTCTATGGGTCCCACCTGTCAGTGGGAGCCGAAATAGGGCACTTGAACCTAAGACCATAGGCAACCCCCACGCATGCAACTACCACCACACCTCGTGTATTATTTGTGTCTTAAGTATCTTGATTATAAAAATATCAAAATGTCAAAACCAGAGTACATATTATTGAAAAAATATGGTGGCCGCCTACGATTCGAACCGTGTGCCGCCTATGATTCAAACCGTGTACCTCATGACTCCCTAGAGGACATATTATTAAAAAGTATGGTGGCCGCCTACATTTCGAACCGTGTACCGCCCACGATCGTGTACCGCCTATGATTCAAAACCAGAGGATATATTTCTTGTATAGGACATATAACCTACCTATTGTATGCCTCTGTGGGTCCCACCTGTCAGTGGGAGCCGAAATAGGGCACTTGAACCTAAGACCACAGGCAACCCCCACGCATGCAACTACCACCACACCTCGTGTATTATTTGTGTCTTAAGTATCTTGATTATAAAAAGTTCAAACTGTCAAAACCAGAGGACATATTATTGAAAAAATACGGTGGCACTACGATTCGAACCGTGTACCGACTATGATTCGAACCGTGTACCGCCCACGATTCGAACCGTGTACCGCCTATGATTCAAAACCAGAGGATATATTTCTTGTATAGGACATATAACCTACCTATTGTATGCCTCTGTGGGTCCCACCTGTCAGTGGGAGCCGAAATAGGGCACTTGAACCTAAGACCACAGGCAACCCCCACGCATGCAACTACCACCACACCTCGTGTATTATTTGTGTCTTAAGTATCTTGATTATAAAAAGTTCAAACTGTCAGAGGACATATTATTGAAAAAATACGGTGGCACTACGATTCGAACCGTGTACCGCCTGACTCCCTACATGCGTATACAATGCTTTGCCACCGCACCACAATGATATTTGTATTCAATTCCTATAGAAACCAAACTATTATTGAATTGCGCTTACGCATATCTGCACTACTAAATCTAAGGACATCTCCTACTGGGCTGCTCAATTGCCTCGGACCAGTCCGTTTTAAGTAGGCTGGGCCAAAACCAGGCTCCTATGGAGCTGCTCATATGGACAACCGTCCTTTTTTTGTCCGTGGATGCTCAAACCTAGACCAAATTGGGTCTAGATTTGATTAGTGTGTGCGGACAATCCACGGACGTGTTTCTGTTCCGCATTTCTCCGACTGACCCACTTGCTGGTCCCTCTCTCCTTTCTTTCTCCTTTCTCTTCTCCACACCAACCACGCCGCCGCCGCAGATCCCCTTGTTCCTCGGGTTGTTGGCCCACGCTCGCGCTACTGCACGGCCGCCGTTCGAGCCGGCGTTCGCGCTGCTGCACTGCCGCTGCCGGGTGGGAATGGGAGTTCTCGTGCGCGTCCTCCACGAGCACGACGCGAGGAGCCGGGTGGCCCGGCGGAAAGAGGCGGAGCGCGTCGGTGAGGACCGGGAGTAGAGCAGGGTCGGCGAGGACGAGCTTGGAGCCGGAGTGGCGGAGCAGGACGGAGAACGTGCGCGCGTCGAGGCGCGTGTTGATTGTGTTGAGCACGGCGCCGCTCATGGGCACCCCGAAGTGCGCCTCGTACATGGCCGGCACGTTGGGCAGCAGTACAGACACCTGATGAGGTCAGGCCAATCACGGCGGTCGATCAGCAATTCAATTCGATTTCACTCCTGTCCTGCCTGCCGCCGGGAAGAAGAGAATAGTACATGCGGAATCAGAGGGCGGCGGCAGGTGGGTCACCGGTGGAGGCCCCGGCGGCCAGACGATGTCCTTGAGCGCCGGCCTGAGCTCGCCGCTGCAGAAGGACCGGTACTCCATCGTGTCCCCGCCGTCCTTCTTCACGTCCACCACGAGCACCGACGGGGCCATGCTAAAGAACTCCGCCGCCACGCCGAGCCTCCCCTTGCGCCCGCGCTCGGCCCCCTCCAGCCGCATCCCGCGCGCGCCGCTCTTCGTCACGCACATGACCCCGCCCGTCGCCAGGCCCTCCAGCCGTGAGATAACGCCGCTCGCGGGCTCCCGCTTCGCGAACCGCATGGCGCCCTCGCGCGCCCCGCACCCGGACGATGGATCCTGCTCGAACAGCGGCGACAGGTCGAACCCTGCCGAGAGGGAGATCGGGTGAAAGGAGTTCAGCGCCTCGGGGGCCTCGTCCTTGTCCTCGCTGTTGCCGCGCGCGGCTGTTGTTGGCGCGGGCTCCCCGTGGGAGGCCGGAATTGGCGACGTCTTCTTGAACCACGGCGACTCGATTAGGCTGACGACTGCAATGCGGCTGCTCGGGGTGGGGTCCAACAGCCTGCCGATCAGCTTCCGGGCGTCCCTCTCGCCGTGTACTAGTGCTCTTGATTCGTGAAAAAAAAAGGACATGTTGTTAAGTAGACAGGCTCGTAGTGTGCACCGCCCAAAATCGCACGGACACTGTCCCGGACGGCTGCTCATACGGCCAATTTCCGGACAAATCGGGTATGGATTTGAGCAACCCCGTAGAAGATGTCTAACATTATGTAACATAACTCAAATGACAATTGGTCCAATTTATTCGTATTAGGACAAATCTAATACCTACGATGAACTTGGTGAGATAATCCACTTATTTAGAAAATTTCCTATACATATTTATCTTAACTATATCAGCATGATAACATGGTTATGTCAATGACACTTTCATATTTTTCTACTAAAATAGCGCAATAGATATTTATGATGTCAAAATTTTAAGCTGTCATATTATGTAGTGGAATTTATAGCTGAGTTTCATGTGTGTGTAAGAGTTATCCTCGGTGCTTTAAAATAACATACCAAGAAGGTAGTTGACGGAAAAAATGTTAAAAAAATTATATTTGTGCCATTCAAATAAGAAAGCTGGGTCTATGCTCTTTACACATTTATTCATATGTTGCAGTGGTAGCCTACGTGCTGAGTGGGACCCACGTCAAGCTGAAGTGAGTTCGCAATTGTTATATAGAAGTTATATAGGGGCCCCTTTGCTAAAGAACAGATGCCATTTAACGGCCCTAAAATCGTTTGGAACTAATTTGAACCAAATAGCAACTTCTAGGATAGGGGCCTCTTTGCTAAAGAAACTTCTAGGATAGGGGCCTCAGTTTATAATAAGGGAAATCCTAAACCAACGTGTGCTGATTCGGTTGTTTGAATTTTTACCCATCCCTGAAAAAACCGGCCGCCTCAGTTTATAAGGGAAATCCTAGACCAACGTGTGCTGATTCGGTTGGTAGAATTTTTACCCATCCTTGAAAAAACTGTCACTGAAAAAACCGGCCCTCGCCTTGTATCTGCGATGCGACCTCAGAAATTCGTTTACGGACTGACGCAGGAAACATGCAGCTGCTCCATGCGATTTGCATCCGTAAGTTTAGTCCGTACAACGTGAGTATAGCATGAGTTTGCACATTGTGGACAACTATTAGGACCTGTGGTGTATTTAACTCAACCAAATAAGGTGCACAATATGGAAGTCTTGTTTTTCTCAATCCAGACACTATAGGGCCACAGATGCAAGTAGGTGAAAAACGATGCAGGTAACCAAACAATCTCTTAATGTTTCCAGACAATACCCATCAACGGCAAACTCTCAGCGTCATAGTGTTAACATACAAGGAAACATAGAACCATAATTCATATAATAACAGGGGAGGACAAGTTTTCAACCAGAGCAAACTTAATTAGCTTACATCTGCCTAACAGGGGAGATTAGCAGCCGTCGCAGGAGGCAGTACCAGCTCTGGTTCGTTTAAGGGTACAGATGTGGGTGCTTGCATCCACACAGGCATCGATCGGTCGATGGGCACAGCCGGGTAAGCTGCGATCAGAGGCATCTGTGGAAGGTATCCGTCATCCATCAGCATCCGAGGCATCAGTGTGTTTAAGGGCATCCGAGGCATCAGTGTGTTTAAGGGCACAGCCAGGGACGCTGCCTCCGGAGGCATCTGCAGCTGGAGTGGGTTGTCTATTGGCGTTAAGAGACGTAGTTGGGCATCAACATCAGTATTCAGCACTGGGTATGTCGACTGGGCGCTCCCCGGACAAACATATCCTTCAGCAAAACAATGTTATTAATCCAGAATGTATTTAACACTTAACAGAACCAATTAATTACAGCACAAACTTCTCATGAATGAAGTAATGCTTTGGAAGATCAAATTTTAAAATATCAACCGGCGACCTATTCAGGCTCCTCGCTTGTGCAGAAAGCTAAATTTAGTATTACCGCGCAGACTTTGTTTACATTTTGGAAACTCTCAGATAGGAGCTTGCCTTTCAAGAGGAGCTGAAACAGACTTTTGATCAAGTTCAATAATTTCCCCATTTCCTATGTTTTGTTCATACAACAGCTCTCCTATTTATTTGGGCACATGTCGACAGCAGAAGGCAGTTCATAAAACATTCAGATGCTTCAATTCTATTCCGTTTTGATAATTATGCTAAAGAGAAGCTCCTGTCTGTTTCAGATTTGACTGGTTTGGACAATTTCTTTTGCCAGCTTAAAAAGTATAAGCCATATCTTGGTTTGGACTGGTTTGGACCGTTTTGATAATTATGCTAAAGAGAAGCTCCTGTCTGTTTCAGATTTGACTGGTTTGGACCATTTCTTTTGCCCCCTCCCCAGCTTCTCCCATAAAGCCATCCAGCTTATTACTGTGGGCTTCTAAATTAGTTATACCATAACTAAACTTGAAGCCTCGAGTAATGAGCTGGGCCGCTTATGGGAGAAGCTGGGGAGTGGGTGGCTTAGAGAGCTACTCCCTCCATTCACAAATAGATGACTTCTATTTGTCCAATTATGAACGTATGTAGACATGTTTGTGTCTAAATACATCCATATTTAGATAAATGGAAGTCATCTATTTGTGAACGGAGGGAGTACATAGGTCGCACCTTGAAAAAATGGTCATTTCTTATTATACACACAAATTCCTTTACTGGAAGTTCTGTCAAATTTCAGGCCTCCGCAACAAGAGTGTGAAAAATTACATGTACATGAAATTGTGACCAACTTATAGTATCTTAATGGAAATATTGGCGGCTGTAATCCATGTAAGCGTGACACCATGGTGGGCCAATCTTTTGCACTTCTCTCAAAATGATGACATCAATATATCAAAGAAATGTTTGAAAACTTCCGATACGTGATAAATATCGTAGAAAATTAGCAAGGGTACAGGAAAGGACAGCACCAATTCACAAGCATGGAAAATGTTCATACCTGGCCCTGACGGAGTAAAACTGTGTTGCAGGGTTTGTGGAAAACTGTGTGGCGGTACAACAAGCTGTGTCTGGAATTGGAAGCTGTTGACTGGCTGCGCGTCATTGCTGTGTTCAATGGAACTCCTAGAGTAGCCACGCACAATCTGCATGTTCGGCTACAGTCGCCATACAGAGATAGTTCTATTAATTCAGTTTCAATACAGATGAAAATTTGTCACATAAAGATTACTACCGCATACCAGACAGTTTTGAATAATATTCCCCGGGCTATGATAACCATCCAGTGGATAATTCTGACCACAGCTATCTTCTTGCACAAATGACCTTAAGGAACTAATAAGAAAGCAAATATGTCAAATGCCATTAGGTCAAATAATCTATGGAAATTTGGAAAATATGAAGTCAGTTTGAAAGATTAATATCAGTGTGTATACCTTTCGGCTGTATTCAGATATCCAGAGAATGTGCAAGCAAGGAAGGGCATCTGATGCAAACTAGATGCCATAGCAAGATATGGTTCGAGTACTTCCACCGTCTTCTTTTGAAGGTCCACACCAACCACCCATGCCTTCTCATCATAAAATTGTAACTTAGAAACAAGGTAGACAACATCCCCACCATGAATGCCGAGTGCTGGGCAAACTGCTGTAAGATGCCTCAATGTGAGTTTTGCAGCACTATAATCCCACAGCTCAGGCAACATCATAAAATAACTTGGATTGTTAACCAAGATGTCATCAACATGGACAGTGTAACCCTTGCGCCAAAGGTTCCAAGAAGTGTGCCTATAACATGTCCGGATCTTCCAGGCAACAGGGGGGGGCCTGGGGTTCTCCATTAGATTGACACTGCTGTCAAAGAAGAGCTCTGAATCATAGAGGACAACTGCACTGTCAAGATCCTTGGTCGTCTTGCAATTCCTCTTGTTATTGGTATAAGCAATAGCCGGTCTGGCAGAGTGCTCCATCTCAATGAACTTTATAAAACCATTGACGAAGGTGACATCACGGATTTGCTGTGGGTCACCTTTCAGCTGCATGTTGAAATCGGGCTTTGGTAGTGGGATGAAACTGAGAACTGGATCTGGGTCAACCACATTGCAGACGACAATGCCTCGCCAGAGGTCAATCCAGCCTATGGTACCTGCTCCAAGAGCGATCACCTTGTGGGGTTGATTGGGCAGCTCTTCTGTCGTGGCAGGAGATGCCTGAAACTGCAACTGCCTGGTGGTCCAGGCGTTCGTCTTGGACAAGAAGATGTGGAGATCATAGCATCCAAGGGATTTCAAAGCGAGATCAGCTACAAGGAAACTCCCATCTTCGCCCTCCAACGGCAAGATACTGGGATAGGATGGTCTATTATTAGGCCGATGAGAAGTAGGTATCGGTGTAAGCAACGGCTTGCCATGGCCAGTCTTGTAGACGAAGTATTGGGCGGGATTAGGGTTGTTGACGGTGCTACCGGAGGGGAGGGTGAAGACGAATCGGAAGAGAACGAGATCTTTCTCCGAGAAAACAACCAGTGGATGGCCGAGGAAGTTCGCATGCTTGAGTTTAGGGCCGTTAACGCAAAAGTAGGAGACGGCCGGCGGATCCGCGGGGAAAAAAGTTACCTTGACGATGTCTTTGTTGAACGTCACGGCTTCAGCGGTGGTGTCGTTCTCGCGGTTGCTGTAGTGGACCTCCTGATCGAGGAGAACCCAAAGGGGATAGAGGGGGGCCGCGGTGGTTGCGGCCGCATCAACGGCGGGAGTGGGGGTGGTGGCGGCGGCATCAACGGCGGGAGAAGAGGTAGTGGCGGCGGCTCTTGTTTCTGTGGAGATGGGGGTGTCGGTGGTTGCGGCCGCATCGACGGCGGGGGTGGGGGCATCGGTGGCGTCGGCGATAGTTGCGGTGGAGATTGGGGCGGCGGCATTTGCTGCGGCGTCGAGGGCGATGGGCTGGATCTGGACGTATTCCTCCATCGTAGTTGCTCAGAGCACAAATCGGATTTGGTGGCTAGGGTTACCTCTCAATCGAGACGACGAATAAGTAGAGGACGAACACTTTCTATGGACCATGCTGGCAGCCTGGCAGGTTTTGGGCACGCGGCCATCACGCGTCGCTCCAATGGGCCTGCAGTCGGCCTGTTTCTCCACCACCACCGCAGCCGCAGGCACTATACGAGCGTGTTTGGTTGGGCTTATATGCCGGCTTTCCACGCTTATAAGCCTAAGGGACATTTCGGCCCAGTTCTTTTGTCCGCTTCTCCGAGAAGCTACCCTCCCCCAGCTTACTAGAGAAGCCGCCCCAAAAAATTAAGTGGGCTTCCGAAACAGTTTAGCCTAAACCAGTCTTCACATAGCAAAAGCGTAAAAGAAGTCTCTAGATTGTGGGTAGCTTTTTTCCACCGAAAACTTGTTTTGTGAAGGAACCGAGAAACTCCTCTGGACCCGTTTCTGGCACTTTCCCGAGCTTCTCCGAACAGGTACAAACATATTCCTTTTTTTGCTCTTATTTATAGAAAGTGTGCCACCGTAGGATAACGATTGGAAAGCAAAAAAAAAAAGTTGATGTCTTGCTCCTCCTGCTCTCGACGGAAACGCTATGGTTGCCGCCGTTGCATCATGCCACCCTCTCGCGCCGCCTCGAGACAAACCGAGCACGCAGAGAGCTCCGCCTTGGCCTCCTCTCCCTCCTCCCCAACTGTTGTTTGCTGGAACGAACCATACCGCTAGAATCGGGGTTCCTTCTCCAACTCCGGCCGGAGCTCCGCCGCCCCGATTCGCCGTCACCGTGTCTCCTCCGGCCTCCTCGACCCCTCAATCGGGCTTACAGCGAGGTTCTCCACCTTATAGACCTCTCATCTCCTTCACATTCCTTGTGTGGCCGAGACCTTGACCTCCACTACCGACCACCGCGGCAATGGTCGTAAGCCGCCTTCTCCGGCCACCATTTCGACTCATGTCGCCGCCAAACGACGCGGGGTAAAGCCCTCCTTCGGATCCGCGCGTCCAGGGACTCCAGCGCGCGTGTGCTCGTCGAACCCATGGTCGTCCATGCTCCGGCCCTGCCATTGTTGCGGGAGAGCCATCACCAAGTTGGACCAAGTTGGCAGTGGTTTATTCCAGAAGCCAAAAGAACTCTACCGAACCGATTCCTTTTGCTTTTGCCCACCACAGTTTTACCCCACCGAAACCCAGAAACCTGCTTATGCATAAATAGCGCCTCCCGGGGGCGTCCGACGCTATTTTTTGCCCTGGGGGCGTCGCTTCCCAGCCGTGTACCCGGGCGAACTGCGTCGGACGGTTCATTTTCGCCCGAATTTGCACAGTTTCGACTGTTTTTGCCCAAATTCGATTAAACTCGACCTAATTCGTCATGATTTCGGCACAGAACATATATTTATCACAAAGTTTGTCACACAAATTGCTGAAACCCAAATATTTCAACATAATTAAACAAGTTTTGAGCACATATGAAACTAGGCGTTGCCTTTGAGTCTCCAAAGATGCTCCACTAGATCACGATGCAGCTCTTGGTGCACCTGGGGGTCTCGGATCTGCTGTCGCCTAGCTAGATATGCATTCCATTATGCCGGCACCTGATGATTGACAGTTGCAAGAGGACTCTGCCTGAAATATGGTTCAGTGTCAAACATTGTGTCGTCCCGCTCGTCGTCGATGATCATGTTGTGCAAGATCACACAACAGGTCATCACCTCCCACATATGCTCCTTGGACTAAGTCAGAGCAGGGTACCGGACAAGAGCAAACCGAGATTGAAGCACACCAAATGCTCGCTCGACATCTTTCTTGCAAGCCTCTTGGCGCTAAGGAAACCAAGATTGCTTGCCTCCTGGTACTGGGTTGGAGATAGTCTTCACAAATGTTGACCATCTTGGATAGATACCATCCGCTAGGTAGTATCCCTTGTTATACTGGTGGCCATTGATCTCCTAGTTCACCGGAGGGGCATGGCCTTCAACAAGATTTCCATACCACTTTTTACAAGGCGCCCTACATACCACTTTCTCATAACAAATTTAGTGTCGTGTTTAAAATGTAGTATGTACCACTTTTTTATAAAGAAGTATATGCAACTTAATTTATAAGGAAATATGTGCAAATTTTTATACCAAAGTATATCCTAGCTTTTTTAAAACAACGTACATACTTATTTTTTTACAATTAAGTATATACCACTTTTTTTAGAAGGGGTAGTATATACCACTTTTCTAGAACAAGGTATGTAGTATCTTTTTTAAAATGAAGTATGTACCACCTTTTAAGAAAGGAGTATACAGTGTCCATATATTGCCGAGAGTATATACTCAGCGAGTAATAGGTACTTTTCTTAGTCGAGTTTTTTCTTTGAGCTATGTATCTCATTTCGAAATAAAATAATACATCAGTAAAGATAAAAAAATGTACGCTGCCCAAAAATGGAAGAAGTATATGAGCTCCAGAAGCAAGTATATACATAAAGGATTTGATGACTATGTGTGACGCCCCGAGATCGGGCACTATGCAGATTTCAGCAGTCCCGCCAAAATCCACATAATAACCGATTCCAGGTTGCCACTTGTGATAACATTACAACAGACGAATATTCCGCAACAACAACGAAAAATATATATACAAGAAGACTCAAACGAGTCAAGGATACAACTGATACAATACAAAGATCCAAATAACAGCGGAAGAAACAACATAGTGTCCGACTACGGACAAGATCCAAATTGGACTAAGAGTCCTGAAGATAACCGATGGCGTCCAATCCCTGCCCAGGCCAAGACGGAGGGATTCCCAAGCTAACGTCGTCAGACTTCAAACATTTTGACTGCAATGTGGAATATGCAGCCACGAAATGGATTCGTGGGTCAGTACGGTTAAGTACTGGCAAGGGGATAAACCATACTCACAAGATACCAGCGTAACCAGTCATCACAAGATACAAATACTTTGGGTTCAACGGAAAGGAAAGGATTATTGCAAAGAAGCGGCAGCGGGCTGCACTAACTAACTACAGAGACTCGATACAACATCCGGCTAAAAGAGGGGATAAGATAGCGTATCGTAACTAACTACTACTAACTCCAAACAAACCCATCCTGGATCTCGCCCCTTATCCAAAGAAGCAATCCGAGGATAACTCACACAGTTGGATTAATGATGGTTCAAGTTATTGTGTCAATAAAACTATTACTACTCAAGTTATCATTAGTGAGGTGTAAGTTGTTCTGAGTACTTGTTAGCCAGTACTTTCACCAAGTCAACCATAACCGCGGAAAACACGGCTTCTCGAGAAGATTTAACCCTGCAGGGATGCACCAATTTGGCCGTACACGTAAGAATACCCCGCCAGGATGGAAATGCACCTCCACCAAGCGAGGCACACAACACAACCCAACTCTTCTTCGCATCAAGCCTAAAGAACCACATGATGTGCGTGCGCGGCTAATCGAGCCCCCACGAAGAAAAGGGGGACCCTCATAGCACTCTAAGACCACGCCGCCCTAAATGCCGACTACAAAAGTTCCACCCTGGCGCCAAGGGTTCGCACCTGCACATGCATGCATCAAATGGAAAGCCCGAACTAAGTGTGGCGATTTGGACGAGATGCGAATCGAATCAAGTTGAGGGGGGCGCCCATACTCGCTTCCCACATGCGGTTAGTGCGCTCATCATGGATCAGTAGACAAGACCCTTTTCCTAATTAGGGTCGACACTAGCAGGCCTCAAAACCACGCCGGGGCTCCTGCCGGTGCCTTATCATCAAATTAGTATTACCCAAAACATTAACATGTTGTTGATTAAATTGAAGCCCAACTATCAACTAAACAGGTGATAAAACGGACAATAAGACTTGAGCGCAACAACACTAAGCATGCAACTACGACACGAGGGCCAACAATGTAAACAAACAACAGTTAATAGGAAGTGGAAGAAAGTCTATATCATGGTTGCAAGGTAAACATGTGATAGGATCGAGACACAAGCATCGAATCAAAAGGCTAGAATAAAGGCAACAGAAAGAATCGGTAACAAGTGATGAAAGGCAGCCATTTGGCAGCAAGTGAGTATACTTGCCTGAGATCCAGCAAGTAGGGGTACATCCGAAAAACTTGTCGTTGCTCACATCATCTCAACGTCCTATCCGCAAAGAAGCAACAAACTAGAACAAACACCGGATGCAACAATTACTTCTACGGCAAAAGATCCAGCATGATCAAGATATGGATGCATGACAAGTTTAAAGATGCATCAAAGATAAATGGACCCATATGCATTTGGGATGCATATGGCAAAGTCCATGGTGCATACATAGTTAATGTTAGTAAACTAATAGCAAACCTTATGTTCAAGTGATTAAATGGCAAGATGCAACATGAAAACAGCAAGGAAACAAGTTTAGCTTCAAGTTGGTAATTCATTTGTCATTTTTGGAATTGTAATTATTTAGTTATGAATTATTACATTTTAAATGGTTTAAGTAAAGCATTAAGTTGTTCACCACTTTTAATTATAGAAAACTAGGATATTATTTTTATAAACAGAAAGAACATTGAATTTTGGATGGGAAACATATTTTATTTGTTAGGAAACAATTTTAAATGATTTAGTTAAGCATATTACCAAATTAAATGCATTAATTAAGAGGTGAAGCCAATATCCAATTTAATTGTTGCAAACCAGAAAACAAAATTGATAATCAGAAAGGTGGTTTCATTTTGAGTGGAAAGCATATTTTATTTGTTGAAATTGGATTTTAATTGAGCAAGTTATGAATTTCACCATTTAAATGATTTAATTAAAGCATTAAGTAATTGCATTAATTTTATTTATCCAAAACAGAAAACAAATGTTATATCTGGAAAGAGCATGAAATTTTGGTTGGAAAACATATTTTATATGTCCCATTTGAAATAAAATTGAGTTGGTTATGAATTTAATCAAATTCAAAAGAGTTATTTGAATTTGAATTTTTGAACCCATTTGAAATATTCAAAACAGAAAACAAAATACATATTTGAAAAGTTCATGATTTTCTGATTGGGATACATATTTTATTTGTGAAAATTGAAGTTAAAATGAAGAAGATATTAATTGTTCAATATTTAGGTTTAAAATTCTATTTAAAAGAAATGGGACAGGGCATTTTACAGAGGCAGAGCCAACCACGCTGGCTGACAGTGGTCCTAGGCCAGCGTGGCGCCACAGTGGCGTGTGTGCAGTGTGAGGTGGCAGTGAGGGTCAATGACCTGTGGGCCTGGGGCTGCGCGCGTGGCAAAGAAAAATAAAAGGGCCATTTTTGCGTCGCTGGGTATCGAACCCGCGCGCGAGCCTCTCCGCGGACGGAACCAGGCCAGTGGGGTAAGCGAGCGCTAGTGATACAGGAGGCGACGCGCTGCTTTTGAACATTGTTTCGGTAACGTTATCTGACGAAACTGAAAGTGTTCGCCGGCTGGCAGGGAGCAGCACGACGGGGGTCCTCACAGGGGCTTCCGACGACGCAGACCGGGAAGCGGGGGAAGCGCGTGGTGGCGTCTCTCTGTGCGTGTGAGTGTTGCACTGGGTTTGGAAGATGTGGGCTCATGGGAAAGTGTAAGCCCCAAGGCAGTAGATCAACGCTCGGCCCTAGTGTCCATGGTGGTCACAGATCAATCACAGACATGCTCGCTCGATGGAGAGGTAACAGAGCAAAGGAGAGATAGAGAGGACGTCCGTGGGGAACGGCTGCTCACCCGGGGGTAGTCGATGGAGTCGTACAGTATCGGGGAGGCCGTAGACGACAGAGGCGACGAGGAACTGACGCTCCCGCGGGCGGTCGGCGAGCTCGACGACGAACTTGGCGGCGTCGTTCCCGTCGATGTGGAGCTCCTCTGGATCCTAGGCTTGGCCTCGACGCGTGAGTACGTAGTCGCGTACCTCCAGGACATGGTGGTTGGCCTTGGTGCCGTGTGTACCGACGGGGACGTCGAGTTCGGCCAGCCGTGGCGTGGCAGAGCATGCTCGGGACAAGCTCGTTTCCCGGGGATGGAGAGGGAGACACGCGCCACCGAGGTTGGGAATCGGCGGAGTGGACCTCTGTCCACCTCCTAGACATGGAGGAAGGATCTGAGGTGGTGGACAGCGGCGGCGCCATGGGATGGCAGTGGAGACGGCCGTGCGCGCGCGTGCTTGGGACAGGAGGTAGCCGAGGAAGTGATAGGAAGGGGCGGCGCTATGAGGGGGAAGGAGTAGGGCTAGGGTGGGTCTAGGGCACGCAGAGGGGAGGTGGGTTTTTATGGAGCCTCGAGCTCGTACGGCAAAGCATCGGGAGGGGAAGAGAAGATCACACGGTGCTGCGGTGGTTCGTACAGGGAGGATGACGTCCAGGTGGGAGATGACCAGGAGGGCATGGGCTTAAGTGGTGGGCTGGGTTGTAGGTGGGCTTTGGCCTGCCTCCCCAGCCCAAAGGGTTCTTTTTCTTCTTTTATTTTTTCCTGTTTACAGTTTTTTTTTTGTAGAAGGAAAGAGAGAAAAGAGAGAGGTTTTTGGGGTTTTTTTTTATGTTATGAATAAATTCTATTAATTTGCAAAACAGTAGATCAAAGCAATGTTAACATTATGTGCAAATATTTGAAATATTAATTTGATTTTTTTAAGTTGCTATTTGAATTTCCAATAGTATTTCATAAGGATTTGATTTTTAAACAATTTTATTCAATAAACTCAAACAATTAGGAAACCTTATTGAATTTAATTGTTTGCAAGAATTTAATTTTTAAACCCACATTTGGAACTTGCCAATTATGAATGAATTTGATTTGAATTTGAAATTACCATTTGGGTGTTAATAAAAGGGAAACTTTATTAACAAGCAATTTAAATAAATCAACTTCAAAACTATTGAAAAACAATTTGAGTTGTTTAGTTTGCAACTTTTAATTGGAAATTTTAGACATGTGTTGAAAGTTTAAATTGGTTTGAATTTTTCAGTTGTTTTGAAAACATGGTGCAATGCATATGATGCATGTGATGCAAAGCAAAAAGAAAACAACCAACTTTCTACTTAGGGAAACACCCCAGGTGTTACAGACGACACCACTAACAAGGGATTGCGCCCTCGCAATCCACCTGTTAACCCGGGAGGGGAAAGAAGTTCGAGTATCGATTCTTCACGCTTCCAGCTGATCTCCTCGACACCACTAACAAGGGCTTCTCGACACCACTAACAAGAGATTCTTGCTCGGGCTGATGACGATGTGCTTCCACCAGGAATCTTCCGATGATCGAACCTATTAGGTTAAAGGCTCAGAAAACGTCCACCCACGTAGGATCCTAGCACTTTGAAAGGTGGACAAGGGGGAGACTCCAAAACAAATAAGATGGGAGGGGAAATAGAATAGAGATAAGGAGAAAACAAGAATCCTATTGAGAGGTTTCCAAAATAGGTTAGCAGAAATAGTTTTTGACATTCTAGAAACAACGACCGTTAGCGAGGTTATCCTACAGGCTTTGCGGACCCGTTGCTTCGATAACCATTTGTATCGAAACAATATCGGGAATCGGAAACCTGGCTCTGATACCATTTGTGACGCCCCGAGATCGGGCACTATGCAGATTTGAGCAGTCCCGCCAAAATCCACATAATAACCGATTCCAGGTTTCCACTTGTGATAACATTACAACAGTTCACGAATATTCCGCAACAACAACAGAAAAGATATATACAAGAAGACTCAAACGAGTCAAGGATACAACTGATACAATACAAAGATCCAAATAACAGCGGAAGAAACAACATAGTGTCCGACTACGGACAAGATCCAAATTGGACTAAGAGTCCTGAAGATAACCGATAGCGTCCAATCCCTGCCCAGGCCAAGCCGGAGGGATTCCCAAGCTAACGTCGTCAGACTTCAAACCTGTTGACTGCAATGTGGAATATGCAGCCACGAAATGGATTCGTGGGTCAGTACGGTTAAGTACTGGCAAGGGGATAAACCATACTCACAAGATACCGGCGTAACCAGTCATCACAAGATACAAATACTTTGGGTTCAACGGAAAGGAAAGGATTATTGCAAAGAAGCGGCAGCGGGCTGCACTAACTAACTACAGAGACTCGATACAACATCCGGCTAAAAGAGGGGATAAGATAGCGTATCGTAACCAACTACTACTAACTCCAAACAAACCCATCCTGGATCTCGCCCCTTATCCAAAGAAGCAATCCGAGGATAACTCACACAGTTGGATTAATGATGGTTCAAGTTATTGTGTCAATAAAACTATTACTAGTCAAGTTATCATTAGTGAGGTGTAAGTTGTTCTGAGTACTTGTTAGCCAGTACTTTCACCAAGTAAACCATAACCGCGGAAAACACGGCTTCTCGAGAAGATTTAACCCTGCAGGGATGCACCAATTTGGCCGTACACGTAAGAATACCCTGCCAGGATGGAAATGCACCTCCACCAAGCGAGGCACTCAACACAACCCAACTCTTCTTCGCATCAAGCCCAAAGAACCACATGCTGTGCGTGCGCGGCTAATCGAGCCCCCACGAAGAAAAGGGGGACCCTCATAGCACTCTAAGACCACGCCGCCCTAAATGCCGACTACAAAAGTTCCACCCTGGCGCCAAGGGTTCGCACCTGCACATGCATGCATCAAATGGAAAGCCCGAACTAAGTGTGGCGATTTGGACGAGATGCGAATCGAATCAAGTTGAGGGGGGCGCTCATACTTGCTTCCCACATGCGGTTAGTGCGCTCATCATGGATCAGTAGACAAGACCCTTTTCCTAATTAGGGTCGACACTAGCAGGCCTCAAAACCACGCCGGGCCTCCTGCCGGTGCCTTATCATCAAATTAGTATTACCCAAAACATTAACATGTTATTGATTAAATTGAAGCCCAACTATCAACTAAATAGGTGATAAAACGGACAACAAGACTTGAGCGCAACAACACTAAGCATGCAAGTACGACACGAGGGCCAACAAGGTAAACAAACAACAGTTAATAGGAAGTGGAAGAAAGGCTATATCATGGTTGCAAGGTAAACATGTGATAGGATCGAGACACAAGCATCGAATCAAAAGGCTAGAATAAAGGCAACGGAAAGAATCGGTAACAAGTGATGAAAGGCAGCCATTTGGCAGCAAGTGAGTATACTTGCCTGAGATCCAGCAAGTAGGGGTACATCCGAAGAACTTGTCGTTGCTCACATCATCTCAACGTCCTATCCGCGAAGAAGCAACAAACTAGAACAAACACCGGATGCAACAATTACTTCTACGGCAAAGGATCCAGCATGATCAAGTTATGGATGCATGACAAGTTTAAAGATGCATCAAAGATAAACTAGTTGACATAAGGAATCAATTTAAATGGACCCATATGCATTTGAGATGCATATGGCAAAGTCCATGGTGCATACATAGTTAATGCTAGTAAACTAATAGCAAACCTTATGTTCAAGTGATTAAATGGCAAGATGCAACATGAAAACAGCAAGGAAACAAGTTAAGCTTCAAGTTGGTAATTCATTTGTCATTTTTGGAATTGTAATTATTTAGTTATAAATTATTACATTTTAAATGGTTTAATTAAAGCATTAAGTTGTTCACCACTTTTAATTATAGAAAACTAGGATATTATTTTTATAAACAGAAAGAACATTGAATTTTGGATGGGAAACATATTTTATTTGTTAGGAAACAATTTTAAATGATTTAGTTAAGCATATTACCAAATTAAATGCATTAATTAAGAGATGAAGCCAATATCCAATTTAATTGTTGCAAACCAGAAAACAAAGCTGATAATCAGAAAGGTGGTTTCATTTTGAGTGGAAAGCATATTTTATTTGTTGAAATTGGATTTTAATTGAGCAAGTTATGAATTTCACCATTTAAATGATTTAATTAAAGCATTAAGTAATTGCATTAATTTTATTTATCCAAAATAGAAAACAAATGTTATATCTGGAAAGAGCATGAAATTTTGGTTGGAAAACATATTTTATATGTCCCATTTGAAATAAAATTGAGTTGGTTATGAATTTAATCAAATTCAAAAGAGTTATTTGAATTTGAATTTTTGAACCCATTTGAAATATTCAAAACAGAAAACAAAATACATATTTGAAAAGTTCATGATTTTATGATTGGGATACATATTTTATTTGTGAAAATTGAAGTTAAAATGAAGAAGATATTAATTGTTCAATATTTAGGTTTAAAATTCTATTTAAAAGAAATGGGACAGGGCATTTTACAGAGGCAGAGCCAACCACGCTGGCTGACAGTGGGCCTAGGCCAGCGTGGCGCCACAGTGGCGTGTGTGCAGTGTGAGGTGGCAGTGAGGGTCAATGACCTGTGGGCCTGGGGATGCGCGTGTGGCAAAGGAAAATAAAAGGGCCCGTTTTGCGTCGCTGGGTATCGAACCCGCGCGCGAGCCTCTCCGCGGACGGAACCAGGCCAGTGGGGTAAGCGAGCGCTAGTGATACAGGAGGCGACGCGCTGCTTTTGAACATTGTTTCGGTAACGTTATCTGACGAAACTGAAAGTGTTCGCCGGCTGGCAGGGAGCAGCACGACGGGGGTCCTCACAGGGGCTTCCGACGACGCAGACCGGGAAGCGGGGGAAGCGCGTGGTGGCGTCTCTCTGTGCGTGTGAGTGCTGCACTGGGTTTGGAAGATGTGGGCTCATGGGAAAGTGTAAGCCCCAAGGCAGTAGATCAACGCTCGGCCCTAGTGTCCATGGTGGTCACAGATCAATCACGGACATGCTCGCTCGATGGAGAGGTAACAGAGCAAAGGAGGGATAGAGAGGACGTCCGTGGGGAACGGCTGCTCACCTGGGGGTAGTCGATGGAGTCGTACAGTATCGGGGAGGCCGTAGACGACAGAGGCGACGAGGAACTGACGCTCCCGCGGGCGGTCGGCGAGCTCGACGACGAACTTGGCGGTGTCGTTCCCGTCGATGTGGAGCTCCTCTGGATCGTAGGCTTGGCCTCGACGCGTGAGTACGTAGTCGCGTACCTCCAGGACATGGTGGTTGGCCTTGGTGCCGTGTGTACCGACGGGGACGTCGAGTTCGGCCAGCCGTGGCGTGGCAGAGCATGCTCGGGACAAGCTCGTTTCCCGGGGATGGAGAGGGAGACACGCGCCACCGAGGTTGGGAATCGGCGGAGCGGACCTCTGTCCACCTCCTAGACATGGAGGAAGGATCTGAGGTGGTGGACAGCGGCGGCGCCATGGGATGGCAGTGGAGACGGCCGTGCGCGCGCGTGCTTGGGACAGGAGGTAGCCGAGGAAGTGATAGGAAGGGGCGGCGCTATGAGGGGGAAGGAGTAGGGCTAGGGTGGGTCTAGGGCACGCAGAGGGGAGGTGGGTTTTTATGGAGCCTCGAGCTCGTACGGCAGAGCATCAGGAGGGGAAGAGAAGATCACACGGTGCTGCGGTGGTTCGTACAGGGAGGATGACGTCCAGGTGGGAGATGACCAGGAGGGCATGGGCTTAAGTGGTGGGCTGGGTTGTAGGTGGGCTTTGGCCTGCCTCCCCAGCCCAAAGGGTTCTTTTTCTTCTTTTATTTTTTCCTGTTTACAGTTTTTTTTGTAGAAGGAAAGAGAGAAAAGAGAGAGGTTTTTGGGGTTTTTTCTATGTTATGAATAAATTCTATTAATTTGCAAAACAGTAGATCAAAGCAATGTTAACATTATGTGCAAATATTTGAAATATTAATTTGATTTTTTTAAGTTGCTATTTGAATTTCCAATAGTATTTCATAAGGATTTGATTTTTAAACAATTTTATTCAATAGCTCAAACAATTAGGAAACCTTATTGAATTTAATTGTTTGCAAGAATTTAATTTTTAAACCCACATTTGGAACTTGCCAATTATGAATGAATTTGATTTGAATTTGAAATTACCATTTGGGTGTTAATAAAAGGGAAACTTTATTAACAAGCAATTTAAATAAATCAACTTCAAAACTATTGAAAAACAATTTGAGTTGTTTAGTTTGCAACTTTTAATTGGAAATTTTAGACATGTGTTGAAAGTTTAAATTGGTTTGAATTTTTCAGTTGTTTTGAAAACATGGTGCAATGCATATGATGCATGTGATGCAAAGCAAAAAGAAAACAACCAACTTTCTACTTAGGGAAACACCCCAGGTGTTATACTATGTGCGGGGCCGTCTCCAGAAATTGTGGGCCCCGGTGCGACATGCCAAACGGACCCATGTGCGAGAAGGGTAGAATTGTCCTCTGTGATGTTGGTCGATTCCATGCTTTATAATCTTCTGACCTTTTTTATGGTGATTTTGATTGAACAAAAATGATTGGGGTTGATGATGTTCTTTGAAGTAGCGTGGGAGAATTACGAACATCGGGGAGTCAGGTGTCGGCTAGATTGGGCTTGTCACCCTCGTGGAGCATAGATCCCGGTTGGGGAGGGAGCATTCGTCCCGGTTCGTGGCTAGAACCGGTACAAATGCTCGGTCAGACGCCACGTGGCCAGCGTAGGGGCATTGATCCCGGTTCTATCCACGAACCGGGACGAATGGCCCGGTCCCTATATATACAACCACCCAGCCCCTTGTCTCATTTTTTCCTGCCAGGAGGGTGTGAGAGATGTTTCTAGTCTTTGTGTATCTTTGCTATGCACATGAGGTGTTTGACGAAATACCCGAGCCACACAAAATGATATCCTTGATCGAGGTTAGCATTCTTATCATTTTCATTTGTAATTGATACACCAATATTATATTTGTCGATGTACGGTGGCCATTTCGCATATATTTTTTATAAACTTAATTATATGGTGCAGATGGATGCACGACAGCGATGGATGTACGGTGACCGACGCGCTTCCGAGTATAGGGCATGCCTGAATGAATTTTTCGGTGTAGCTCAGGTGAACAAAGAGAATGGCTTTATGTGTTGCCGATATGTTGATTGTCGGAACGTCAGGGAGCACTCTTCCTCGAGAATCCTTCATGGCCACCTGCTTCAGAGAGGTTTCATGCCCAGCTATAATTACTGGACAGAGCATGGAAAAAGAGGGGTTGTGACGGAAGACAATGAAGAAGAAGATGATCCTATGTTCCCTGAATACGGTGATACTGCAATGGAAGACAATGCAGAAGAAGGAGGTGATCAAGAACGGGCATCAGATGAGCCCGATGATGATCTTGGCCGAGTTATTGCTGATGCAAGGGAAGACTGTGAAACTGAATTGGAGAGGTTGAAGTTGGACAACATGTTACAGGATCACAAAAAGTTGTTGTACCCAAATTGTGAAGATGGCAGCACAAAGCTCGGTACCACACTGGAGTTGCTGAAATGGAAGGCATGGAACGGTATGACTGACAAGGCATTTGCGAGTTTACTTAAAATAATGAAGACAAAGCTTCCAAAGGATAACGAATTGCCTGACAGTACGTACAAAGCAAATAAAGATCTCTGCCCTCTAGGATTAGATGTGCAGAAGATACATGCATGCATTAATGACTGCATTCTCTACCGCGGTGAGAAATACGAGAATTTGGATGAATGTCCGGTATGCACTGCATTGCGGTATAAGATCAGACCAGATGACCCTAGTGATGTTGACGGCGAGCCCCCCCCCTTGTAAGAGGGGTTCATGCAAAGGTGATGTGGTATGCTCCTATAATACCACGGTTGAAACGTCTGTTTAGAAACAAAGAGCATGTCAGGTTGTTGCGATGGCACAAAGAAGACCGTACAAAAAGTTGAGACACCCAGCTGATGGATCACAGTGGAGAAAGATCGAGAGAGACTTCCCGGAATTTACAGGAGAGGCAAGAAACTTATGGTTTGGTCTAAGTATAGATGGCTTTAATCCTTTTGGGTAGCAGAGCTCCAGTCATAACACCTGGCTCGTGACTCTATGTATCTACAACCTTCCTCCTTGGTTGTGCATGAAGCGCAAGTTCATTATGATGCCAGTGCTCATCCAAGGCCCGAGACAACCTGGCAACAACATTGATGTGTATCTAAGTCCATTAGTGGAAGAACTCTTACAATTATGGGGAAAACTAGGTGTACGTGTGTGGGATGAGGACGAACAAAAGCCATTTTACCTACGAGCGTTGCTTTTCGTAACCATCAATAATTGGCCTGCTCTTAGTAACATGTCCGGACATACAAACAAGGGATACAATGCATGCACACACTGTTTAGATAAGACCGATAGTGTATATTTGGATAAATGTAAGAAGGTTGTATATCTGGAGCATCGTAGATTTCTTCCGATCAAGCATCCCGTAAGAAAGAAAGGAGGGAAGCATTTCAGAGGTGAGGCAGATACCCGGAATAAGTATGACCTCCGTAGTGGTAATGATGTATTCGATACGGTCAAGGACCTAAAAATAATCTTTGGGAAGGGTGATGGAAGCCAACCTGTTTCGAACGGCTCTGATAAGAGCGCACCCATGTGGAAGAAGAAATCTATATTTTGGGAGCTACCCTATTGGAAAGTTCTAGAGGTCCGCTCTTCAATCGACGTGATGCACGTGACAAAGAATCTCTGCGTCAACCTGCTATGCTCCTGGGCGTGTATGGGAAGTCAAAAGATACGTCAGAAGCACGGGAGAACCAGCAGCGTACGAAAGAACCAAGCAACAAGCACACGGATACAGGGCGCCATTACTTAAGCAGTTACGCTCTTACCAAAGCAGAGAAGGAAATATTTTTTGAAGTCCTTTACAGTATCAAGGTGCCGTCTGTCTTTTCGACGAATATAAAGGGGATAATAAATATGGCAGAGAAAAATTCCAAAACCTGAAGTCGCATGACTGCCACGTGATTATGACGCAGTTGCTTCCGATTGCGTTGAGGGGGCTTCTACTGGAAAATGTTCGAGTACCCATTGTGAAGCTATGTTCATTCCTCAATGCAATATCTCAGAAGGTAATCGATCCAGAAAGTCTTGCAAGATTACAGAGGGATGTGGTCCAGTGTCTTGTTAGTTTTGAGTTGATGTTCCCACCATCCTTCTTCAACATTATGACTCATCTCCTCGTTCACCTATGTGAAGAGATTCATATTCTTTGTCTGGTATTTTTACACAATATGTTCCCTTTTGAAAGGTTCATGGGAGTCTTGAAGAAATATGTTCATAACCGCGCTAGGACAGAAGGAAGCATCTCGAAGGGCTATGGAACAGAGGAGGTCATTGGGCTATGTGTTGACTTTATTCCTGACCTTAAGACGATTGGTGTTCCTAAATCGCGGCATGAGGGGAGACTGAGGGGAAAAGGAACGCTGGGAAAGAAAACAATGATACCCAGGGACGAGCATTCTTTCACTAAATCACACTACACAGTTATACAAAATTCCACCTTCGTGGCTCCGTATCTCGAGGAACACAAGAATATTGTACGCTCTACAAACCCGGGGAAGGATGACTCATGGATTAAACGCAAACACATGGAGACTTTCAAAATTTGGTTGCAAACACATCTTATAAATGACACCAGTGTTGAAGATCAGCTGTACATGTTGGTCGGGTCACCATCTTCGACTATTGGGAGTTTTCAAGGGTATGAGATAAATGTGAATACATTTTACACGATCGCCCAAGATAAGAAGAGCACCAACCAAAACAGCGGTGTCCGCTTTGATACAACAAACGAGAATGGGAAAAATGACACATACTATGGTTACATAGAGGAGATATGGGAACTTCACTATGGACCTTCTTTTAAGGTCCATTTGTTTAAGTGCAAATGGTTCGACCTGAATGGACAAGGGGTAAAGGTAGACCCGCTGTATGGAATGACAACAGTGGATCTCAACAATATTGGTTACAATGACGAACCATTCATCCTAACCAATGATGTGGCTCGCGTCTTCTATGTGAAGGACATGTCCTCCGGACCCAGAAAAAGAAAAAAAATAAGCAAACAAATACATCATACGATGAGCCGAAGCGTCACATAGTTCTTTCAGGGAAAAGAAATATCGTGGGAATCGAGGACAAGACATACATGTAATAAGATTATAATAATTTTGTTGAAATTCCGCCCTTCACAGTGAAAGCTGACCCAACCATCTCGTTAAATAATGAAGATGCTCCATGGTTACGGCCGAAGCGATCATAGCAAGGGACGGAGGGTTCATGGACCATGTCTACACGAAGAAAATTAAGAATATTAGATAGGGATGTTGTTGGTGATGTGTAATAATAAACGTGGAATACATGGCATAGTTCTCTTGAAAAAGTGTTCACAAAAAGGAGTTATCTCCTCATAACATTCTAGGGTTTCGGTTGAAATGATGGGTGTTATGCCAAATACATGGCATAGTTTGTTATAATGAGCTCATATTGCACACAAACATGCATCTTGGAAGCACGGACAGTGTTGAGAAGGAAGTTTTTTTTACTGAATAAAAAAACCAGTTTCCATTTTTGGAGTGTCGGAAATTGTTTTTTTTTGTGAAGGACCTACCACAGACATGTTGCAAAACTTAGGGGCTTAATTTTTTAGACATGCTAGGACATGTGATATCCAAAAATAAATAATTTGTTTTCTAAGAAAAGATTTCCATGCACCTCTTTTGAAAATCACAAGTTTTTGCCGATTCAGTTGGAAACGGGGCAAATTTGAACTACAGGTGCCTCGTAATTTTGTCATGAATTTTGGAAGAAATCATTTTTAGGTACTCAACTACCTATTTCAATAGAGATCCACAGTTAGTTGTTGAATATACAACCCCTAGCTACGAACAGTCATGCCCTCCGTCTTGAATTTCTCCTAAAACGGGCTGAGAAAATTCCAAAAAATTCAAAAACCTAAATAACGCGAGACCTTTGCGTGGTGTCATTATATATGTCCTAGTATCCACCAAAAATAGTAAACTTGGAATACGACAATTCTGTTGAAAAAGTGTTCACAAAAAAGAGTTATCTCCTCCTAACATTCTAGGGTTTCAGTTGAAATGACGGGTGTTATGGCCAAATACATGGCACAGTTTGTTATAATGAGCCCATATTGCACACAGACATGTATCTTGGAAGCACAGACAATGTTGACGAAGGAAAAAAAATTACCGAATAAAAAAACCATTTTTCATTTTCGGAGTGTGAGAAATGGTTTTTTTGTGAAGGACCTGCCACAGACATGTTGCAAAACTTGGGGGGCTTAATTTTTTAAACATGCTAGGACATGTGATATGCACAAATAAACAATTTATTTTCTAAGAAAAGATTTCCATGCACCTCTTTTGAAAATCACAAGTTTCTGCCGATTCAGCTGGAAACGGGACAAATTTGAACTACAAGTGCCTCGTAATTTGCTAATGAAATTTGGGCCTCCAAGTGCAGAGGTTTGTAGAACAGCAACAAGTTTCCCTTAAGTGGATCACCCAAGGTTTATCGACCTCAGGGAGGTAGAGGTCAAAGATATCCCTCTCAAGCAACCCTGCAATTAAGATACAAGATTTCTCTTGTGTCCCCAACACACCCAATATACTTGTCAGGTATATAGGTGCACTAGTTCGGCGAATAGATAGTGAAATACGAGTAATATGGATGGTTATCTCTACTATATAAAAAGTCTTACCGTGATGATGGTTCGTTGGTACGTCGTAAATATCTCTACTATATGCTACAAAGTGTAGCGAGACAGATAAAAGATCTGATCGATGTCTTGCCTAGGTACGCACGCACGTCCAACAAAAACTGATTGTCTGATTGGTAATCACGTTCGAGTCTGGTCCGATACGGCCGATTTAGAGAGTCCGGGTCATATATTTAGTCGGTATAGTGCTAAGTCAATACCAATACGTGTTATTTATATTATTAGTACATGGTTAGGAGTCAAATTAGTATTAGGACTTCACGTTGGAGTTGGTTTGCATGCCTTTTGTACTAAGCTCAATCAGGTTACTATTTGTAGTCGGCGGTACTTATGTCCACTTCCTTTTAATTTCTTTGGTAATCGTTCCAAATTTGTGGTAACGTATGCCGATTTAGAGAGTCCGGGTCATATATGTAGTTAGTATAGCGCTAAGCCGATACCAATACGTGTAATTTACATTAGTACATGGGTAATTAGGAGTCAAAGTCCCCGCAAAAAAAAAAAAAAAAAAAGGAGTCAAAGTAGTATTAGGACTTCACGTATGTGTTGGTTCGCATGCCTTTCGTACTAAGCTCAATCAGGTTATTATTTGTAGTCAGCAATGCTTATGTCCAGTTCTTTTTAATTTTTTGGTAAAAGTTTTAAATTTGTGTTCACATAGAAAGTGTATGTGTTTGACCATGCCGGCGTCGTTGCGGAACTCATCATGTGGACTACACCATCTCTTGGACCCTATCCATGGCGATGTCCAGAGGTTCGAATGTGTATTTTTCCAACATCGCGGCCACCCGGCATAACCCCGCTAGGATGCCGTCCACCCCAAGTGAAGTGGATATCCTGATGCCTCTCGTCGGAGTGCCACGATGTTGGCCAGACTTCTCATCAAGGTCAACATTCATTGTCAAGCCCTACAACCAAATCAAGATTTCTAGCGCCTTGGCGTACCCCACTCCACCTCTCGGAATCGTTGCGGAACTCATCCATGTCGACCACACCGTCTCTTGGACCCCATCCATGGCGATGTACAGGGGGTTCCAATGTGTATTTTCCCAACAGCGCGGCCACCCGGCATAACCCCGCTAGGATGCCGCCCACCCCAAGTCAAGTGGGTATCCCGATAGCTCTCGTCGGAGTGCCACGATGTTGACCAGAGTTCTCCCTAAGGTAAACATTCATTGTCAAGCCCTACAACCATATCAAGATTTCTAGCGCCTTCTCGTGCCCCACGCCACCTCTCGGAAGCGAAGTGTTTGCCCCTCAGGACCTAGCCGGACGGTCCGGACCTATGCCGACCATCCCGGCCCTCAATGTATTTCGCCAGAGTCCGACAAGCATTGCTAAACCATCCCGGCGATCGACATAAGCCCTGAAACTATCCTATCATTCGGTTTCTACATCGACACTAGCCGTCGGCGGTCGTCGAGCCCCAGTCGACTACTTCAAGTCTGCCATAACAATCACCGTATGATTCCGCTGCACGCCTATCCAACTCCCGGGAGTGTGGCACGACAACATGGGTTCATGGAAATTTTTGCTTACTCCGTAGCGAAGCACGGGCATTATGCTAGTAAATAATAATAGCAATCTGAAATAAATATGGCAGCAAGCAAACATGTAGCATAACAGGCGGAAAACGGTGTTTCAATGCTTGGAAACAAGGCCTAGGGATCCTACTTTCACTAGTGGTCACTCTCAACAATGATCACATAGTTGAATAACTAAATATCTTCTCTTTACTATGCTACTCTTAACCCTCTCCGGTTGGATAACGAACACTAATCATTGCGTAGGGATGCAAAAAAGCATTCCTTAAAGTAAGCATATTCCCATGTCTAGTTAGCCCCACACTGTCAACTTGAGCGCCCTATAAGGTACTAGACAAACACCACAATTCATAGAGGAGACACACATGATGTGCACACGGTCACCTTCACACCGCGGGACAAGGTGACTCCAAAGTTCATATTAATAAAACACTTGAGTAGCAGAATAGATGAAGAGTAACATCTAATTATTCAACTAGATTACAAATCTCACGATCACATATAGATCACACCATGGGAGAGAGAGATGAACCACATAGCTACAGGTAGAGCCCTCAGCCTCGGGGGAGAACTACTCCCTCCTCATCATAGGAGACAGCAACGACGATGGAGATGGAGGTGGAGTCGATGGAGATGGCTTACGGGGGCACTTCCCCGTCCCGGCAGGGTGCCAGAACAGAGATCTGTCCCCCAAAACTTGGGTTGACGATGACGGTGGCTGCGAAGGTTTCGTGGAATTTCTCCGATTAGGCTAGGGTTTTCGGGAGGAAGGCCTTAAATAGGCGGAAGAGCAACGCCGGTGGGCCACCGGGGTGGCCTCACCACCCCCAGGCGTGGCCAGGGGCCGCACCTGGCTATGGTGAGGGCCACCTGGTGCCCGTCTTCGACTCCTCTTCGCACTTCTTGATGCTTCTGGGGAAAATAGAAACTTCGGGATTCTTGGGGTCCAATTCCAAGAATATTTCCAGAACAACTTTTCTGAAATAAAAAAACATCAGAAAATAGGGAACTGGCACTTGGCATCTTGTTAATAGGTTAGTCCCGGAAAACGTGTAAAAATGTCATAAAGAAGGGAGAAAACATGTAGCAGTTGGCATAATATCAACATGGAACATCAGAAATTATAGATACGTTGGAGACGTATCAAGCATCCCCTAGCTTAGTTCCTACTCGTCCTCAAGTAGGTAAACAATAAAACAAAATAATTTCTGAGGTGACATGCTACCAACATAAACTTGATCATCATAATGTAAAAGCATATGTAAGCCGAGATCATATAATTTCAACATAAGCATTATAAATAGAACTTTAATAATAAAGCATAGCAATCATATTGCGTCATGAGAAGTAACACAAACAAAATATCATGGATAACAATGCAACAAAAGATATATGTTTGCTTCAAGTATAGAGAAAGCATGGCAATGTGGTATTTCGCTAGTCCTTAAGAGTGGGACAATACATAAATGTGAGGACAACTTCAAAGTTCATGAGGAAGACTAGAACAAATAATTAGAGAACTAGCAATAACACATCATGAATCAATTAATAATGTTTCTGGGACAAATGCACATAAAACTCACAATGGCAACTATGCTCTCTCAACTGTGCATAAAGTTAGAAGATGGAGACTCAACATAAAATTAAAAGAAAGGCCCTTCGTAGAGGAAAGCATGGATCACTCATGTGCTAGAGCTTTTATTTTATTAAACAGAGGTATTAAAAAAGCTTGACGCTCCTCTCATCCATCTTACACAAACCATGGCTAACCGAATCCCCGGGTGCCTGCCAACAATCACATACCGTGGAGGAGTGTCTATATTTTAAGAGAGGTGTATGCTAGTGTCAATGAATGGTAAACAGAAAATACAGTACGTCACAATCCAACTAGATTTCACAAGAGAGGATCCCGTATGAAGGAAGCATATGGGTAGAAGGTCATCCCTCTTTCTATTTTGTTTACACAATTATGCTTTGACTAATAAATCAGGGGGGAAAATGGTGAAGAGAATTTGTTTGCATTAATTTGGGGCTGGGCACCCCGCTGCCAGCTCTTCTATCAATTGGATAAGCGGATGAAGCCACTAGTCCAGTGTGTGAAATCCAATCAACAAGTGAGATAAAGATTCTATATTTACGTTCTCATGAGCAAAAACAAGAACACAAAGCAAGGGTAATTTTGAAAGTTTTAAAGGTAGCACATGAGCAATTTACTTTAGATGGCAGTTAAATACCACACGTAGGTAGGTATGGTGGACACAGTGGGAAAACTTTGGTTTTTGGGAGTTGGATGCACGACTAGAGCTCATACTCAGTACAGTTGGAGGCTAGCAAAAGACTGGGAGCGACAAATCAAGAGAGCACAAGAGCCATAATCATGCATAGCGACATAAACATCATTAATCAAACCATAAGTGGTACCAAAAGTTCAAATACTAAAATATCATGGAGGCTATAAGTGATTGATTCATAGTCATAAACATGGTGTGAGGATGTGCCAAGTCAACCAAATAAAACATTCAAAGGAGAATACCACAAATTTATGCTTCAATATGACAAGAACAACTCATGATTCTTTCAATGACACATTAAACACTCTTGGATATTTGAGACTAATCATGCTACTCAATAACCACAAGGCTTTGGAACTAAAATAACATCTAGCATGAAATGAAAAATTATAGCCACAGTCTATACAAGCTTCTACTTGCAATGTTAAAAATTCTACTTCAAGCAACAGTTTCTTTTCCCAACAAGAACCATAAAAGACATGCTTTAACAAAAATTCTCTACATGCTACAGCAAGAAACATGAGAGTACTCACATAAGACTACTAAATCTAACAGCTCTGAATAAGGATGCATGCAAAAAAAGAGCTGGAAGCACTACAATATCTAAGCATGAATACTCAACAAATATAAGTGAAGCACAAGAGTATTCTAACGAAAAAGAGGAGCGTGTCTCTCTCCCAAACAAATATGCTAGGATCCAACTATTTATTACAGCAAAGAAAACCAAACAAACTGAAAACAAAAATAAAGGACGCTCCAAGTAAAGCACATAAGATGTTACATAATAAAAATGTAGTTTCACTAGAAGTGACATGATAAATTTTTGATGAAGAAGGGGATGCCTTGGGCATCCCCAAGCTTAGATGCTTGAGTCTTCTTGGAATTTGCTGGGATGTACCACAGGGGAATCCCCAAGCTTAGGTTTTTCGATCTTGTTGATCACATCATATCATCCTCTTCTCTTGACCCTTGAAAACTTCCTTCACACCAAACTTCTCACAATCTTCATTAGCAACGTTAGTGCAAATCGAAATAATAAATTCACATGGTTCAGTTTCAACACAAGCCTAACACTCACAAACAAATTAGCTACTGTCACAACTTCTTTTAAAACTCTTTTTCTCATAAGAACACAAAAAGAAAGAGATTAAGAGGCAAATGCAATTATTGGCACAAATCTGTCAAAACAGGACATCAGGTAAAGATGGTTTTTTTTGGAAAATCTTCTGTTGCTCAAATAAAAAAATTGTTCAACTAAGCAAAGTTGCGTATATAGCCCAGGATTATGCACAAAACAACTCAGTTTATTTTAATTTTTTGTGATTTTATACGAATTTAACAGTGGACAACAGAAATCTATTTCCTGCGCAGAAATCCAAAATATAGTCTCAACTTTCCACTAGAGGCTTTACTTGTCTCAACAAATACACAATAGAAAAGATATCGCGGGGTTGCTAAGGAAATAGACAACACCCAGGTGCAATGAACACAGAAAGAAACGACGGAAAATAGGTTGAAAACGGAGAAATAAAACGGGTTGTCTCCCTGAAGCGCTTTTCTTTTAATGCCTTTCAGCTAGGCACAATGATTTTTGAAAAATTCTCACATAATAATAAGATTTGAAGCACAATAATAGAGCATCAAGAAGCAAATATAAAACACATTTAAGTCTAACCCACTTTCTATGAAAAAGAATCTTGTAGAAAAACAAGTCAACGGAACACAAAGTGACCAGCATAGGAAGACAAAATAAGTGCAACTTCAAAAATTTAAACATAAAGAGGGGAAACTTAATATTGTTGAGATGCATAAACCATGTTTCCCTCTCTCATAATAACCTTCATTAGCATCATGAATAAAATTAACATTATAGCTATCACATAAAACATTCTTATCATGAGCCACATGCATAAAATAATTAATACTCTCCACAATAACAACGGGAGCAAATTCAACAAAATAGCTATCATTATTATTGTCATCACCACAATCATCAAATATAGGAGGCATATTGTAATCATAATTGATTTTCTCCCCAATAGTAGGTGATCTGAAAATATCATATTCATCATTGTAATCATCATATATTGGAGACAAAGTATCATCAAAGAAAATTTCCTCCTCAAAACTTGGGGGACTAAAAAGATCATATTCATCAAAACCAACTTCCCCAAGCTTATACTTTTCCATAGCATTAGCAATAATGGTGTTGAAAGAATTCGTACTAATAACATTGCTACTAGCATGCAAATAAAGCTCCATAGGTTTTTTAATTTTCTCTTCAAACACTTCATGTCCTAACTCAAGATAAATATTATAAATCTCTCTCATTTGTTGTTTTCCATTAAGCCTAACTAGTGAAAACAAGAAACAAAAAGATTTAATTGCATAATACAAAGGAAATAACTTCGAGCACTCACACCCGAGGATGTGAGTACCTTTTACCTTACCTCCCCGACAACGGCGCCAGAAAGAGCTTGATGTCTACGCACGCTTCTCTTCTTTTAGACAATGTTGGGCCTCCAAGTGCGTAGGTTTGTAGAACAGCAGCAAGTTTCTCTTACGTGGATCACCCAAGGTTTATCGAACTCAGGGAGGTAGAGGTCAAAGATATCCCTCTCAAGCAACCCTGCAATTAAGATACAAGAAGTCTCTTGTGTCCCCAACACACCCAATATACTTGTCAAGTATATAGGTGCACTAGTTCGGCGAAGAGATAGGGAAATGCGAGTAATATGGATGGTTATAAGTAATAATAGTAATCTGAAATAAATATGGCAGCAAGCAAACTTGTAGCAGAATAGGCGGAAAACGGTGGTTCAATGCTTGAGAACAAGGCATAGGGATCCTACTTTCACTAGTGGACACTCTCAATAATGATCACATAATTGAATAACTAAATATCGTCTCTTCACTATGCTACTCTTAACCCTCTCCGGTTGGATAACGAACACTAATCATTGCGTAGGGCTGCAAAAAGCATTTCTTAAAGTAAGCATTCACATATCTAGTTAGACCCACACTCTCAACTTGAGCGCCCTAGAAGGTACTAGACAAACACCACAATTCATAGAGGAGACACACACGATGTGCACACTGTCACCTTCACACCGCGGGACAAGGTGATTCCAAAGTTCATATTAATAAAACACTTGAGTAGCATAATAGATGAAGAGCAACATCTACTTATTCAACTAGATTACAAAGCTCACGATCACATATAGATCACACCATGGGAGAGATAGAGATGAACCACATAGCTACCGGTAGAGCCCTCGGCCTCGGGGGAGAACTACTCCCTCCTCATCATAGGAGACAACGACGTCGATGGAGATGGCTTCCGGGGGCACTTCCCCATCCCGCCATGGTGCCAGAACAGAGATCTGTCCCCCGAAACTTGGGTTGACGATGACGGCGGTTGCAGAAGGTTTCGTGGAATTTCGCCTATTAGGTTAGGGTTTTGGGGAGGAAGGCCTTAAATAGGCGGAAGAGCAACGCCGATGGGCCACCAGGGTGGCCTCACCACCACCAGGCGCGGCTAATGGGGCCCCGCTCCTGGCTATGGCGAGGGCCCCCGGGTGCCCGTCTTCGACTCCTCTTCGGACTTCTAGATGGTTCCGGGGAAAATAGGAACTTCGGGATTCGTGGGGTCCAATTCCGAGAATATTTCCAGAATAACTTTTCTGCAATAAAAAACAAAAGAAAATAGGGAACTGGCACTTGGCATCTTGTTAATAGGTTAGTCCCGGAAAACGTGTGAACATGCTATAAAGAAGGGAGAAAGCATGTAGCAATTGGCATAATATCAACATGGAACATCAGATATTATAGATACGTTGGATACGTATCAGGTACTCAACTACCTATTTATATAGAGATCCACAATTAGTTTCCGAATATACAACCCCTAGCTACGAACGGTCATGCCCTCCGTCTTGACTTTCTCCTAAAACGGGATGAGAAAATTCCAGAAAATTCAAAAACAAACTAAATAACGCGAGAACTTCGCGTGGTGTCATTACATATGTCCTAGTATCCACCAAAAATAATAAACATGGAATACGATAGTTCTGTTGAAAAAGTGTTCACAAAAAAGAGTTATCTCCTCCTAACATTCTAGGGGTTCGGTTGAAATGACGGGTGTTATGGCCAAATACATGGCATAGTTTGTTATAATGAGCCCATATTGCACACAAACATGCATCTTGGTAGCACGAACAATGTTGACGAAGGAAGTTTTTTTAACTGAATAAAAAAAACATTTTCCATTTTCGGAGTGTCAGAAATGTTTCTTTTTGTGAAGGACCTACCACAGACATGGGCGTCCAGAGTAGGGAAGTAGTTGGGATTCCAACTGGGATTCCTCCGCTGCTCCGGCGTGAGCTCATGGTAGTAGTGGTTCGTCATGGCCGCCCGACGCGCCACACCTTGAGGAACAGGAGGGACCGACACTCCTCCGGCGCTCAACATCCAACCAGCAGGGACGTTGTAGCCGGGCGGGCAGGGGTAGTTTAAGGCGGAAAGTGCCTCTGCCTGCAAGAAGGTTAGAGTGGGTACGGTATAAGTCATGGGAAAGTGGTGAATTTATATGTGTTTATGCCAATGGTGGCAATGCATACATATATGTAGTGATAAGAAACAGACCATTTAGTCCCAGCCTATTTTACCAACCGGGACGAAATGGTTAGGGTTTCGTTGGGAAACAGATCATCTCTTTAGTCCCGGCCTGTTTTACCAACCGGGACTAAATGGTTAGGGTTTCGTTGGAACCAATCATAAAGAATCACACGGATCGTGTGTTTCTTTCAAGCGCTTGTGAGTCGTTGGATCAGGGGTGTGTTTCTTTTGAGCTGTTGTGAGCCGTTCGATCAGGGGTACGATGTGTTTCTTTCGAGCGCTTGTGAGCCGTTGGATCAGAGGTGTTTCTTAACCGTTGGATCGAAACCCTAGCACAACACTTTGTGAGCCAGAGGACCCTATATATAGCCCACCTCTCGGATTCCCTTCATACATCATTAAGTTCATCGACTAAATACAAATCCGTATTCGTCAGCATACATCCTACCGTGCATTTCGTATGCATGTATGCACTCATGAGCCACGGTGGGGCTGTATGCTGGCGATACCGATTGTTTTGTTCTACATCCCCCTTGAAGGTTTGACAAAAGGTTTGATACATCATTCAGTTCATCGACCGAATACAAATCATCCAGATTCGCCATCATACGTCCAATCGTTCTTTTGATATGCATATATGCACTCAGGAGCCACGGTCGGGCTGTATGATAGCGATACCTATTGTTTTGTTCTACCTCCGATTGTATGACTCGAAGAGAGGAATCGATGTCAGTGAAGAACCAACACAAAGGGTGAGTGAAGATTTGGCATGTAAAACCCTAAGTATACATGTAAACACTTGGTATGCTAACTCCTAGTTTTTGGTGACATCCCGACGCTCCGGAGCCCCTCCGCGGCGAAACCCTAGGCCCGCTGGAGAAAATTCCACCTTGGCAGTCACCCAAATGAGTTTTAAAACATCATAAGTGAGTTGAATTTATCTTTCTGATCATTTTTATATATAACTTGTAATTTTCAGAATTTATCGAATTATTTGATATTTTCTCCATTTCTTAAATGAATTAATTCAAATGCAAATAATTCAAAATTTTGAACTTCACCAAATAGATTTGAAAGTAGTATATTCAGTTAGTTTATAATTTTCTAAATGTTTTTGTATCTTCTTTATATTTTTCTGATTGTTATTTAATGTCTTATAGGAGTTTTGAAAAAAAATAGGAACAAATTTTAAACATAAAAATAATTCGAAAATAGGGCATTCGTCCCGGTTTGTCCCAACAACTGGGACGGATGCCCCACCACGCGCGCGCTCCACGTGTCCCCCATCCGCGCGCCGTGAAAAAAAGGAGGGATCATCCGTCCCGGTTGCTAGCAACAACCGGGATGAACGACCCTTTCATCCCGGTTGTTGCTAGCAACCGGGACGGATTCCCCGTAGTATATATGCGGACCGTCTTCCTCCCCGAAAACACATCCTGCACGCAAGGAATTTGACGCCGCCAGGCTGCTGCCGTCACCCGCGCCCGCGTCGTTGTCGTTCTCGCCGTGGAAGAGCTAGCGCCCGTGGAGGAGCGCCGTCGCCGGCCCATGGAGGAGCGCCCGTGGAGGGAGCACCGTCGTCGGCCCATGGAGAGGAGCACCCGAGGAACGCGCCGTTGCCGTCGTCGTGGAGGAGCTCGTCGTCGCCATGCACCTCCCTGCGCCCGAGCTCGCATGGAGAACCGCGCCCGGTGGCCGGCCACTGCCCCCCATCGCCCCCTCTCTCTGCTTCCATCTCTCTGTAAGGAAACATAGAGTATTTTTAAACTTTTTTTTTTACTATTTTTGTTTTTACTTTTTTACTTCTATTTTCAATTAGACTAGTTGAATGCCCGTGCGTTGCTACGGGTACTCAAGTTGTTTTTTCGATGACATTATGCTTCGTACTCATCGCCCTTCAAGATATTGTAAATGTATTCCCAAGTCCTCTACTCCAGCAACATGTCACTCGCCATGTGTGCTGAGTGTTTACTCTAACAAATTTTCGTTCCCATAGTGACTGATTTCGAAGAGGCTATAGAATAACATAATAAAATATAGAAGCAATTTTAATAAAAAATCAAAAGGCAGGCAGGTCAAAATCTCGAAAACAATGGGCCAAACATACATAGTAGTTCTTAAATTTTGGCCCATTGCAGTCGCCAAGAAATTTGCATGTCTCTAACCCTCATAGGGACTTAAAAAAAAATCAAGTATCATATTTAAATTTTAAAAAAAAATGCAAAAACAATCTGGATGTAGATAATGATCGGTACTACAAGCGTTCAATTTTGTTTTTAATGTGAACTACTTTGTATTCTAGGCTATATGAAAATTCAATGTGAATACAAGAAAAGTTCTATCAGCGCGCGGCTTTAGTGACCAAAACCTATATAAAGATCAACTACATTTCGTTAATATTTTTTTATTTCTAAATATATAGAGTGTGATGACCATGTTGGACTTGTTGGACATATTGCTTCCTTAGAATGGTCACTTGTTTAATATTCGAAAGGCTAGAACATATATCCACTAAAAGAGTGTGCATTTAGAGATAAAATAAGAATCAATTTGAAACAAATAGTTAAATGCCCGTGCGTTGCCACGGAACATCAAATTTTTTACCCATTAAATATGCCAAGATATTGCACGTAAAATTGAAATGGCAATACTATACAACCGCGAGGAGCATGCAATTCGGGTTATTCAAAGTACAATCATGCTTTTGATCATTGCTTCTCAATTATCCTTTCTCCTTTCGCGCCCCACCCTCTCAACTTCATGCCCGTGCAACGGGAGAAACATATTCTAGTGCCCTGCAACATCAAGCAGTGTAATCAATTTTTGTGTATGTTTCAAAACCATACTTCTCTTCCCAAACGCATGACAAACCTTTCATCGATGAATTATTAGAATTGTAGATGTGATTAATCCTAACTAAGACACTATTCATGTAGAGAATAGATTGTTTTTCAGCTAAATTATTTCTAGGATTTAGAGATCTAAAAGTATTACTGACCAGCATTCTTGACTACTTTAAAAATGGACGAGAGTAGTTAGCAGCAAAAGGAGACCAAGGGATGTTTAATACTCCATCCATTCCACAATATAAGCCGTTTTGGCAAACTATTAATTTGCCAAGATGGCTTATATTATGGAATGAAGGTAGTATGTATTGAACTTATTTCCTGGTAAAAAGGAGGATTTTCTCAGAGCATGGAGTGCAATGCAAGCAAACCAATTGTCAAAAGATTTATGGAGGACGAGTTGGAAAAATTAAAGAGCTAGAAAGAACTTTAGATATGAAGTTCAAATAACAATTTTCTTTTTCTACATCATTCTACTTGACTTTAATAAAGCTCAAACAAATGGGCAGAAGATGACCTTAGTGATGACCTTATGGAGGCCTGAGTTGTGGAATCGGAAGTACTTGAAGCCACGGCGAAACGGGGCACCGTCCCGGAGGGTCAAGGCGGTGGACCTGCACCTCACACACCCATGGCAATCTCCTAAATATAATCTCACTATCTGCTTGCTAATTTCGGTTCACAAGCACGCTGTCGTCGACAGACACCAGCGCCTTGCCTACCGCCCAGAAAATGTGCTGAGCAACATTTTCATCCTGCCTCAGGCACACTGATTAAAGAAGATTATGTCAGTACATGCTACACAAAACGGAACCAAAAGTAGTTGATCTGTAAATGCAGCTGCCATCACCAATCACGTACCAGAATATACTAATTACACCGACTGAGTTGATGCGTTGTGGAGGCAGTCACCAGGGATGTCGCCTGCCTGCAAGTCTGCCAGAGAATTGTGTAGCTTAGGACAAAAAATAGTGTGTTGTAGGACGCAGGGAATATATGTACAGAGAGATGCGTATTTTCAGCAAAGTCATCGTACCAGCCAAGAAAATGGGAGAAACAAAAACTTCACTGCCTTTGTCTCTGTGAGAAACAAAATCTATGTTAGCTCTGAAATTCTGTGAACGGATAATGAAGGGAATAACGGGTTTTGAGATTAACATCAAATTGCATGGTAATGTGATTAGATCTCCCTCTCTCACCAGAAAGATAAACTCAGCTAATGTTTGTAATAGTTCATCACACCCTAGATCTCTAGGCGCACAGACATGCATCCATGTATCGGAATCGACAAAGAAACACCGTGCGCTACTGCCGGCGCCGCACCTCCACCCGTCCAGAGACCAGGTCGTCGGTCACGTGGAGAGGCAAATCATCCATCCTCGCGTCGCCTGCGGCGAGCCTCCACCAGCGCCGCCAACATCCTACCAGTAAGGGGTCGCCTCGCTTCTAGTAATAGCTTGATTTTCCTCTTGGTATTCCTCTCCGCCTCTGCCTCCATGTCTCTCCCGTTTAGCTGAAGATGGAAAAGGACAAAACTCAATCCGATTAAGAGGAGGAAGAAATGGTGTTTTGACAGAATTGTAAAATCGAAATCAGAGAGCATAGTACCTTCGGTCTTCTCTACCGAGAGAAAAAAATATGCGTTGATGCTGCTCCCGACGAGATCCATCTTGTTCTGCTCCCGATCGACAAGGGGAATATGGAGCTATGCTTGAGTTTGAGGCAGATACAGGGAGGAGAGTTCCCTAGGAGGAGGAGCGACGGGAGGAGATCCCCTTCCATTCCCCCATGCGAGACCTTGGAATCGGATCACCGGAGCGATGCTGGTGCGGGAGGAGATCCCATTCCATCCTCCCATGCGAGACCTTGGAATTGGATCACCGGAGCGATGCTGGTGCGGGAGGAGATCCCCTTCCATCCCCCCATGCGAGACCTTGGAATCGGATCACTGGAGCGATGCTGGTGCGGGAGGAGAGTGACAGAGGGGACGGGTCGAGCGCTTTGTGGCAGCGAGCGTCCCTCCATGTGATGCGGTGGGCGGCCGGCTAGGAACCGGTAGAGGTGTCTCTTTCCTCCCACCTGAGGAGAGTAGCGGCGCTGGTCACCAGGATTGAGAGGGCGGCGGCCGTTCCGCGGAGGAGTGAATCAGTAATCAGGCATTTGCGGAGTTGATTTGTTCTCTATGTAATTAATTGGCCCGTTTATTATAGGACCGCGGAGAACTTGACTGCAGGATTGATTTTTGGTGATTGATTTCCGGTGATTGAGTTTGTCATTAATTCCGTGGATTCAATACGATGGACGACAGGAGACAGGACGCGGGAGACTCGACGACAGGACGTGGTGCTGGACGGTTGAAGGAACGAAAAGTTTCTTTTAGATAGGAGAGATATGTTAGAAATATTAGTTAGGAAACATTACTTAAGAAATATTAATTTTTGGAGATGTTAGAAATGTTAGAAATATTACAAATAGAAATGTTAGAAATAGAAATATTAGAAATAGAAATGTTATAAATAGCAATGTTAGAAAATATTAAGTACATAAATTTTTTGGTGTAGAAAATTCTTAGACATTAAATGTTTAGTGTAGAAAATATTAAGTATATAATTTTTAGGCATTTTTAAATTAGAAATATTACAAATAGAAATGTTATAATTCTTAGAAATTTGACTTAGGGAATTTGACTTAGTGTAGAATCAAATTTACTTAGTGTATAACTTTTCGTAATTTTTTGTGTATTTAACTTAGCGAATTTTAGTACCACTACTTTATTTTTTAGTAATTTAATTTAGTGTAATTTGACTTAGTGTAAAATATTATAATTTTCAGTATTTTGTATAAGTGTAAAAAAATAAGAATTTTTAGAAATTTGACTTAGTGAATTTGACTTAAGATGTTTTTTGTAGTATTTTGACTTGTGTAGAATCAAATTTTACTTTGTGTAAAACTTTTGGTAATTATTTATGTATTTGACTTAGTGAATTTAACTTACGAAATTTTAGTACCACTAGTTTATTTTTTTAGTAATTTAACTTAGTGTAATTTGACTTAGTGTAAAATATTAGAATCTTTAGTAATTTGTCTAATTGTAAAAAAATAAGAATTTTTTGAAATTTGACTTTTTTTGTAGTATTTTGACTTAGGGTATGTAAAATTTTTGGTAAATTTATATGTATTTGACTTAGTGTATTTAACTTACCGAATTTTAGTACCACTTTGTATTTTTAGTATGGAACCAAGAGACGAAAATGCGGAAAACTTAGGGAATTTTGTGTATTTGCAGAAAAGTATGGAACCAAGAGACAAAGATCCGGAAAACTTGCTCGCGGGTTTAATCCGCGGGCCCGAGGGAGAGCCCGATGTGAACTAGTGGATGAACAACTCCGGTGAGGAAGATCCGGAGCTCACCCGAAGAGACGTCTCTAGTGAGTGAGATACGAGCCTCGACCGAAGAGATGGGTCCAGAGTGGGAGAAGCCGACGGCTCCGGTGGAGCCGTACCAATTACAAACACCGGCTCCGAGGTGCATATAGATATGTTAATTAATGAAGCATCCGTTGTATATATATATGTATTAACACTCTTTATTTTTTAGCCATCCGGATCAAGAAAATCAAGCGGAAAAAAGACTAAACGAAGCGCAACAAAGAAGTTGAAAGACACAGAAAGATATAGGATCGAAACGATCAGAGCAGAAAGCGCACCCGAGTTTCTCCTTGATGTTGCCCAAAAATTTGTAAAGCAATGTGGAGTGCTAGTTATGGATCACATCCCGATCACTATTCAGGAGTAGAATGAGCCAAAAGATCCGCAGAGAGAAGGAATTTCATTTGTCAGCAACATAGCCAAAGATAATTTTTTCAGAAAGATCATGTGTAATTTCACCTTACCAACGCCGCAGGTGGATGAGAATAAGGCAGATGAGGATGAGGAAGTACAAGGTGAAGGCGATGCTAATAAAAAGAAACTTGTGTTAGTGAAAAAGGTGAAGGCGTGGACTCTTAAAAAGATGGCCCAGGAATTCAGCAACTGGAAGAAAAGATTGCACCTTAACTTTATCAAGAAAGGTAAGACTCCAAATTTCACTAGAGGGTATGAGAAAATAAAACCCTTATGGGCAGATTTTGTGAAGTACAAGCTGTCAGATGATGCGAAGATAAGGTCAGCAACAAATCAGAAAAACGCCGCCAAAAAGGTATATCACCAAATTATGGGGCAAGCTGGCTACAAGGGTTGCCTTTCCAAGTGGGAGAAATGGGAGAATGACCTGCTTGAGAAGGGGATCACTCCTGAGCCATTCATGTGGGCCGAGTGGGCAAGGTCTTGGTTTTACGGGCATGGGGGCATGTTGGACGAAGAAGGAAACTACATCTATAATAGAAGCATGAAGATAATTATCTACCCATCGAAGATCTTAGAAACACTATAAAGGATGCTAAAGAGGGGAGGTTCGAGCCAGATAAAGAGAACAACGAGGTCACACGCGCCCTCAAGAATAAGGAACACGTAGGGCGTACACGAACCACAATAGGCGGTGTTACATGGAAAATTGGGTTTGACGAGAGCAAAAAGAAATATCCTGATAGAAGCCGTCAGAGGAAAAAGGACGCGGAGGCAGCTGAAGCAGTGAGTCAGGCAAACTGGAGGCATCAACTTGAAGAACAGATAAAGCGGACGCAAGACGTAGCACTGAAGCAGCAGGAGCAAATTGACACACTTAGCCAGCAGCTAGGTACTACCGGCCTACCGCACGTGGTAGAAGGTGAAGTCGATGCTACCGGCGCTGCACATTCTAATCGAAAAAGCAACATTGCGTCCACGCAGCTGCAGGGTGATGATGCACCGCCGATGATGCACCTGGTGGCTGATATCACGGAGATGACAACTTGTGAGCTCCACGTGAAGGTCGTCAACATAACCATTAAGGCGGTGGTCGGCTATGCCTTACCAATTGGCAACGAACCAACTTACCATAGTCTTCCGGTTCCACGGGGCTACGCTGTTGTTGGGGTCGATGAAGTCGTCAACGGATTCAAGCGGATGAAGCTTGAATTCCCTGAAGGTGAAGACGGAGAGGTGACTGAACTCAGAGACGCCAAGAATTTGACCGTCTTATGTCTAAAGGAACACATTGTGCTTCCTAATCAGACGACAAGGCCAACGACTCCTCAGCATTCTCCAGCGCAACAGTCCCCGCCGTATATGCCGTCTCCAGCGCGGTCGTCTCCGCCGTGCATGCCGTCTCCAGCGCGGTCGTCTCCACCGTGCATGCCGTCTCCAGCGCGGTCGTCTACGCCGTGCATGCCATCTCCAGCGCGGTAGTCTACGCCGCCGCGTCAGCCATCTCCGCCCACTAAGTTTCTGCGGAGCCGTAAAAAATCACCCAAACGTCAACGGTCGCCCCTCCGGAAGGTACCAAAGGAGTTACCCAAGTTATCTTACGACTATACTCCAGAGCAAACCCGGGAAATCGCAAGGGGCGACTACGAGGCGTGGAAATCAAAGCCGAAAGAGCAGAATAAGGCAGATTTCCGCAACACCGATGAAGAGGTAAACGAGCGTGGAAAATGGTGAAGACCCATCATCAACCCGAGCTGAGACTGTCATCTGACTATGACTGCTCTATTCTGAAGTCACACCAGGAAATGTTGCGGTCGAAGAGTAGTAGCGCAAGCGGAAAAAGCGGGAAATCAGTTGCCCAGTTCGGACAGCAGAAAAAACAATCCATCTCCCCGCTCAAAGTGATTTCTAATAGCCAGGTGGGGCCGAGCACTATTGCTGACGAGCAAATTGATCCGGAGTTTATAGAACTGTACGGACCAGGGGCAGCTGCTGCGGGTATGTCCATTGCTGAGTATATCCAAACATTACAGTACTTCCCCTCTTCTGAATTTGAGTACAAATACCGGCACGGGAATTCTCTCGTCAAACCCGAGTAGGTAAAGAATCTACCAACCAAAATGCGAAGAGTGCATAATTGCTATATGGAAGCCGCTCGGGAATCTCAGGACTGGATAGTGTTGGGAGTTAGAGACGAGCACTACGGGTATGGAGATGGAATGGTTCTGATTCAGTTTGATGAATTGTTTCAGTTATTCCAGCAGAAGGCCCTCGAAAAATCTATCCTTACCGTCTATTGTCTGTAAGTACTTATTTCTGTAATTAAATCTCTAGCTATCTCACCTCGTTCATTGCATTCATATAGTACACTCATTATATTATAATTGCAGAATGAAGATTCTCGAATGCAAAGAGGACGAATCTATGGTATTGGGTTCATTGACCCATAATTTGTTAATCATAAGACTCCTGAGCTAGCTACCAAGGATACAGAAGATAATATTCTGATGGCAATAAGGTTTCAAGAACAACGACGGGAAATACTATTTCCTTACAACTTCGGGTGAGTGTTACTTTGTTGTACATATTCTGTTTTCCTTACTCGATGTTCAGTGTATAATTGATGAGTTATGCATGCGCAGCTTCCCCTTTATTCTGCTAATATTCCAAGTTGACAAAGGAAAAGTACTGGTAATGGACCAAAAACGTAAACCCCTTGAGGTCTGGGCGGACATGCAGGAAATGAATTGGCGGCAATTTCAATCTTTATATATGGCACTATATCGATGTCACGACCCCGGACCCAGAGATATACATACTGTTATGTGCTCCTAGCCATGGACTCACAAGGGCTTCAGCGTTACCAGCCCCGGCCGCAATAAACAACGGCAGGCAGACCGGATTCATCGGCACGTAGTCCGGATCCCCGGTCTACTACTCCTTGTATCCATGCTAGTCATAACCAATTATGCATACCCAAGCGTCCACGAGTCGGATGAAACTGAAGGAACGGGACCAAAGTTATACAGAGCTGCTATGTGTCCAGAAAGTGTAACAACAATCGAGGGTTACTGGGGTTACCTCGCCCCAGGCCGAATCACATCGGCAGGCGGGCTCGGACATGGATCATCGGCTCCACAACCCCTCGACTGCGACAACTA
This sequence comes from Alopecurus myosuroides, assembly GCA_028641055.1. Classification (NCBI taxonomy): domain Eukaryota; kingdom Viridiplantae; phylum Streptophyta; class Magnoliopsida; order Poales; family Poaceae; genus Alopecurus; species Alopecurus myosuroides. The sequence continues at coordinate 97,430,788 of CM054060.1, forward strand.
TGCAGGCATAGCCAAAACTGTATAACAACGGGCTCGAAACCAACAACCGATCAAAGCAGCACTCTAGACATGGAAGTTGTATTAAACATGTGTTACTAGAGTATAGTTTACAAGCAGAGGTCACATGACCCAACATTACATCAGACAACGGAAGGCAAATTATGTTGCTAATCAACAAGAACCAAAAAGGCCTAAGAGGCCGCAACATAAGACGACGTCCCAGCCCATAGATTCCAGGCTGCTACCTGGGAACCCCAAACTACTCGTCGATGTCCACGTTGAAACACCACTGAAGTGAGATCTTCACCTGAACCAAAATTAAGCAAAACTGAGTACGGGAGGTACTCAACAAGACTTAGTTAACCTATTATATATCTGCTATCTTCAGAAAGGGTTTTATGAAGGTTGATTTGCGTAAATTAATCTTTGTTTTCCAAATCGAGGGGGAATAGCACGTCTCATAGAAGGTTTTCAAAACAGATGAGAAACTCACTACTGTAATCATCATCTTTTGAATCCACCAACATCAATTCCCAAAAACTATCACATGCTACAAGGATCACCCCTCCCGGCATCTCCGGGGAAGCACCCTTCAAACATAGACTCCATGCTTTGTCAACATATTTTACGTCATGGTAGGTTGTTTTGGTCTTTGCCTTCACCAAGTCGTCCTTAACCGTGGACACGGCTTTTCAAAAAGATTGCCCTGCAGGGATGTACACTTTACCCACACGTATCATCCGACTCTTAGCGCCACATGTACGCTCTTCCATGGAACGCGGCAGAGGGTGGCTGGCCACGACCTTTACCTTACCCGACCCTATCCATGAGTCAACCCAAGACAGGGCCACCCCGTCAACAGGAAGTTGGCCACCCTCTTGACGGCACCTGTCTCTGTGAGGCGGGGTCAAGATCCGTGTACGTCCATCACTTGGCCCCGGTCACGCCCTACCGGAGCATTTTGTTTTCAAAACCGTTTAAAAGGTTTTATTTGCGGTGCCGAATGGAAATCTCAAACTACGTGACTCATGGATCTGGCCAAACAAGTTAGTTGGTCGAGCGTGGTTACTTAGACCCCACGTGTGGTTGCATGCTCAGTCTTGGCTTCCGCTCGAGACCTCAATCCTAGGGTTGGCGAGTATAGGACGAACAACCACTTCCCAAGTGGCCTCCCATACCAGCCTTAGTCAAGTTATCCACACAATGCTCACCTCACCACGTCATCATATCATACTAGGTTATCGCAGATCTGATTTATCAACCGGATGGAGCAGAGGTAACAGACATGTATGACTAAGCGAAGCAGATATGAGGCTCTGGAGATGCGCACAAGCAAATCTATGGCGGGTAGGAGCAGTGGATCAGGATATTGAGGCAATGTAGTATATAGGTGAACTATATCTACTAGCATCAAATACTTTGGAATCGAATGCAAAGTACGAGATTCAAATGTTGTTCGAAAACATATATGAGCAGATAAGAGGTTATGCTTGCCTTGGTTATAAGAAAACTAGATAGAGACTTCAGGAATAAGTGCTTGACTTGTCGGTTAAGATCAAGTATTCACCATTGGATTTGCTGGCCTTCTCTTCGGAGTTGCCTTCTACCGAGGGGGAACAAATACCGAAACAAGAAGAACAACAATCAACACATGGCATAATGCAATGCGCAATATGTATGCATGAGCAAGTTAATGCACTGAAATAAAGACCTAAACATGTTCGATGTGTTGCTAGGGTTCATATGTCAGATATGCAGTTTTACTGAAATTAGCCCGAAATAGACCCTCGTGGGGCACTTCGGGCAATTATGAAAGTGAGAGCAATTTTAATTGCTCAAATGGGCTTGAAAACATCATAAACAGGTTGCATTTGTCATTTTGAGCATTTTGGTATATTACTTTTAATTTTCTGATTTTATTGAATAAAAACTTATTTTTCCATTTTAAAATGATTAAACAACATTAAATAAATGCTCATTTTTGGACTTTCTCAAACATGTGTGAAAATTACATATTTGGGTAGAGAATAATGTTTTAAACATTTTGGTACCTCACTTTTATTTTTCTGAATTATAAAACATCAGTTATTGATTTTACAAATTTTAAACATTTTCTGTAATATAAATAAAGATAGGGCCCACGTGTCAGTGTAAAATCATTTTACAAAAAACCTGAAAAGCCCGCACTGAGGTCAGCGTGACGCAGGGGTGACATCACCATGCTCTGCTCCTCACAGGTGAACCTCCAAATCGACGAAATTCGCGCGCAAATTGGAAAATAACCTCTATCACACGGAAGAGGAGCTCACGAGGAGCGGTATGGTGGCGGCGCCGCCCTTCAAAGGTCGCCGGAGAAGCCGCGACAACGGTGAACGGCAGCGGCCGTCGGCGGGCAACGATGCACGGTCGAGTGAGGATGAAATAGATGAGAGGAGGGGGCACGGAGCACCGGTGGCTCACCAGGAGCTCGATGGAGGTCTCGGGGAGGCGAGGGAAGGCCGGAGTCGCCGACGGCGAGCTCGGGGAGCCGGCGGCCATGGCGGAGGTGGTCGGCGCGATTCCGGCGTTCCGCGGCATCCCGGCAAACGAGACTTGGTATGGAGGGGCAAGAGAACATGGAGGAGCTCGCGGTGGCCTCCATTCGCTGAAAGGGGGCTGGAGACGACGGCACGCGGCGGCGGAAGTACGGTAGGGCTAGGGTTTGTTCTCAGGGGAGATACAGAGACGGAGGGAGAGCAGTAGCGAGTGCGGGAGGAGAGGAGGCGATCCAGACGCCTCTCCTCTCTTATCCGTGCGAGTGAGAGAAGCAGGAGGTGGCAGAGGGCAGCGGCGGCGTCGACACGCAGCTGCTCCTACTGTCCGGAGGTAGAAGACAAAGCACGATTTGCATAACCCCCCAGAAACTCCAGGAAAACACAGAAAGGTCATTTTCTCTTTAAAAACTGAAAAGAAAACAAGGTTTTGAGGGCCTTTTTGCAAATAGAAAATTTGGCAAAAATACATTTTGGAAACCTTACAAAATTTTCCAACCTCACCATGTTCCTCTTTGGTGAAATTGAAATATTTTTCAGTAAATAAATTTTGGAACCCATTGAAGTAGTATTTGTGGAAATTTTCTCAAACCATTTAAATTGTTTCAAAACATGGTTAAAATTTTGTTTCATGCATGTATGATATGAACACAACACCACACACCCTAATTTAGCAAATCAGGGATGTTACAAATCTACCCCCCTTACAAGAATCTCGTCCCGAGATTCCCAAAGGAGAAGAAAGAAGGAACACCGGTTTTGAACGATCTTCTTGAACCTTACTGTTCTTTTCTTGAAGAGGTTAATCCGTAGCACTTGCAAAGATTCTTCAGCGGCTACACCTTAGGTGAGAGGGAAAACTCTAAGGAATTGATCTTCACGAAGATCGAGTATATCATGGCTAACTTAGGATAAGAATGTTCGTAAATAACTTTTGAGTTAACACACATGAAACACATCAAGGTAACGGAGGAAATAGGAGAAGGTTTAAAGTTTGTGGACGATGGTTCTTGAAAGGATTTAGAATATGATCTTTGCACAAGACTTTAAATCCTTTTGGAAAATAAAGGTTGGACAACTTGTGACATAGAGGTTTCCTTACGACAGAAAACCAAGATGGAGAGGATGGTCTTGGATACCTCAAAGTAATATCCGTAGACGAGGGGAAAACACGATAAAACACTGTAATTTGTGCGTTAGAGAAAATTTGATACAAGATCATGTTCACTCTTCAGAGTGGACACAAAAGATGAAGGAACTTTCATTCCGTCAAAGTTTGTCAAGATCTTTGTCGAAGATCGGAATGTTACTTCACGACAGAATATGAGTAACCGCAGGATGTTGGAACACCGTAATGAAGGAGGAACTCTTGGTCACACCATAAGGCTGGGTAACCAATGGGGATTGAAACACCGGAAGAAAATGAGGAATCTCTTTCCTATTGTGGATTTGACGTAACAATACGTATACCACATGGTTAAGATCCCATGGATGGAGTAACTGAAAAATTCACACAATGTGTGAGATGAACAGAACTTCGGGTATAAACAACTTGAAAAAGGGAGCCGATCAATGGTGGTTACAAAACACCACGAGATGGTTTTCATGATGAACTTGTTTCCACTAGAACAAAGGTTTGGAGGTTTGACAAAGAGACATTGGAAGAATCAACTTCCAGGTTATCCTTGATGTTCTGGATACGGCAGCAGGCTCATGACAAACCTTCTATAGGACATCGAGTGAAAGTAGAACTCCGGTTTTAAAGAACGGCGAGGAAAACTTGTTTGGAAAGAGCCACGAGAATTCTCACGGAGAGTGGTTGTTTTTACGGATTCAAAAAGAGATGACATTAGGCCTTCCGGCTAACTGTGTCAACCACAACATCAACCATGCCGGATTTTTGAAAGGACCTAAGTCGAAACCCTTGAGGAAACACCAGCCATCGTTGCTGCTTGATATTCAACTCTGGTTAGTTGGAAGATAACTCAGATTCGGGATATTTGTTCAAAGAGATACATTTACTAGATTCTCAAGATATGGACTACGATGCCACACTCAAGAATATGAGCGAGATTGCAGAACTGATGTGTTGGCAACTTGTGGAACACGGTTGCACCTACATGGTTTACTTGCAATGAAACACATTCAGAGTCCTTGTTGGGTAGATGATAACAAAGATAACGAAGTTCTTAAACTTCTTTTCTTTCACAAACGATCATTCAGTGGCTTAGTGTGGATGCAAACTTCTTCAAGGAATGGAGGTAACAACCTAACATCTCAAGAATAGTCCACACATGCATGACCGACTTGGGATTATTTTCGAGGAAACAAGGAAACTATACTCGGATCCACGGCGACAACTTTCACCATAAGCACATGAACTCTAGTAAGTTGCTTCGAACATCCAGAACACAACTTCGTGATGACACAAAGATGGTTCTCGAAAGTTTACCACATTAATGCCAATTGTTCAACATGAACCTCTCGCAACTTGGGGAAAATAGGAATGTCGTCGTTGGGTTCAACAACACCCTTATCAAAATACTCCAAGAGGAGGGACTCATATGATATATGAACAAGGCTAAATATTGGTCATACTAAAGGACATGAAGGTGTACTCGGGCAAAACACCATGAGTGGAAACACCATCAAGATATTCCTTGAAGCTGAACTTGATCCGACGATAGCCCAAATCAAATCAAAGGTTAGAATGATAGCATGTCCACGAAGGAGACACTATCCTGCTTCCATAGAATGAGAACTAGACATCCCATTGCAAAGGAACAAGTTAGGCGGAGCTTTTGTCTTTCAACTCTCCAAGTTGTTGTTTTAAGCTCAACCAACTAGTTCAGGATATCCAACATAGCTTCTTGGAGAAAGGAGCAATTCAAATTACCCCTTGCTTAGACATTACGGTCAGGTAACAACCTGGTGATACTTCTAGAAAGACAACCATAATATCACAACCTACCGGTATGTCTCGGAGTTTGGAAGGAATCTTGGTTTTCAAAGCAACTGATATGTTCTTGAGAACTTCAGCATGAACCTAACTCTTTGACCAAGAATGTGCACCGGAAAGAACTGATTTGGTAACACAGTCATCTTTAAATAGAGGCCTGGTAACCAAACAGTGCGAAGAGGGATACAAATGTTTCTTAGATTTTTTTTCAAAGCAATAAGAATTGCTAGGAATGTGGGATACACACATCAATGCACAGACCGACCGTTCTCAAGCATTCAAGCTTGGAGGAAGGGGGAGTGAAGATGTGTAAGAGCATCACTTCATCATCAAGGTCATGAAAGTCAGCACGACCTCTTGATATGTAAGAGTGTGAGACTCAAAGGTGGAGCAGAACAAATCCTGATAAAACTTCTTCAATCTGTGAATTACAAAACTTTGACCTGGTCCAAGAGAAAAACGAGGTACTGGAGTTTTTTTTCTCCTGACATTCCAAGGTGGAATGTTCTGACGGAACACAAGAGCAACATGCATTGGAAGACTCCAACACGCATATGCAACTTGGTGTCCAACACAACAGATGGGGATTTGAGAGCAACTGAAAGGTAGAATCATGCTCAGGAGAAATCCTAAGATCACATTGATTGCACAGGGCAATACTCATTTGTTTAACCCATGCTAAGATAAGAGGTATATCAGAGTCAAGAACAAGGATATGGGAATCATAAAGAACACTCTTGTTGTGATCCCTTTTGGTTCCAAAGGAAAACATATGGCTATGAGAGTTAGAATTACCTAGCCATCCCGAGGTGGAAAATGTTCCTCAGGGCCAACAGAATGGATCTTGGGTTAAAGGTCAGCATCCTGTGCTGGTAGCATACACATCACATGATTAAGAAACCACATGATTCAACACACTTCACTCCAGCATATTCCGGGACCTTCGGTTCAAGACCAAGGTTTAGAAACCCATAGAAAGGAGCAACTACTATCTTAGTGCCTTGAAGGACACCACGAATAGCAATCATGAAGTATCTTTCAAAAGACAACATAACTCCGGAAGAGTTTGAGGAGAAGATAACGGATAAATTCGAGATGAAAAGCAGATCTCGAGGTTCAGGATTTGAAACTTTGGAACATGTAAGAATGTGGAACCCATAGAACTTTGAGAGATTATGATGGAAAGGAAATCTCCGAGTTTAAACAAGAGAAAATGGAAGATGGAACACACACGACTCTAGAAACTCAACACTAGGTCAACTTGGTTAAAAGACGTCCTTGCCAAAGAAGGCACCAAAGTTTTGAATGACTAGAAGAGATAGTAAAACCTTTTCAAATCAAAACAGGTAAGGTGACCCAGAGTTAGAGCGATACCAGATAAGGAGTAAAAAGAATCCTAAGAAGGTTTTTCACAATCCATTTGAAGTTTCAAAATAGTTTTCACAAACACTAGACTCAACATCGACCAAGCAGTAAGTTTTCCTACAGGCAGTCCTGCTCTGATATCATGGCCTGTCACGACCCCGGACCCAGAGATATACATACTGTTATGTGCTCCTAGCCATGGACTCACAAGGGCTTCAGGGTTACCAGCCCCGGCCGCAACAAACAACGGCAGGCAGACCAGATTCATCGGCACGTAGTCCGGATCCCCGGTCTACTACTCCTTGTATCCATGCTAGTCATAACCAATTATGCATACCCAAGCGTCCACGAGTTGGATGAAACTGAAGGAACGGGACCAAAGTTATACAGAGCTGCTATGTGTCCAGAAAGTGCAACAACAATCGAGGGTTACTGGGGTTACCTCGCCCCAGGGCAAATCACATCGGCAGGCGGGCTCGGACATGGATCATTGGCTCCACAACCCCACGACTGCGAAAACTATGCAGGCATAGCCAAAAATGTATAACAACGGGCTCGAAACCAACAACCGATCAAAGCAGCACTCTAGACATGGAAGTTGTATTAAAAAGGTGTTACTAGAGTATAGCTTACAAGCAGAGGTCACATGACCCAACATTACATCAGACAACGGAAGGCAAATTATGTTGCTAATCAACAAGAACCAAAAAGGCCTAAGAGGCCGCAACATAAGGCGACGTCCCAGCCCATAGATTCCAGGCTGCTACCTGGGAACCCCAAACTACTCGTCGATGTCCATGTTGAAACACCACTGAAGTGAGATCTTCACCTGAACCAAAATTAAGCAAACCTGAGTACGGGAGGTACTCAACAAGACTTAGTTAACCTATTATATATCTTCTATCTTCAGAAAGGGTTTTATGAAGGCTGATTTGCGTAAAGCAATCTTTGTTTTCCAAATCGAGGGGGAATAGCACGTCTCATAGAAGGTTTTCAAAACAGATGAGGAACTCACTACTGTAATCATCATCTTTTGAATCCACCAACATCAATTCCCAAAAACTCTCACATGCTATAAGGATCACCCCTCCCGGCATCTCCGGGGAAGCACCCTTCAAACATAGACTCCATGCTTTGTCAACATATTTTACGTCACGTTAGGTTGTCTATGGTCTTTGCCTTCACCAAGTCGTCCTTAACCGTGGACACGGCTTTTCGAAAAGATTGCCCTGCAGGGATGTACACCTTACCCACACGTACCATCCGACTCTTAGCGCCACATGTACGCTCTTCCATGGAACGCGGCAGAGGGTGGCTGGCCACGACCTTTACCTTACCCGACCCTATCCATGAGTCAACCCAAGACAGGGCCACCCCGTCAACAGGAAGTTGGCCACCCTCCTGACGGCACCTGTCTCTGTGAGGCGGGGTCAAGATCCGTGTACGTCCATCACTTGGCCCCGGTCACGCCCTAGCGGAGCATTTTGTTTTCAAAACCGTTTAAAAGCTTTTATTTGCGGTGCCGAATGGAAATCTCAAACTATGTGACTCATGGATCTGGCTAAACAAGTTAGTTGGTCGAGCGTGGTTACTTAGACCCCGCGTGCGGTTGCACGCTCAGTCTTGGCTTCCGCTCGAGACCTCAATCCTAGGGTTGGCGAGTATAGGACGAACAACCACTTCCCAAGTGGCCTCCCATACCATCCTTAGTCAAGTTATCCACACAATGCTCATCTCACCACGTCATCATATCATACTAGGTTATCGCAGCTCTGATTCATCAAAAGGATGGAGCAGAGGTAACAGACATGTATGACTAAGCGAAGCAGATATGAGGCTCTGGCGATGCACACAAGCAAATCTATGGAGGCTAGGAGCAGTGGATCAGGATATTGAGGCAATGCAGTATATAGGTGAACTATATCTACTAGCATCAAATACTATGGAATCGAATGCAAAGTACGAGATTCAAATGTTGTTCGAAAACATATATGAGCAGATAATGAAGGGTTCGTTGCATAGAAAACAAAAAATTTCCTACGCGAGAGACACCTGAAAGGCCAAGATCTAATCTAGGAGACGAAGTGTAACGGGCAACAAGAGGGTTAAGGAGAACACATACCCTCGAAGACTCAAAGTGGTACGAGATCAAATCTCGTTGTTGGCGTAGTCGTACTCACACCGATCCCGATAGCGAGAAGATGGGCACCACAATCCGGCGGTGCATCCGTGATCGGTCACACGTACGGTTGATGACGACCTCCGTTCCCTCGTTCCAGCGGGGTGCAGAAGTAGAGGATCCCTCGGAACTCCAGCAGCACGACGACGTGGTGGTGGTGAAGAATCCCACGGTCAGGGTTTCGCCAAGCCGGAGACCATGAAATATAGCAGTGGGTGGAGGGAAAGGGAAGTGGCCAAGTGTGTAGAGGAGGGAGAGCTCTCACCCTCCTTTTATAGGAGAGGGGGGAGGCAGCCCAAGGGGGGTGCGGCCAGCCCATGGGTGTGCCCCCACCTCTTCCCTCATCATGTGAGTGGACACTCCACTCACCTCCACTCACTTTCCCATTATTTCCCACTTGGAAAATCCAAAGGTTTTCTTTTAATAAATAGATAAAACCTTTTTATTTCTTTATTTCAGCATTTGTTAATTCTATTCACAAACTTTTGCATATAGCACCTCGAATCATTTGTTAATTCTATTAACAACCATTCAACGAAAAACCCCTTGAACTATTTCAATTTTCCCCGAAACAATTTCGGTGCTGCCCAAAATATTCTTCGATATTCCGTATCCTCTCAAAAGCGTCATCGAACCTTAAGTGTGTCACCCTACGGTTCGCGAATAAGATAGACATGATCGAGACTCCTCTCCGATCAATAATCAACAGCGGGATCTGGAGATCCGTGATGACTCCTATATATTCAACGATGACTCTCGTGATCGTGTGAACCAACAACGCCGTGAACTATTCCCTTTGTCTCGCGATATTTTACTTGTCCGAGATTCGATCATTGGTATCAACCATACCTTGTTCAATCTCGTTACCGACAAATACTCTTTTCTCGTTCCCGTGATATAACATCCTTGTGATCATATCACGTGCTTGCAAGCGGTTTCGATGTGATATCACCGAGAGGGCCCAGAGTATATCTCTCCGTCATTTGGATGGACAAATCCCACTCTTGATCCATGATCCTCAACTAATACTTTCCGAATACTTAACGACACCTTTATAGTCACCCTATTACGGTGTGACGTTTGATGCCATCAAAGCACTCTTCCGGTATTAGCGATTGACATGATCTCATGGTCTAAGGAATAAATTACTTCGTATGTTTGATATAACAATGTAAACTAAATGACTTGATCGCATTGCTATATTCTCTTTGGGTATACGTTCAAAACATCATTCTTCTAATGACATGACGTCGTTATTAATAACATCCAATGTTCATGATCAGGAAACCTTGATCATCTATTAATCAACGAGCTAGTTAAAAGAGAGGCTTTACTAGGAACCATTGTTTGTTTCTTAAGCACACATGTATCAACGTTTCCGGTTAATACAATTCTAGCATGAGAAATAAACATTCATCATAAACAAGGAATAAGATAATAACCATTTTATTATTGCCTCTCGGGCATATTCCCTTCAGTCTCCCACTTGCACTAGAGTCAATAATCTAGTCTGTAAGCACTTAACACATATGGCGTACCAGTGTTATTACCATGCTTCGCATGTGGTAAACATTACCAAAAAGATCTGAACTATTCAGGTCCTATTGTATTTGCATGTCCTTTGCGTCTACACGCATCACTCATTCTCTAAATGAGATGGCTTTGTATATATATGGTCAATTGGTGAAAACTTAATTCCTCAGCTTAAACTGATGTCACTAGCATTGTGAAAATGTAGCTTCATAGTGTTAGCATTCTTGGAAACTCACCAAGTTCCGGTGATACCTTAATTCCTCAGCTTAAACTGATGTTACTAACATTGTGAAAATGTAGATTCATAATTTCAGCATTCTTGGAAATTCACCAAGTTCAATAAAGAACTCCTTGACACAAAATACACTTATAATCAGTTGTTAACACAACGATATACTTTAGCCTTTGTTGTAGTATCTGTGACAATATTTTAATTTTGAAACTCTATCAAATCTAGCATGGAACTTTCTTCCATCCTATTGTGCTACCCTTCATCACATATTTTAATTGAGATAAAATTACTTGAATAAATGACAAGACTATTAGTGCAACATATTACAACTAATATTTTGTCATTACTATATAGGAAAACATATCCTTAGCATTTCTAAAATGACACAAGGATCTCTCCCACTGTTGTCTAATCATCATATGAATTATCCTACTATAACATTTTATAGCATAGGACTCATCTGGTTGTGTACATAGCATGGAAACATGACTTAGAAATCTCAATTTCAATAATGCTCATCATGTGTCAAAACACATGAATCTTGCTCAATTATTTTCCATGTGACAAGAACTCCTTCTTGTCATTTCGATATTGACTTACTTCAATATTTCATCTATGTAATTTGGCTTCAATCATATCAGGTGCTTCAATCCATGTTTTATAGATATCGATGCCCAATATCTTCTAAGCCTTTCATCAATATGAAATCGAAAATATTAACCGTGTTAATTTAAAATACATATCTTCCAATCAACCATACGTCATCTACATAAAGTATTGGAAATATGTCATAGCGCTCCCACTTAATTTCTTGTAACTCTACAAGCATCTTTATCATTCATGATGGAATCAAACTCTTTTGATAACTTCATTAAGCTAAAGATTTCAACTTCGCTATGCTCACTTCAACCATTGAAGTGTGCATGCCTTTCTAGCAACCTTTTGAATTTTACAAAACTCTCAGACTGTGTCAAGTACACATCCTTGATCAAATTTCCTCAAGAGGAGAGTTGATTTGGTTATTCAACTGCCATATCATAATATGTAACTTTTTTCTAGAACTATCCGCAAAGACTAAAGCATCACTACGGAAGATCGAAATCTTGTAGTAGTCAACTCTTTGAACTTCGTCGAAAACAACTTTTCGATAAGTATCCATGTCTTTGTCGCTATATAGACCCTTTTGCTATCGTTAGGCATCATGCCTATTGAAAGGATTACCAAGTCACATACTTGATATTCATACAAGGATACTATGGCGGATATAATGACTCATAGTCAATTTTACGAAGTTAGGGCCCATCATTTGCTTCCTTTATAAGGTCCAGGTCCTTTTGTTGTCAAAACAACACTTTACACTTAAACCACGAGTTGTTCTAAGTACAAAGTTTTTGGACTATTCTGGTACAGTTCGCAAACTCATTTGAAGTTTACAATATTTGTAGTGTCTTCTACTTAGTCAAAATAGTAAATCCCGGAACAACTTCCAGTGCTGCGCTACTCTTGACATGATAACGAAGATTCTCTAATCTCGTTGAGTTTGTACTGTTCTCCCACTCACTTGTTTCGCAAGAACTACTTTCTCGAGAAATCAACCCTTTCTGACAAACAACAATTGTCTTTTGGTTCGGTGATAGGAGAAATACCCAATGTTTTATTTGGGATAACCTTATAAACATATATTTATCCTATTTTGGTTGTAAACATTTTACACATGCTATGCACACTGTCGTGGTGGTGTCACGGCAGATGCCATAGGATGGCTAAAGATGTGGGACGATGGACGCTGGAGGTATTCGGGGAGGGATCACGCGACGAGTAGCCGCGTGAGGTAAGAACAACACACTGCAAACAACACGATCTACCCAGGTTCAGGGCCCTCGTGAGGAGGTAAAACCCCTACTCCTGCCTCTCTATATGTATTACGATGTCTCTCCGAGTAGCCACAGTACAAATGGTATCGCTACCGAGTAGCCTCTCTCTTCCCTCCGAGTAGAGCTAGGTCAAGAACTTAGGGTTTCTAGGGTTTCAACCTCAGAGTGCCTCGCGCAGGAGGCGGCGGGGCACCTTATATACACGGTGCCCAGCCGGATACGTCCAAATCTAGACAAGTGTCGACATAGTGTGCACATCGTCCTTTCTCCGAGTACTCGCTGACAGCTTTGGTTCCTAACCTTGGCTGCTTCTGTAAAGTCGTTGGGCAAAACTAGGGGACAGACTGGTATCACTGTACCTAGGCACAGAGTAGGCCCCCCTTATCCTGCCACAGCCTGCTTCCATGCTATCACTGTCAGGCAGGCCGGTCCCAAATGAACAGTAGTTCGAATGCTGCCAAGTACGGACCCAGGATACGCGGGATCCTGTGTCAGAACGGCTCCTTTGACTTCCTGGCCCGAGTAGGTTCCCGCCAATTGTACTCGGGCCAACTCTTCTACTCGAAAGGACAGAACTTGATTGATATCTCCTTCTGGTCATCTTGAGGTGAGTCCGAGTAGCAGTCGACCGGGTAGCGAGTACCAGGTAGTCGGCTACTCGACCAAACCTCCCTTCCGTAAGCTGCTTTTACCACTTGCCTTTACCCTACTCGGGGGTAACCCCCCGACAGCAGTCCCCGAAGCTGGTTGAGTCTTGTGAACTTGTTCACTAGGCTCTGCCAGCTTAAAAACCAGCCTTTGCACCTCAGCTCTTGAACCTCAAGATGCCGAGAAGAACCTCCGAGTAGCTATCTGGAAAGTACCTTGAGTTTCCTTTCTTCCGAGTAGCAATTGCTTTCTACTCTGTAACCGAGTAAAAAGACTTAGAGAAATTTCTTAGATTGAGCCTCTGCAGCGCAGAGCACACTCCAGCCCTTCGCGCAGCAACTGCACACGTGTCAAGCATCCACGACCTCGTCGTTTGGTTGCCCAGGACACGACGCCCCGCGTCCAGTTTTCACGCTGTGGGCCCACCAGCCGTCATGTCCCATCAAGCGCAGTTATAGGCCACGATTCGGTGGTGGGATCCAATGCGGCCGTTACGCGCGCAACCTGCGCTTGTGTGCGTTTCTAGCCGGCCACAGGATCCACCACACGCCACAATCGATCCCACTTCCACGACGGTAACGGTAAACTCGCGGAGGAGATATAAATACCTCCGTGGTAACTTCCTTTTCCCCTTCCCTGCACTTCTCCTCTTTCGCCTTCTGCTCTTCTCCGCCACCGAGCTCTCCGCCTCCGCGAACGCTCTCGCGCCGCCGCGGACTCAATCCCCCAACCAACTCCCCTCGAAATCTTTCACTCCTTCCACCCGCAGCAATGGCCAAAGCTGGCTGGGCCGGCTCCTCCGTCACCGCGGAAGATTGCGCCTGGCTCGTCAATACCAGGCGAGTCCCTCCCGGCGTGGAGTGCCGGGCGCCGGACGGTGAAATCGTGCCATCCCCGCGGGAAGGAGAGCGCGTCGTCTTCCTGTCGCATTTTGAGCGCGGGTTTGGATTGCCCGCCTCCGATTTCCTGCGGAAGTTCCTTAACCATTTCGGCATCCAGATGCACCATCTGCCCCCCAACGCCGTCGTCTTCCTCGCCTAGCACGCCGTGGTCTGCGAGGCCTTCCTCGGCATCCGGCCCACGTGGGAGACGTGGCTCAGGTACTTCCACTTGCGCCAGCAATCCACCGGGAAGAAAGACTCCGCGGGCGTCGCCCGCGCCACCGACACCGGCTGCGCCATGATGGTGCAGCGGTCCGGGACGAACCATCCCCGCATCAAGGGGCTGGACTCCGTCAAGCTATGGCAGAAGACATTCCTCTACGTCAAGAACGTTGCCGCCGCGGAAGGAGCCCAGGTGAACGATCGAATCAACCTGCCCGTTTGGAGCAATCGCGCTCCAATCGGGATGTACTGGAAGGACAAGCCCGTCAATGACGAGGATGCCGTCGAGATGGAGAATAGACTCGGCTGGTTGAAGGCGCAAGGCCTCAAGAATGACGATCCGGTGGCTTGCTGGATCCAGCGCCGAGTGCTGCCCTTGCAGGAGCGCTGCCATCTCATGTGTTACATGGGAGGCCCCCGCGACTGCACCAGGACCACCACCATCAAGATCGACAACATCGACGTTCCCTGGCATGCAAGGAACATCTTGACGACGAATCTTGGCGACCACTGGCAATACGGGTTCGTCCCGTACAGCCGTGCAAAGCCAATCGAGCGGGTACGCCTTTCTTACTTTGCTCTCTGCATTTACTTTCCGAGTAGATAACTTCTCCTTCTTGCATCGACTAGCAATTGCCTTGCGTTCCGAGTAGGACACTTAGCCGAATCGCCTTAGGCTTAGTATGCTTTGTGTTTGCACGCCTATCCGGGTAGAATACTCAGTAAGACGCCTAGGCTTGGTGTGCTTTGTGTTCGCACGCCCATCCGAGTAGAATTCCTTCCTGGTACTCGGCTAATTTGTGATTCTTCTCTGTCTTTCAGACTCTCACTCGCCAGATAATCGAGAGCTGCGAGGTTTTTGAGGGCAACTGGTCTCCTGATCGTGAGGAGGACGATGTGCCCTCTTTCGATGCCGCGGAGCAGGCCAACCTCTCTCGTTCCCCCACCACTGATAAGCGCGAAGCTCTCCGCACCTGGTCCGATGAGGATTTTGACGGTAACCACACTTTCATTCTGTTTGTTTCCGAGAAGCACCAGTCCCTCGTTTGCTGTTTCTGATTCTTTCCTCTTTTCTCTTGGGTTCTCAGATGAAGCTGCTGCGGAGAAGGACGACGAGGACGAAGACGAGAACGAGGGCGATGCGCCCCTAGTCGTCAAGCCTCTGTCCGTCGCCGCTCCTGAGACCCGCAAACGGACTGGTGGCGGAGCACCCGCGCCTCCTGCCAAGAGGAAGAAGCCCGCCGAGAAGAAGGTGGTCGTGAAGAGGTCCAGACGACAGCTCAAGTCCACCACCGCGTAAGCCCTCTTCTCGGTTGTTTCCCTTCTCGCGCAGTATTGTTTTCCCCAATCTTCTTCTAATTTGTGATTTCCCTATCTCTGCAGACCTCCTATGGACGCGAACGCAGCTCTCGCGTCTGACCACACTAAGGAACAATCAGTTCCTCTGATCAATCTGGATGATGATGAGGACCACACCGTCGACGTTGCTGCTGCCAACGCACAGACTGCTGACGCTCCAGAAGCAGAATCAGAGCCAGGAGCACAGGACACTGCCGTCCACCATGAGAGACCCCCTTCTCCTCCGGCTAGCAATGCCGAGGAGAACCAAGACCAAGAAATGCAAGACAACACCGCCGCCGAGCGGCCTGAAGCAGAGCAAGAGCAGCCCGCCACAGGGGCGGCTGCACAAGAGAACCTCGCTGCCGAGCAGCGAGTAGAAGACACCACCGCTGCGGATGCCACCTTAACTGACGCTTACCCATTGAGCAGCATGCAGCCGGGCGTGACACCGAGTAGCGCCCAGCCAGGAGCTGCAGCTGGCGACGGATCCGCGGCGCCACCAACTGCGCAAGGCCCTACACCACCAACTGCGCAAGGCCCTACACCACCAACTGCGCAAGGCCCTACACCACCAACTGCGCAAGGCCCTACACCACCAACTTCCTCCTCGTCGCCGCAGAGCAAGGATACATCCAGCCCTCCTGCCGGGCGAGTAACCAGGCAACGAGCACTGGATGCTCTGAGGGATGAGGTTGCGAGACGAGCAGCCGCTGAGAAAGAAACTGCTGATAAGGCCAAGGCCGAGAAGGAAACTGCTGATAAGGAAGCTGCTGAGAAGGCCAAGGCTGAGCAGAAGAAAGCCAAGGCTGAGCAGAAGAAGGCCGAGAAGCAAGCTGCCGAGAAGGCAGTCGCCGAGAAGGCGCAGGCCAAGGCTGACGGGAAGAAGACTGAGGATCCCGAGAAGCAGAGGGTCGAGAAGGAGCAAACGAAGAAGCGAGCCAGAGACCAGAGTACATCCTCAGGCGGAGCGCTCGTGATCCACGAGTCCGGCCCGATTCCTGCTGCGCTCTCTGCAGACGCTCGCGCTGCTGGCCAGCCTTGCTACCCGGAGTACATGATTGAGGTTAGCCATCAGCACTCCATCGGCTTCCCTCCCAAAGACAAAGCTTTAGCTATCCAGAGGGGAAGGAAGGTTGTAGCCATGAACTCCCCTCCTCCAGATCCAAGCCAACACCAGTCTGTCAACATTGCTTCTCGTGGAGTCCAAGACAGACCAATAACTTCCAAGGGTCTTGAACAGGTATTGGACACCGTTGGCCACATCAACGCCAGGTGGGATAGCAAGGTTCTCGGGGAGGAGAAATGGCACGGCTTGACCCTTGGCGCCATCGACCACATGCGCGTGGATTGGAACAAGGTTGATCTGGGACACAAGCCCATGTCCGTCTCCACCGAGACCGCAACCCTCGCAGCCAAGATGTTCCTGCACCGCAAGAACGCCGAAGACATCGAGCAGTCCTATGCAGTAAGTCTTTCTTGCCTTTTCCGAGTTGAATTTTCTTCTCTTCTACTCGCCTTTCTTCTTTCTTACCATCACCCCCAGTCCCCGAGATTCGGGTCGAGTAGACGGATACTCTCCGAGTAGCCTCCTACTCGGGCTGAATCTTCTCTGCTTTGCCTAACTCATTTTCTTCTCGTTTCTCAGGATAGCGTCCTTAAGCGGACCCACTTATACCGCATTCTTCTCTGGAACCACTCCATCGCCAGGAGGCGAATCGCCGTACTGGAGAAGGAGAAGGCAATTGCTGAGGCCGCGAGCAAAAATGCCACCACCAGCACCCAACAGCTGGCTGAAGTGCAAGGTACGCCTTTAGCTACGCGGTTTCTGCGTTTTATGTTTACGCCCGCTTCTGCTTTCTTATGCGCTAACCTTTCCTTCTCTGCAGAAAAACTGAAGCCTTAGCAGACGAACACGAGAAGTGCCGTAGCTTCGTGGAGAACTCCGAGGCCACCATCAAAAGGCTAGAAGGTGAGTTTGTTGTTTACTCGGTTTGACTTTGAATTTGTTTCTTCTCTGCTCCTCTGCTAACCTCATCTATCTCTTCGCAGAAGATCACAAGTTGTTTGCTGAGGCGCACCAAGATTGTGTCAAGCCAGCAGAGGTGCAGAAGCAGCTGTCCGACCAGGCCATTGAGCTGGTGAAGGACCACACCACGGAAACCGAGAAGCTGCAACTCCAGTTGCAAAAGGCACTCCAGGACGCCGTCAACATTGGCGCCGAGAGGGACAGAGCAATTGCCGAGAAGGCCAAGGCCGAGACCACTTTCAGAGCCAAGGAGAGGGCCCTTGAGCAGGAATGTGAAACGCTAAAGAAGACCAACGCTGATCTCTTTGCTCAGATGGATACCTTGCGCCAGATCCAAGACAGGCACATTTCCAACGAGGAGTCCTGGAAGACCAAGCTGCAGCGGCTGCGCAACGAACTGTCCGGTAAGTCTTTTCTTCGCTGCTTCTTTTCTTCTCGGTCGTATTTCTTCTCGGTTTCCCTCTACTCGGTTCTTCTCTTCTCGGTTCTGAAGTTACCACATGCTGTTTCAGAGATCTGGCCTCATCTAGATTCCCCTTCTGCGCCTATGGTGGCCAAGGCCAAAGCAGCTCGCCTTGCGAAAGGTGAGGCCGCAGATACCAGAGCCGAGATTGAGGACAGCTTGCTGGTGCTCAAGGACTATTTCGAACAGCTGGCTGGCGTCGGAATTGATTTGGTGCACGAGGGCTTTGAGATCCACCGGCTGTTTTGGCCTCATGATGATCAGCCAACCACCATGAAGGGCCTAGCCTTCAAGCTGAAGAATGTGAAGAAGAGTTGAAGAAGTGGCGTGCCTCGGGCGCCCGTGCTGGTGCAGACGTGATGCTTCTCTGCATAGCATCCTGGTATGAGAACCTCAATATGCAGCTCATCCGCGGGAAGCGCAATGATTCCAAGTGGGAGGTGGACCCCGACTGCGTGGCCGCACGCAAGCAGATTGCGTACGAGGTCGCGGAGTGCGCCGAGACGGAGACCTTCATCGAGGGCCTTCCCGAACCCGACACCGAGTACGAAGAGGAAGAACAAGAAGACGAAGAAGAAGACTTTGACGACTTCTTCGAGTCTCCCAAGGGCAAGGCCGGGAAGGGGAAAGCCGCCGTCGTCGCGAGTAGCGATGAAGACGAAGGCGCGCACATCGACACCGACCCACTCGACTTCGGCACCTCGTCAGGTGCTGCTCTCGACGACACGGTGCCCCCTCCTGGCCACGCTTCAGGCTCCTCCTCGGCTCCAGGACCCGTCTCGGTGGCCACGGCCACTTCTGACCCGGTGGCCACCCCGCACGATGCCGAGATGGAGGAATCCGCCACCGTGCAGACGGAGGCGGATGCCACCCACGCCAGCACCGAAGAAACAACTGCCACGACCGCCACCGAAGAAGCTGCTGCCAAGACCGCCGCCGAGGAAACAGCTGCCAAGGCCAGCGCCGAGAACACTGCCTCCTCAACTTGAAGCAACCTGCAATCTTTTTTCACTTGAACTTTTTATCAGATCCCCGGGATGCCGGGTGCAGATGTAACAGACAATATTTGTTTTGCTTGCTACCCAACTTTTATTTCCACACATTATCTTCAATTTAGTCAAGTTTAGCAGCCCTGGCTCAATGCCGGGTTGCGTTATCATGCGAGTCCCCGAGTTGCCTTGTTCATTCACTCTCTCTTTTCGTCTCAGCTCTACCTGCAACTTGTTGCTTTTTTGGTATTCGAGTCACAAGAGTCAAAGAGTAGAGCTGCAAATACTTAGCCACTTAGAAACAATCATAGTAACGCAGCCCACCACCTAGCCGAGAAGACGAGACAGGGAACAAAAGTAACTAACACTCTACTCGGTTCCCGCACTCTTTCTTCCTTAGCGATTTTTCTTGTGCTCATTGACCTTTTGCTTGTTCTCTTGCTTGCCATGAAGCCGGGTTTCGGACAGCAGCAAAGTCGAAGAGTTGGCATGTAGGTTTAGACACAGTACTCAATACGCGTATGAGTTTCGAAGTGAAGCAACCGAGTAGGAAAACAGCAAAACCGAGTAAAAACACTTAGAACAAACTTGAGCGAGGGCAGTCCCCGAGAACAATTTTAGATTGCAGAGTAGAATTTCAACTCGGATAAGAGGGTACATACACATCTTTGCTCACGAATGAAAACGACGAAGTAGAGCTACATTCCAAGGGCGCTTCGTTTCCTCTCCAGCTTTATCTGCCCTGTTCGCCTGCGACGGGCGCACATCTACAAGGTAGTACGCATCATTGTGCAGCGCTTTGCTCACAATGAAAGGCCCTTCCCATGGAGGAGACAACTTGTGCATCCCGGCTGTGCGCTGCACAAGCCTAAGGACCATGTCTCCTTCTCGGAAAACCCTTGGGTTCACCTTTCGGCTATGATAGCGCCGCAGGTTTTGCTGGTAGATAGCCGAACGTGACAGAGTCAGCTCTCTTGCTTCTTCAAGCAGGTCAACGTCGTCTTCTCGAGCTTCTCTCGCCTCCACCTCAGTGTAGAGGGCTACTCGGGGGGAGTCATGCTCTAAGTCTATTGGCAACACGGCCTCAGCCCCGTATACCAAGAAGAATGGCGTGTAGCCGGTTGACCGGTTAGGGGTAGTCCTTAGACTCCACAACACCGCTGGCAACTCTTCTAGCCAACACCCAGGTGTTTTCAGCAACGGCTCAATCAGCCTTGGCTTTATGCCTGCCAGTACCATTCCATTTGCTCTCTCAACTTGCCCATTGGAGGCAGGGTGCGCGACTGACGCAACGTCTAGTCGGATATGCTTATCTCTGCAGAATCGCACCATTGCCCCCTCTGCGAAATTGGTACCGTTGTCGGTGATGATGCTATGCGGGTAGCCATATCTCATGATCACATCCTTCACGAACTTCACAGCTGTGACTCCATCGCACTTCCGAATAGGTTTCACCTCAATCCACTTGGTGAACTTGTCCACCATGACCAAGATATGTGTCATGTTGCCTTTAGCCGGCTTGAAGGGGCCAACCATATCCAAGCACCAAACAGCAAATGGCCATGTGATAGGAATTGTTTTCAACTCGGAAGCAGGCATGTGAATCTTACTTGCGAACATTTGGCAGCCATTGCACTTCCTCACGATGTCTTCAGCTTGTTGCAAGGCTGTGAGCCAATAGAAGCCATGCCGAAAAGCTTTCTTGACCAAAGCCCGAGATGAGGCGTGATGCCCACATTCTCCTTGGTGTATCTCCACCAGAATTTCTTCTCCCTCTTCCGGGCTCACACAACGTTGCAGCACGCCAGTGGCACTTCTCTTGTGCAGCACATCTCGGACTATAGTGTAGCCCTTAGACCTTCTCTGAATCTGTCTTGCAGTGACTTCATCTTCTGGCAAGATGCCATCCCTTAGAAAGGATAATATGGGCATAGCCCAACTCGGTGTCTCCCGGATGGGAAACACTGGTTCGTCCAGTTCCATTGGGACAGGCACTTGCGGTTGCTCTGGAGGGGTAGGAGCGCTTCTTTGTAGCCCTGACCGATTAGCGAGAACCTCTTCAATGAATGCGACAGCCTCCGGGTTAAGGACAGCAGTCCCCGAGTAGGGAGCGGCAGTCCCCGAGTAGGGAGCGGCAGTCCCCGAGTAGGGAACGGCAGTCCCCGAGTAGGGAGCGGCAGTCCCCGGGTTCCCTGTAGCATTCTCCCAGTCAATGTCCATGGGATCAGATTCCTCACTTGGCAGAGAAGGAACGAAGATGGATTCCGAGTTGGGGGAAGGCTTGATGGATGGCTTCCTCAAATGCTCCAAGGCAATCCCAGCCGGGATGGACTGCCGAGAAGATCCCAACTTGGATAGCTCGTCTGCTGCTTCGTTCTCTGCTCGGTGAATATGTTGGAACTCACAACCTTCGAAGAATCCAGTCATAGACTGCACCAGGAAGCGATACGACGCCATGTTGGCATCTAGAGCATCCCATGTGCCTGATACTTGCTGCACCACCAGATCTGAGTCACCATAGCATATGATGCGCTGCACTCCAACTTCTTTGGCTACTCGCAAGCCATGAACCACTGCCTCGTACTCGGCAACATTGTTAGATGCCTTGAAATGGATCTGCAACACATACTTGAGTTGATCTCGCTTGGGTGACGTGAGCACAACACCAGCACCAAGGCCTTCCTTCACTTTCGAGCCATCGAAATGCATCCTCCAATAGTTGGAAACTGGAGCAGGAGGTTCATACTGCATCTCGGCCCAGTCCACAAGGAATTCCGCCAGGACCTGAGACTTGATGGCTTCTCTTCTCGTATATGCGGGAGCATACGCTGCTAGCTCGATTGCCCACTTGGCTACTCTGCCACTCGCCTCCTTGTTGCCCATGATGTCCGAGATGGGAGCTGAACTTACGACAGTGATGGGGTGCTCCTGGAAATAATGTTTCAGCTTCCTGGCGCCTAGATACACACCATAGGTCATCTTCTGGTAATGCGGGTAGTTTTGCTTGGAGCTGGACAGCACCTCACTGAGATAGTATACTGGGCGCTGCACACTCTTGCCTTCTTCTTCTCGCTCCACCACTATCACCACGCTGACTACTCGGTTAGTCGCCGCAATATATAACAGCATTGGCTCTTTGGGTAGCGGACTAGCCAAGATGGGAGCGCTACCCAGCATTGCCTTCAGCTCATTGAAAGCCACATCCGCTTGCGGAGTCCAGACAAATTTGTCACTCTTCTTCATCAACTGGTACAGAGGCAAAGCCTTCTCGCCCATTCGGCCCAGAAACCGGCTCAGAGATGCCAGACAACCTGTGAATTTCTGCACATCCTTCAATGATCTCGGTAACGACATGCTCTCAATAGCTTTTATTTTTGAAGGATTTGCTTCAATGCCCCGACTAGAAACCAGAAAACCGAGTAGCTTTCCAGCCGGCACACCAAAGGTGCACTTACTCGGATTCAGTTTCATTTTGTACTTGCGTAGGTTAGCAAAGGTTTCCTCCAGGTCGGCAAGCAGAGTATGTGTTTTATTCGTTTTGATGACAATGTCATCTACGTACACCTGCACATTCTTGCCGAGCTGGTCGTGCAAGCATTTCTGCATGCATCTCTGATAGGTTGCACCCGCATTCCTCAAGCCAAAACACATGACACGATAGCAATAAGCCCCGTACGGGGTAATGAAAGCAGTCTTTATTTGATCAATGGGATTGAGTGCAATCTGGTGGAAACCAGAGTAGGCATCTATGAAAGACAGCAGCTCACAACCAGCAGTGGAATCGATCACCTGATCGATGCGAGGTAGCGGGAAAGGATCTTTGGGGCATGCCTTGTTCAAGTCGGTGTAGTCGACGCACATACGCCATGCGGTTGCAGCCTTGGGATCCTCCTTTTTCTTCTCGACCATGACCGGGTTGGCTAACCAATCCGGATGCAGCACCTCCATGATGAAGTTACTTATCAGCAGCTTGGTGATCTGATCACCGATGGCTTTCCTTCTCTCATCTCCGAAGCGGCGCATAGCCTGCTTCACGGGCTTGGCGTCAGGACGCACATGCAAAGAGTGCTCAACCAACTCCCTCGGGACTCCTGGTAGATCTTCATTGGTCCAGGCAAACACATCCCGATTCTCACGGAGGAAGTGGATGAGCGCGCTTTCCTATTTCTCCTCCAACCCGGAGCCAATGATGGCCACGCGGTCGGGGAACTCAGGGTCAACTTGGACCTTCTTTGTCTCCTTGGCAGCTTGGAAAGCTGTACCGTGCTGGGTACTCGGCACACCTTGTGCACCAGCTTGTGCGGACTGAGCCATGGCCACCACCTCATACATCTTTTTCTTCTCGGCCTCAATCACCATTGACTCTGCCAGCTTGGAGCTAGCTGAGGCACACTCCATGGACTTCTTGTAATCGCCAGCAATCGTGATGATGCCATTGGGACCGGGGATCTTCATCTTCAGGTACGCAACATGAGTGGAAGCCATGAACTTGCTCAGAGCCGGCCTGCCGAGTAGAGCATGATAAGGGCTCTGATGGTCAACCACCTCAAACTGCAGACGCTCTGTGCGACAGTTCTCCCGGGTACCGAATAGCACATCTATCCACACTCGGCCAATCGGGTTGCACGAGATCCCGGGCACAATGCCATGGAAGGTGGTCTTGCTAGGCAGCATCGTGTTCTCGGCCAGGCCAAGCTTCTCGAGTGTATCCTTGTACACAATGTTGATGCTGCTGCCGTTGTCGATTAGCACCTTGCTGAACCTCACATTCTTCTCGGGACCCAGGAAGGTAGGATCCAGCACCAAGGCATAAGTACCCGGGTTGGGCATCACCTTGGGATGATCTACTCGGGACCACTTGATCTCCTGATCGCACCAGTACATGTAGTGAGGAACAGCAGGAATCACTGCATTGACCTCCATGGCCCGCCTGTGCTGTGACTGCTTGTCGACTGCCTCAGAAGTGAAGATCATATAGCTCTCATGGTGCTCTTGGTACTGGTTGGAGCCATTGCCCCCATTGTTGCCATTGTTGTTGTTGCCCTGATAGTTGTTGTTGTTGCCTCTGTTGTTGTTGTTGCGGTTGTAGTTGTTGTTGTTGTTGCGGTATCTCTCATTGTTGAAGTTCTGGTTGGCTCCTAAAGCCACCTGGTTGACATTCTCCCTTCTCGGATACACTGGAGGCCGAGCTGCGGGTGCCCGAGTAGGCTGAACAGTAGCATTGGCGGCTGGCAGGGGAGGAGGAGGAGGCAAGCCATCACTCTTGATCACGTCCACCATTCGCACTGCCGAGTAGTATGGTTCGCAGGCCTTGAGGGGTGGTGAGTGTGGAAGCTGCATGGACCATCCTTCATGTCATCAAAGACAAATTTCTTCGGCTGCTCGGAGTTACTGCTACCCGGCTGAGGAGTACGGAATGGTTTCTTGTTGCCTTGGCCCTGGTTCTGGTTCTGCCCGTAGGCTCCAGCAGGTTTTTGCCTTTGGCCACCACCGCCTCCAACATTCACTGCATTCACCTCTTCAGGATCGTACCGAGTATCTACTCGGCGCTTGTTGCGGAACTCATTGCGCTTGTTGTTGTTGAAGTTCCTTCTCGGCTCAGAGGAGTCCATCAGTGGCTGAGTAGGATCGCCGAGTGCGTACTGATCCGCAATCTTGATGGTCTCGGCCAGAGTGTTCGGCATCTCCCTCTGCAACCTCTGCCACAGCATGCTGCCATGTCGGCAACCCTGCGCAAACCAAGTGATGGCCTGCGCCTCATTCACACCCTCACAAGTGTTCCTCAGTGTGCTCCACCGAGTAAGGTACTCACGATCTGTCTCGTCTTCTCGCTGCCGGCAAGCCGACAACTGCTGCGGCCTATTCGGCCTCTTGTACGTGCTGGTGAAGTTGCTGATGAAAGCATCCGAGAAATCCAGCCAGCAGTTGATGCTGTTCTTGGGCAGGTTGTTGAGCCAAGTGCGAGCTGGACCCTCTAGCATCTGCGGCACATAACGCACCGCCCATCTCCTGTTGCCATTCGCGATATGAACCGCTGTGACATAGTCATTGAGCCAATCTTCAGGCTTGGTGCTGCCGTTGTAACTCTTGGTGCCTCTCGCAAGCTGGAAGCCCTTCACGGACGGCTCGTTCATGATGCGCGGCCCAAAGCACTCGGGGCCAGGAGGACCCGTGTTCTCAAGCCGTGCCGACAAGCTGATACGATCCAGCTGGTGCCTTGCATCTCCAGGCGCCAACACGCGTTCACCAACACGGTCATGAATATCATAACCAGCCATCTCCATAGCCGAGTAGCCATCATCATACCTATCCACCTGCACAGCAACAGGCTGCATCACCGGGTTGGCGACTGGAGCCACTGCACGCGGCTGCTGCCTCTGCCGAGTAGCCTGAGCTGCGGGTTGCCGAGAAGGACCTGGGCGTGCATCATCTCGGCCATGGCTTTGAGCTTGATGGGCTTGAGAGCCTGCTCTTGCAGCGTTGTGTTCCTGACCGGACTGCTGCGGCACAGCGCGCTGTTTCGCGGCAACAGTCGGGTCGTACACCTGCATTTGCCTATCTCGGCCTGAACGTCCACTGCGGCTCTTCTCGCGACTCGGATGCGGGGACGAGGCCTGGTCGTTAGACCTAGCCGCGTGCGAGTGCACCACCTGCGAAGCTCCAGCACCCGGGTTGGCCTTCCGGAACTCCTCATTCTGCCTGGCCGCCTCCAGCACCAACTCGTTGAGCCTCTCCTGCTGCCTAGCCTTCGCCTCACCATCGAGACGCGGCAACTCGGCAGCCACTGCCTCTGCAGCTCTGAGTGTCTTGGCGGGTGTACTGTACCTTGGCCTGTTGGAGGTGTTCGCGGTAGCAGACTGAGCAGGGACCTCAGCAACGGTTGCCATCTCGACACCCAAGTTGCGCCGAGTGCCACCTACTCGGCTGGCCCTCCTGGCGACTGGCGTGAAGCCGTGCGCCTTGTTGTACTCGAGCTGATCTAGGCTCAGCTCCAACCTCACCTTGTCCAACTCCGCCTGCTCGGCAAGCAGCTCCAAGCGTTGCCGCTCGAGCTGCTCCCTCATGGCCAGAAGCTCGATGTCGGTGGGAGTAGGGATGCCAGTTCGCGCGGCGGACGCGGGAATGGCCGTAGAGGTGGAAGGCGGCAAGTTGCACTGCTTCTCGTAGGGCCGGTGATCCCTGCCACCAGCAGGCGGTTCATCCGTCTCCTCGACGACGGCCGCAGCGCCAGTAGCAGCTGCGCCGGCGTTTGCCTCCAAGCCCGTCACCATCACCTCAGCGCAGCTCGCAGAGCTGCATGCGGGCCTTCCGCGAGCAGCAATCACCGCGGGAGGATCCTCCGCGTCATGCACCAGCTCGGGGTACGCGCGGTTGGCGACGGTGGCGACGTAGACGAGATGAGAGCCGAAGGAGATCACCGAGCCGCCCTCCGGCATGGCCATGCCGCCGAAACAGCCGGCGTTGTCGATGACGAAGTCGAAGGAGCCGAATCTGTGGACAAGGCCACAAACCACGCGCTCCGCCGAAGAAGATCCCGTCCGAACAGAAACTCCAGCCAGCGCCGCTGGTTGCCCCACGGTGGGCGCCAACTGTCGTGGTGGTGTCACGGCAGATGCCATAGGATGGCTAAAGATGTGGGACGATGGACGCTGGAGGTATTCGGGGAGGGATCACGCGACGAGTAGCCGCGTGAGGTAAGAACAACACACTGCAAACAACACGATCTACCCAGGTTCAGGGCCCTCGTGAGGAGGTAAAACCCCTACTCCTGCCTCTCTATATGTATTACGATGTCTCTCCGAGTAGCCACAGTACAAATGATATCGCTACCGAGTAGCCTCTCTCTTCCCTCCGAGTAGAGCTAGGTCAAGAACTTAGGGTTTCTAGGGTTCATCTAGAGTCCTCTGAGAGCATGCCTCGCGCAGGAGGCGGCGGGGCACCTTATATACACGGTGCCCAGCCGGATACGTCCAAATCTAGACAAGTGTCGACATAGTGTGCACATCGTCCTTTCTCCGAGTACCCGCTGACAGCTTTGGTTCCTAACCTTGGCTGCTTCTGTAAAGTCGTTGGGCAAAACTAGGGGACAGACTGGTATCACTGTACCTAGGCACAGAGTAGGCCCCCCTTATCCTGCCACAGCCTGCTTCCATGCTGTCACTGTCAGGCAGGCCGGTCCCAGATGAACAGTAGTTCGAATGCTGCCAAGTACGGACCCAGGATACGCGGGATCCTGTGTCAGAACGGCTCCTTTGACTTCCTGGCCCGAGTAGGTTCCCGCCAATTGTACTCGGGCCAACTCTTCTACTCGAAAGGACAGAACTTGATTGATATCTCCTTCTGGTCATCTTGAGGTGAGTCCGAGTAGCAGTCGACCGGGTAGCGAGTACCAGGTAGTCGGCTACTCGACCAAACCTCCCTTCTGTAAGCTGCTTTTACCACTTGCCTTTACCCTACTCGGGGGTAACCCCCCGACACACACCAAAACTTAAGAAAAATGACAATTCGGGTCATTACCCAAACCATATCTTATATGTTGTCAATTTCAACGGATCATGATGGTGCTATTTTCAGTGTAAAAGCGGTTGTCCTTAATGTATAAACTACAAAATTATAATGGCAATTTTATTAATCTTACCATGTCAAACAGGGTTTGATTTTGTCTTTTGAATACTCCAATCTAATGTGGGGTATTCGAGAAGTATAAATCGTAGAACAATTCTGCAACTTCTCAGATGTTTTGCTAAACTTGTAACTCAAACTTTATCCTTTATGATCCAATCATAAATACTTGATTATCTTGTTACATTGATTTTAACTTCATATTAACAACCTTTTGAACCAATTCAAAATGTCAAACTCTGTTCCCTTTAAATAGATATACTCACATATCTACTTAAATCACCGACAGAATTTTATGAAGGAAAAATTAATCCACCATACATGACTACACATAATGGACTATATACATCAATATGTATAATCTCCACTAAATTAGTCGTCCATTCTACTTTGGCCTATGAACGGAATTCTAGTCATCTTTTGGAAGAGGTCTCACAAGTGTCAATTTATTCAAAACAAAATGACTTCGGAAGTCCATCAATATGGAGTTCCTTCATGTTTTCCTTTCCAATATGAACTAAAATGGTGGTGTCACAATTTAAGTGAAAATCTTTTACGTCTTGCAACGTTTAGCATTCAGTCTTATAGATGTTTACTTTACCAACATGATTTATATTAACATATCCATCAATTATGGAATATGGTCATCGTTTGAACAATCTCATTTGTTCTCACAAAAGACTAGAACAAAATAACAAATTATTAAGTTCTTCAAATAAATCTTGACTGTTTGGTTCGATACGACAATGAACACAATAACACTTTATTTATGTTCTTGTCATAATCGATTCCACATCTATTACTAGTTCCTTTTAGGCCCTTGTATTTCTTGCATTGCGTTGCTTTGTATGACAACTCATACCAACCAATGTGGTAACAAAATACCCAAAAATACTTTGTTAACTAGTAGTACATCTATAACTTGTATATCAAGCATATACTCCTGAGCTGGACTTTCCAGTTATCTTCTTTTTCTACCATATATCTTTTTGTAATTCTATTTTCAATATTCCCTTTCCTTTATAGAAGAATCATTCAACATCAAACAATGCTAGTCTTACTAGCTCATTTTCTTTGGCGTGTTAGTCATATACTATCACCCATTGAGTCATACTTTGAGTTTGATTGTTCTACTAATATCACCATATTAATAGCATTCTTCTAGATTCCACTCTTAGCAATTTCCAAGTAAGGTAAACGACTTTACACATACTTTTAATCCATCCCATCATAACAATTTTATGATTAAGCTATTATAGCTCGAAGGAAGGGATTTAGAGGATAATTTTTAGCGCCCAACTTCTTGGAATATTCAAACGCCTAGCGTCTTCAATCATTGCATATATTCAAATAATATAAGTATACATTGTCACGCTAAATTATACCCAGCCATGTTGCCACAAATAAGTTTCTAGATATCAATATATCTTTCACTTGATTGTTTCTGAAAACAATTCTTTTCGGTTCCTAAATCACTTTGATCAACAAAACATTCTTTTGAAGATAAAGTAATACGGAAGCAACCATGACTTTGGATTCTAAGTAGGAATTGGTTGCTCTCTAGATCAATCAATCATTAATCACATGGAGGTAGGTAGGAAATACCGAAAATCTACAATAGGATTCAATTTTAAATTTCACTAATACGGTACCAATCTTAAATGGTATTTACCAGATCATAACAGTTATATCTCAATTAACAATCTAAGTGTAAGGTAATTATAGATGCCAATGAATACTACAATTTGTGCAAATTCACTTTGATTAGTTGTTCATGATAAATAAGTTCAAGTTAATTCAAAATTAAACCATGAACTCCCACTCAAAAAACAACATCCCTCTTAGTCGTCTTTAGTGATTACACGAACCAAATTCACTACATCAAAACCGATCATCACGTGAGATGATGTAGCTTCAAAGGCGAACATCGACATGTTCATCATATCATCCATATGACTCATGCTTTACCTTTCGGTTACGTGTTCCGAGGCCATGTCTGTACATGCTAGGCTCGCCAAGTAGAACCGTAGTATTGCTTGTGTTTCAAGGCCATGTCTGTACATGCTAGGCTTGAAAACACCCGTTGTATGCGAACGTTGAGTCTATCACATCCGATCATCACGCGGTGTCTCGAAACGACGAACTTTCTTAACGGTGCATACTTAAGGAGGAACACATTATTATCTTGATATTAAGTGAGAGGGATCATCTTATAATGCTACCGTCGCTATCTAAGCAAAACAAGATGCATAAAAGGATTAACATCACAAACATCACATGTAAGGATAACGTGATATGATATGGTCCTCCTTGCACTTGATCTCCATCATGTGCATCATGGTAAGATCTCCATCATTCCACCGGCGTGGTACCAAGTACCATGGCACCCCAATCTTGATTGTCCATCAATAAGAAGACAATCATATGGATACCTTCCGGTATATCAATAATTTACAAAATAGATCATCTCATAATCAAATTTGTAATATTGACCATATCACATCACATGCCCAGCAAAAACTAGTTAGACGCCTCTAATTTATTTTTGCATATTTTACGTGGCTTAGGGATTTCGATGATAGAACCATTCATACCTACGAACATCAACCACAACGTTGATAAACACATTTTTAACAACCCTTCGTAGATTAGATCTTAACTATAGTAGGAGAAATGGACACCCCCTTAGCCACAAGTGAGACAACTCTCGCGTACATAGTACACGTAAACATGAATGGTTCTATCATAAAATACTCAAGGAGGCAATAAGATGATCATAAACGCCCACATACTCATATGTGTTCTACCCGTACAAAACATCTACGCATAGATCCGGCTCTGATACCACTGAAGGGTTCGTTGCATAGAAAACAAAAAATTTCCTACGCGAGAGACACCCGAAAGGCCAAGATCTAATCTAGGAGACGAAGTGTAACGGACAACAAGAGGGTTAAGGAGAACACATACCCTCGAAGACTCAAAGTGGTACGAGATCAAATCTCGTTGTTGGCGTAGTCGTACTCACACCGATCCCGATAGCGAGAAGATGGGCACCGCAATCCGGCGGTGCATCCGTGATCGGTCACACGTACGGTTGATGACGACCTCCGTTCCCTCGTTCCAGCGGGGCGCGGAAGTAGAGGATCCCTCGGAACTCCAGCAGCACGACGACGTGGTGGTGGTGAAGAATCCCACGGTCAGGGCTTCGCCAAGCCGGAGACCATGAAATAGAGGAGCGGGTGGAGGGAAAGGGAAGTGGCCAAGTGGGTAGAGGAGGGAGAGATCTCACCCTCCTTTCATAGGAGAGGGGGGAGGCAGCCCAAGGGGGGTGCGGCCAGCCCATGGGTGTGCCCCCACCTCTTCCCTCATCATGTGAGTGGACACTCCACTCACCTCCACTCACTTTCCCATTATTTCCCACTTGGAAAATCCAAAGGTTTTCTTTTAATAAATAAATAAAACCTTTTTATTTCTTTATTTCAGCATTTGTTAATTCTATTAACAAACTTTTGCATATAGCACCTCGAATCATTTGTTAATTCTATTAACAACCATTCAACGAAAAACCCATTGAACTATTTCAATTTTCCCCGAAACAATTTCGGTGCTGCCCAAAATATTCTTCGATATTCCGTATCCTCTCAAACGCGTCATCGAACCTTAAGTGTGTCACCCTACGGTTCGCGAATAAGATAGACATGATCGAGACTCCTCTCCGATCAATAATCAACAGCGGGATCTGGAGATCCGTGATGACTCCTATATATTCAACGATGACTCTCGTGATCGTGTGAACCAACAACGCCGTGAACTATTCCCTTTGTCTCGCGATATTTTACTTGTCCGAGATTCGATCATTGGTATCAACCATACCTTGTTCAATCTCGTTACCGACAAATACTCTTTTCTCGTTCCCGTGATATAACATCCTTGTGATCATATCATGTGCTTGCAAGCGGTTTCGATGTGATATCACCGAGAGGGCCCAGAGTATATCTCTCCGTCATTTGGATGGAAAAATCCCACTCTTGATCCATGATCCTCAACTAATACTTTCCGAATACTTAACGACACCTTTATAGTCACCCTGTTACGGTGTGACGTTTGATGCCATCAAAGCACTCTTCCGGTATCAGCGATTGACATGATCTCATGGTCTAAGGAATAAGTTACTTCGTATGTTTGATATAACAATGTAAACTAAATGACTTGATTGCATTGCTATATTCTCTTTGGGTATACGTTCATCACATCATTCTTCTAATGACATGACCCCGTTATTAATAACATCCAATGTTCATGATCAGGAAACCTTGATCATCTATTAATCAACGAGCTAGTTAAAAGAGAGGCTTTACTAGGAACCATTGTTTGTTTATTAAGCACACATGTATCAACGTTTCCGGTTAATACAATTCTAGCATGAGAAATAAACATTCATCATAAACAAGGAATAAGATAATAACCATTTTCTTATTGCCTCTCGGGCATATTCCCTTCAGATAAGAGGTTATGCTTGCCTTGGTTATAAGAAAACTAGATAGAGACTTCAGGAATAAGTGCTTGACTTGTCGGTTAAGATCAAGTATTCACCATTGGATTTGCTGGCCTTCTCTTCGGAGTTTCCTTCTACCGAGGGGGAACAAATACCGAAACAAGAAGAACAACAATCAACACATGGCATAATGCAATGCGCAATATGTGTGGATGAGCAAGTTAATGCACTGAAATAAAGACCTAAACATGTTCGATGGGTTGCTAGGGTTCATATGTCAGATATGCAGTTTTACTGAAATTAGCCCGAAATAGACCCTCGAGGGGTACTTCGGGCAATTATGAAAGTGAGAACAATTTTAATTGCTCAAACGGGTTTGAAAACATCATAAACAGGTTGCATTTGTCATTTTGAGCATTTTGGTATATTACTTTTAATTTTTTGATTTTATTGAATAAAAACTTATTTTTCCATTTTAAAATGATTAAACAACATTAAATAAATGCTCATTTTTGGACTTTCTCAAACATGTGTGAAAATTGCATATTTGGGTAGAGAATAATGTTTTAAACATTTTGGTACCTCAATTTTATTTTTCTGAATTATAAAACATCAGTTATTGATTTTACAAAATTTAAACATTTTCTGTAATATAAATAAAGATAGGGCCCACGTGTCAGTGTAAAATCATTTTACAAAAAACCAAAAAAGCC
Organism: Alopecurus myosuroides; assembly: GCA_028641055.1. NCBI lineage: Eukaryota > Viridiplantae > Streptophyta > Magnoliopsida > Poales > Poaceae > Alopecurus > Alopecurus myosuroides. Next base: position 97,463,861 of record CM054060.1, read on the forward strand.
CGCACTGAGGTCAGCGTGACGCAGGGGTGACATCACCATGCTCTGCTCCTCACAGGTGAACCTCCAAATCGACGAAATTTGCGCGCAAATTGGAAAATAACCTCTATCACACGGAAGAGGAGCTCACGAGGAGCAGTATGGTGGCGGCGCCGCCCTTCAAAGGTCGCCGGATAAGCCGTGGCAACGTCGAACGCCGGCGACCGTCGGCGGGCAACGATGCGCGGCCGAGTGAGGATGAAATAGAGAGAGAGGAGGGGGCACAGAGCACCGGTGGCTCACCAGGTGCTCGATGGAGGTCTCGGGGAGGCGAGGGGGACATAGATGACGGCGCGCGGCGGCGGACGTACGATAGGGCTAGGGTTTGTTCTCAGGGGAGATAAAAACATGGAGGGAGAGCAGTAGCGAGTGCGGGAGGAGAGGAGGCGATCCAGGCGCCTCTCCTCTCTTATCCGTGCGAGTGAGAGAAGCAGGAGGTGGCAGAGGGCAGCGGCGGCGTCGACACGCAGCTGCTCCTACTATCCGGAGGTAGAAGACAAAGCACGATTTGCAAAAAACCCCAGAAACTCCAGGAAAACACAGAAATGTCCTTTTCTCTTTAAAAACTGAAAAGAAAATAAGGTTTTGAGGGACTTTTTGCAAACAGAAAATTTGGCAAAAATACATTTTGGAAACCTTACAAAATTTCCAACGTCACCATGTTCCTTTTTGGTGAAATTGAAATATTTTTCAGTAAAAAAATTTTGGAACCCATTTTAAGTAGTATTTGTGGAAATTTTCTCAAACCATTTAAATTGTTTCAAAACATGGTTAAAATTTTGTTTCATGCATGTATGATATGAACACAACACCACACACCCTAATTTAGCAAATCATGGATGTTACAATCGGCTACTTTGTTTCATTTTCTGATATCAAGTAATTAATAACTCTTTTTATATTTTTCTTTCCCGGGCTGCGCTTGGAAGAGGTTCACAAGAAAGACCAGGGGTGAATGGAAATCGGAGCTTACATTTGAAATTGTGCAAGTAAGTACTACTATCTAGATCCGCGCATCTCCTTGATTCTAGTTTCGCCACCGTTATCATGGTTGGTTGATTATTATTTTGATTGAGACCATGTTCTCGTAAAGTGCTTGCAAGAGGGAGACGGGAATAACTTATGTGGATACTACGTCTACGAGTTCATTCGTGGGACGACCAGTGACAAGGGCAGAGATTTAAATAAACTTCATGTACGTCAGTCGTCAATTTTTTTATTACCATCTATTTTAGTTACTTAGTTTAATTAATATATATTGATCACTCTTCTTTATATTAGATCGAACGGCTCCGGGACGGTCTTCTACCAAGGGACCGCATACGAGAAATTTAGGAGGAAATTAGGGGCTTCTTAGATGCAGAGGTTCTAAATGTAAATAGAGAAAACTATCGCCTTTACAGCGTGCTTGGATGAACTTGATTTTGTAATTCATTCATCGGTCATGTAATATGCTCGACATACTTTGATTCTGTAATTTAAGTGTTCATTCTTTTGCATATATATATAGGGAAACTCTATTAGACTCCCAGGGCGTAGAATTACTTATTCTACATCCGGTCGGTCGACCGAGCCAGATCGCCCAGTTGGTTCCATCGAGCCGAATCAGTGCGGCTCGCAGCAGCGCATCGGCATAATTTGGTTTTATTATTTTACCGTGACGGTTTGTTTCCGCAGATTGGTCGTGGTGGTAGCTTGACTAGTAATCACGTCACCTCATTTTCTTTTCCTCCCGTGTTTCAATAGTGCGCACACGGCGGCGGCGAGCGGTTAGGCTGGTGCCAACCGGGGCGTCAAGGGAGGCGATAGGGGCCTCTATCGCCTGCTACGGGGCGAGAGGAGGCGACAAGGCGGGGCGAGAGGAGCCGACGGGCGCCAGCCAGCTCGCCCGGCGAGATGGGGCTATAACGCGGCCTACCGCCCGCGCTAGCGAGGCGATAGCGCCCGCGCCGGGCGAGAGTGAGGGGCGATAGCGGGGCGACGCGGTGCCAATGGGGGCGATAGGCCGGGCGATAGTGGGGAGAGAGAATCTTATAGCCCGGGCTATAGCCCGTGCACTGGCACCGTGCCCGTGAGAGTGGCGTGAGAGTGGTGAGAGAAGGTGACGTGGCGGGGGCTATAGCCCGTGAATAGTGGGCGGTGCATTGGCACCAGCCTTAGGAGAACGCAGCAACGGTGAGCGGCCGGCGGCGAGCGAGTGATGGGCCGGCAGTGAGCGGCCGCTGTGCTATGCACGCTCTGGGCGTCCTCGGCTCCATCGTCGTTGGCGGGTGGATTCAGCGGCACCGTTGTCAGCCGGCTGGATAAGCGGCGTGCTGAGAGGCGTGGTTCAGATGGGTAGTGGTTGCCGGCGGCGAGGCAGCATGGCGGGTGGTGGCTGCGGGCCGAATCGGCACCGTTATCGGACAACGCGTTGGGTGGTGGTAGAGGATGGCATCAACATCTGGCCCTTTTGCTCTGTCTCCGGATCCCCTCCGTCGACTGCCTCCTGTAGTCCTGCTTCAGCACCAGCGCCCCTCTGCCAAATCCCAACACTGGCTGTGACCGGGGCAGCCCGTACCAAACTTCACCATATAGAGCGATATCGTGACCTCCTATGTGCACATCAAGAATCCAAGTTCAGCCAGGAGCATCAGCGTTCAGGTGAGCGGATTACCCCGTGATCTTACCTTCATATCACTCTCGATTTGGTGCATCGATTTTTAGTTCTTTGTTTTCCTGTTATCTAATTTGGATGCGATGTAGCCTGAAGTTTGGTGATATTTTGCGCTGCAGGCATGATGTGTTATTGGAAGATTCATGTTGGTATCGTGTTGTCACAGAGGTGGAGTGGAAGTGTTGAAGTGATTCAGAGAAGGCACTGAAGGGATCTACTTGCTGGTGCCGAGTGCATCAAGTTATTAACAGTGTAGGTTATTTCTATCAGGTGCTTGTGATATCTCCGTTCAAATATGAATGAGTTTGATTTGCTTAGCTTGGCGGTGCGGTGTATGGTCTCAGTGTCGAGCACTGTGGCAGGTAGCCTAGACGGCGCGCGGTGCTGCAGGTGGTGCTGTTGAGACATCATCACCGCCATCACCGACCTTGCTCTCCAGCACCACCTGTTGTCCCTGACCTCAGATTCTTGGTTGTACTTTTTTTATGTGCATGAAATTGATGGTAGTGTGAATGGAAAATACATGGAAGTTGCCTTGACCTCTACGTTTCTTTGCTTTGAACTTTGATCATGTTCTCAGCCTTAGTACATTTGGCCTTATGGAAGAATGTAGATCCAGTAAGCCAAACATATTTTAAATCTGGGTAAATCACTACATGATATTCTAGTTGCTGGCCATTGAATGTATTTGTTTGTGGCCACATTAGGCCACAAATTATGTAGTGTTGTATGTGGCCATTCAATCATGCATCAAATCAAACCATGACGCTAGTTTTTATTCTCGGATTGGCACTCTTATGTGTCATTGCCATTAATAAATTCTTGGACATAAGTTATTTGATGTTGGCATGAGAATTCTTACATTGATCCAAGTTATATTACAAGTTGTATGGAACTTTAGTTTAACCCACCCTCTAACCAGGAGTTATCTTGTACTACAGGAAATTAAACGTTCATTTTTTGTTTTACTTGTTAGATTTCTGTAGCATAAACTATATGGGAGTGTGCTATTTTGGTGAGTAATCATGCTAAGCTCCATCGATCTAGTTTGGCGAGCAGGGAGAGCGGGTGAGCGACGACAGCCTTGGTGGCTAGGCGAGCGGCGGCTAGCCTGTGTGCTCTCGCTGTCCTCTGCATCGTCGTGGTCGAATCGTGGAATCGTCTGGTCGGCCGACGGAATCGGCGGCAGGTGCGTGTTGCCGGCCGATTATTTTGGAATTGGGTTGCGTTTTCTTGTACCAGAGAAGAGCAGCGGTAAATCTTGTCTTACTCTGGTTCTATGAAAAAAAGAAATGATAAACGTAGTCCACGAACAAACTGAGAAAACACATAGTTTGATTACAGGGGTACCATTGGTGTGCTTTTGTATTGTGGGTTTCTTGGGGAGATCTGGGAGATCAATTTTCTAGGAGTTTTTTTTTTTGAGGCTGTGGAGTTTTGTTTGTGGAAACAGAATGTATGGATACATGTCCACCATGATGGATTAATCAATTATAGGGTGATAGACCATGATACCGCAAACAAAACACTTTTGTTTGTGGAGGAGCGGTTGAGGTGAAGTGGCCAAGAAAACGTTGTAAACAAAAGGCATATAGTTTATGACTTTGCAAACTCGATCTATCTACGTTGTTCTGCTAGCTAGATGATGGCCGATTCCTTCAGTTAAGTTGTTGGCCTGATTATCCTAGTGCTTTTGTGCTTGACTGCTCCATATTGCTTGTTGATAGCTTCATTAGCACTCAAATATATGCTCATACACTGATTTTTCTTCGCAGTTTTCTTACATTCGTTCCATCATTGTGTTTCGCAGCATATACACAATGCGTGACTTGGTGCTGCTCAAATAATAAACGAGGATATCAGGTGTCAATCTGTCATTGTAGAACAAGGCAGCAAGCTTATCAATATGTATCTTGCTGCCTTTTGTTTCGAAATTATCACTTGCAGGCCTCCAAGCTAATCAATATATATTTTTGCTGGAAAAGTGGTGGCTGTGGCTTCGCATCCTGGTTGGGCAGCGTGGCGGGTGGTGGCTTCAAGCGACTTTGTGGACTGCCTGAGCCCTGTTGTTGATCGTTTCACGGCAGCCGGAGCACTCCAGTAGTTTTTGACGTAAGGTACGATGGACGTCCTCTTTTTTTCTGGTCGTTTCATTCAGAACTAGCCCTTACAACATGCATTGGAAGACTCCATATTGTGTGAAACATATTTTTCCGCCCTTACAACATCATCTGTATTAGGCTATAAAGAACTGAACAGCTTGTCCACTCTGTATCTTGATGCTAACTGAACTTTTATCTTGCGATTCTCGTAACAAGGTAAGCACTAAACACATTAGATCTATATTCCTCTCAAGTTGTATCTGCTCTCTTTTGTAGGAGACATGATTGGAAGCATGCTATAATATTTCCAATGCAAGCTAGGTTCGACATGCTCCATAATAACCTGAGCACGCTGCATCACATATTTAAAAGCACATTTGTAGAGTCATGCACTGCCTCACTAGTCTGCAAAGTGGAAGTGCAATGTCCAAGCATATGCATATAAATGAGTGTGCACATCGGGTTTCATATGTGCAGGAGGAAACTAAATAGACAATAAGTAAAACTTTGACCTCGTGCTTTTTATCTTAGGTTTGTACCCAATAAAATAATATGGTCCTTTTGGAAAAACAGTGGCTCTCTGCAGTCTGCACTAGTTTTTTTTTTGTTGCAATTACAGTTTATTTCTGTAATAGATGAATACCCAAGTTTTAGTTCTACATAACTCTCCCATTAGGCAGCCAACGGTTGCAAACATACCTCAAGGGAACAAGCTCACCATGTGCAGTTTGCTCATAAGAGATGATGAAATGATGCCGAATGAAACTCAAATTCTGAATATGTTCCCTTTATGAAACTAGGACAACATTAAACTAATTAATTAAGCAGGGAAATTCGTGCTTATACCGCCGTGTATATTTGTTTCTTTATTTATTTATTTATCATGTAGCTGCTTCCCGTGTGCCTCTTTATTGGTTTCGGCGGCTAGGCCGCAACCCGGGATCTCTGCTGGCTGCTTATTTCTCTCTTCCTGGTACCATCCAGTACCACGCTACATAACGCCTCAATTTTTCTCTCCCATTGTGCATCGTTTTTGTTGTTGTGGAAAATGAATATTGAGAAAATAATTTTAATTTGTTGGCTACAATGGTATCCAACTTTAGTGCCGCAAAAAAAAGGTTCTATGTAAAATACCAAATCGAAAGAAAGTTATACCTATTCAATAAATTTATGATGTTTTTTGTTGAAATGTACTGCTTCGCTTGTTGGACCTTGTGAATTGCTTACAAACTAATTCAACAAGCCCAGGGCTATACTTCTTCTGTATCAGTTCACCTTGGAACAACACGGTTGGGCGTCCACAGTACAGTGCCTTGATGGTCAATACACCCTATAGCCAAGTTTCTGCGCTTGAGTTCGGAAAGAAAGCATCAAGTTTATTTTGATCCACCCGGTTCTGGAGGGAACCATCGCCTTGTTGGTGTCCGCGTGCTTGTCAATAGCAAGGTTAGCACTACGAACTAGAGCACGTTGCTTACCTTTAGCAATATAAGTATGTTAGGTATACCAATCAGCAAAGTTTGAATTTTTGATTACCTAGAACTAATGCAATTGCTTCATTGATATGAATATCTCCTGAATAGTGAAAGCTATGGTAATTCCATCAACTCATGATAATTGGTTCAGAGTGGAAATAACATGTTATTTCGTTTTTTTTCAACTACATGGCAGTGATCATGCTTTGGGGTTGAAGTTATTGGGAAGTTGGGGGATGGTTCCTTATTTTGCATGGTCATGACGGTATCGAGGCGTTCAAATTCATGACCCGTCATGAGCCAGTTCTGAAGGACTTAAGTAGTGCATATTGTAAGAAGGATACCCTCCCTTTGAACAGAGTGTGCCAACTCCAAAGTCGTTTTTGACAAGGGGACCTGAAATGAAGCACCAAACTGTCGTGTAAAGGAATGAATATATCAACACTATTTTCACTCATGTAATTTTTTGTGTATGCAAGTATTTTTGATAGACATGTTAGCCGTCGTGGTATTTTTTCTATGTGATACATGTGTAGGATGAATCTATTTTACATATTGAATCAATAGCATGGAGTCCTTACGGCATGTCATCAGGCCTTCGTAGTAAAACTGAAGTTGTGCAATAAGCATAATCTTACTTCTAATCAGACACAATCTTACACAGGGGCATAGGTGCTCACTGAAATAATGATCTTTTACTCGTTATTTCAGTGAGAAATGTAATAGTCTGATATTTTTACGTTAGTTGGCTTCATAGTGAGAAAGAAGAGCAACGTAACATTAGAATATTCCGACATTTTCACGTTAGTTGGCTTCTAGCCTTTGATTCTATTACGTTCCATGCAAATTTCTTTCGTTCAATGGCTTCTAGCATGTGGTTCTATTACGTTGCATGCAACTTTACTGACATATGGGAGAAAGAAGAGCAACGAATATTAAATTAAAAAAAAGAGCAACGTAATATTCTGATTTTTTTACGTTGGCTTCTAGCTATTAGGCTGGTCACAATGGGGAGTAACATAAGGTAGGAACCTACACACTTTTCTAGACTATGTTCCTATCTCCACAATGGGGAGTAACATATATGTAGTGTCATGCAACAATGCATTTATTAGGCTATAGACTCATTGTTTCTTGGAGTGTGTGATGTTCCGGTAACTTAGCTAGTTACCACAATCACCTCTCTCTTCATTAAATATGTGCCACATAAGCAAAGTTGTATTGGAGTGTGTGATGTTACTCCTAAGTTTCTCCCCATTGTGACCAGCCTTACGTCGCATGCAAACTTCATTGACCGCTTCCAGGTTGTGGTTGGTTCCTGGCCTCTCCGGACGTGGGGTAGTGCATGCTTTCTATTCTCTTACGACCGCATGCAAGAATTTACGTCGCATGCAAGAATTTATGAGGAAAACGGGACCAAGCGTGTGGGGCTGTGCAGCGGAGGCAACGGAACCGACGTAGCACGACCGTATATATGCATTACTTATTCACTCGTGGGATCCGGGAAGTCCGGGGAGTGGCCACGGGGCTTCTCTCTTCTCGTGGGATCCGGGATGTCCGGGGAAGGGCCACCGGGATCCTCTCTTCTCCTGGGATCCGGAGAGGGGCCACCGGGAGGTCCGTGAGGATTGCACAATAAAAAGGAAAACAATAAACAGAAAAAATAAATAAAAACTCTACCACGGTAGAGAAAAAGGCCAAAGTACTTCCGTGGCGGAAGGGGCATTCATCCCGGTTCGTTGTAAGAACCGGGACGAATAGTCCCTGGCCATCTCCTGCACGCACTGTCACGTGGGCCACCACCAGACATCCCGGGTGCTGGTACATCCGGGACGAATGAGTTTGTGCCATTTGTCCCGGCTCCACATCCCGGTTGCACAACCAGGATGCATGGGGTTTACGAACCGGGACAATTGGCCCCATCTCCACTAGTGTACGTACACACATAGTAGCCGAGATTTGGGGCCCAAAATTTTTGTGGCCATGTGCGCGGTAAGGATTGTCAATGGCCTTGCGCATGAAGTTGTTTATAAACGAACAATAGTATGGCTACCCCGACGTACCTCGTCGGGTAGGATTGGCTTTATTATATAGAAGAGTACAGGTACAAAACCTAATTCACTAAAGCTTTAAGCCGGGTGCCCACGGCTGCTTCTCAGCGATTCCCGGCTCGCTGCTGTCTCCGTGTTGTGAGCCTTCTCGCGAGCCTTATTTAGTGTGCCCGTCTCGGCTGAGCGCGTGCGTGTGCGTGGATATTTTTTTCCCTCTGATGCGTGCCTGTGTCTTTCCCTTTTCTTTCTGTGTTCCCATGTTCGGTGGGCCTGCGTTTCTTCCGGACCCGCTTGTCGGTCTTTTTTCGTGTCTCTGTGTTTGTGTGCGGCCGGGGGCGGTGGGGTGTGTGTGTGTGTGGGGGGGGGGGGGGGGGGGTTATTGTTTTCTTTCTTTTCTCCGTGTCTCTGACTAGATCTTCCCCGATCTTCTCTTCTCCGCTATGGCTTCCTGTCTCGGCGTCGTCGTTGTCCTGTTGCTGCTCTGCTCTGTGTGTTTCCGTTTGCATGTGCCTAGCTTTCTCTGTTGATCTCTTTCCTTGGCCCGGCCTGCTGTTTGGGGGCGGAGGGGTAGATAGGTTTGTTGCCGGCGCGGCGCGCGGCGGCGCGGGTGTGCCGTGCCTGGGTTCTTGCGGGCTCTCTCCTTGGATCCCTCTGGGTTATTTTGCTGGATTTTTTTCCTCCTGGTGCGTCTACCTTCTGTATCGGTTCTTGTTGGGTGGGTTACGGGATGGCGGGGATGGGTGGGG